>SSNS01000417.1:216954-252542 GCA_006937985.1 Aphyosemion australe
ATGAAGAAGATTTCTCATGTACATGAACAAACTGAAATCTGTCAGATAAATAAGATTTAAACCAGCCTAGCGCTGTTCCTTTGATCCCTACAACATGTTCAAGCCTTTCTAAGAGAATATTGTGATCGACTGTGTCAAAAGCAGCACTGAGGTCCAACAAGACCAGAACAGACACAAGATTCTTATCTGAGGCCGTGAGAATATCATTTGTAACTTTCACTAATGCGGTTTCAGTGCTGTGATACTCTCTAAAACCTGACTGAAATTCCTCAAACAGATCATTAGTGTTTAGATGCTCACATACTCGACTGGCCACTATTTTCTCAAGGACTTTAGATAAAAATGGGAGATTAGATATTGGTCTATAATTCATTAGGTCATCTGGATCCAGAGAAGGTTTCTTAAGTAGAGGTTTAATTACAGCAACCTTAAACTCCTGCGGTACGTATCCATTTACTAAGGATAGGTTAATTATATCTAAAATGGGGGCAGTAACCAAAGGAAATGCTTCTTTAAATAATTTGGTTGGGATTGGGTCTAAAATACAAGTTGAAGGTTTAGATGAAGCTAATATTTTTGATAACTCTGAAAGCTCAACTGCATCAAAACAGTTCAAACACAGATGAGGTTCTACAGTTACCTCAGATGCTGCCTCACTTACTGAGGAAGAAGAAGTCGTGTTGGGGAGGATGCTGATGATTTTGTTTCTAATAGAATCTATTTTATTAGTGAAGAATTCCATAAAGTCGTTGCTGCTGAAGGCTAAGGGAATAGCTGGCTCAGAGCTATGATTCTGTGTAAGTTTAGCAACTGTACTGAAAAGAAATTTAGGATTATTCTTATTCTCCTCAATTAGTGACGAATAATATGCAGTTCTAGCTTGTCGAAGCTTATTTTTATAAAGCACTAGACTATTTTTCCAGGATAAGTAGAACTCTTCCCGGTGTGTAGAGCGCCATGTTCTCTCCAATTTTCTAGAGGTTTGTTTTAAAGTACGCAGTTCAGAATTAAACCAGGGAGCCAACTTCCTGTGCTTAATGACCTTCTTTTTTAAAGGGGCAACATTGTCTAATGCCACACGTAAAGAGGAAGTAACACTATGAACTAGACCGTCAATTTCAGAATCAGGATTTGCTTCATCTGACTTCAACAATTTCAACAGAAAATCGCAGTTTACTGTATTATACAATTACCATTATGATACTTATATCATACATCATTGTATATTGTTGGTCCTCTGCCATAGTGACAAAACATCTAAACATTTTGTATGGCAGTACTCACACAATGCCAAAGGGACGATGCATTTTGGGGGCACTGACTATTCAGATTAGAAAGGAATGTAGTTTTGACACATGAGTGAACTGTTTTAGGAGAGATATGAGCTTTTGCAGGTGAACCCTGTTGTTGTGATCAACCATCCAGGTTTATTTTGACAAAAGCACCAAGAGTGATGAGAATGTCCGATCTGTGGCGAGAAATGAGCCAAAGGTATTGAGAAGGATCTTTGCCATTTTTGAGACACTGACTGTTTAAATGAGAAAGGGATTTAGATTAAAGCCTGACCTAACAGTTTTGGAGGAGATATGAGCTTTTGCAGGTGAGCTATAGTGGGAACACAGCATGGGAACCTCAAAAGGGTCCTTGGTGACACAGATGACCATGCTATTGCCTGATTAAATGAAGTTTATGAAAAATCTGACGGAGTTGACAGAAACTGAGAACACAACTTTGGCAAGCAGATTTTTATGAAAAATATAATTTGATGTTTACTTCAAGCATTGCTTCACATATTTATAATCATTATTTTTCAATTTAAATATATGGATTCACATTTTTACACTTTTTTCAAGTTTTTGGGGCTGATGAATATTGTGACTTTGTGGTGAAGACAAAAAACTAACATGAACCTTCTCAGCACAACCTAAGCATTTAGGGAATATTTTTCAAAAGAGAAAGGAAATTTGCACTAATAATAACATTAGGATACTAATTTCCTTTAGATTAAACATGGCAAGTCAGTAAATCATGATAATTAATTTTTATTTTTAACCTAAATCACATGTTTGTATGAAGGACATGTTTTGTCCCAACTTTCAAGAATGAGTGATATGTATATGTATATATGTATATATGTATAAGTATATATGTATATGTATATATGTATATATGTATATGTATATATGTATATGTATATATGTATATGTATATATGTATATGTATATATTTATATGTATATATGTATATGTATATATTTATATGTATATGTATATATACATATATACCGTATGTATATATGAATATACAGTATATATGTATATTAAAAAAAAAGCTCTTGACTGTCTTGAGTTGAGTGTCCATTCATGCAAGATGGCGCCGGCGTTCTCGGCTTGCCGTCCGTGTGCGTTTGGTTCCCTCGGTCAGCAAGTTCAAGTCGGCACTTAAAACTCACTTTTTCAGCCTTGCCTTCCCTCTGTGACAATTTACATGAAAATCCAGCACTAGTTTTACTTTTCTTAATTTAGTTTTTATGATTCAGTAGCTCACGTTTTTACACCTTGCACTATCTTGTAGCTTTTTTGATTTTATATGTGCCATTTTAATTGGTTTTTATCACTCGCTGCATTATCTTTTACTGCTGTTACTTTTAACTTGTTCTCTTAGTCTGTTAGTTTTTAGTAGGAGTTTTTATCCGTGATTTTGTGCTATGTTTTTGTCTTTTACCTGATTTCCATGCTTTCATTACGTTTTGTTGATATGTTCGAGCATTTGGCTCTCTTATGTACAGCACTTTGGTTAGCTGCCATGCTATTTTTAAATGGTGCTTTATAAATACATTGGTATGGTATGGTATATGTATATACATATGTATATGTATATATTTTTTAATGTATCAGTAGTATTTATTAAAACAAATGTGTCCATTTCATCTGTCTCTATTTCTGTCAGGCTTCCTCTGTTTAATAACCCTTTAACTAATTTTTTAACTCACAGAATCCAGTCGCGACCTTTCTCTCCTTCTGTAGCTGTTGGCTCTGACCACTGAAACCAGTGAAAGTGAATTCTGTCTCATTAATAATTCAACCTGCTGTAATAAAATCCAGCTCAGTGGAGGCACCCTTCAGAAGAACAGGATGGACACGGAAGCACCTGTAAGTACGCACTCACAGAGCTAAAATACGTAGTTAGATGTTGATTAAAGAAACGAGGAAGATTTCCTGAATATCTTCCTCTCTGACAGACACCTGAGGCAGTGAGAGTGGGAGTTGTACTGGTGTCAAACTCAGGTAAAGAAAGAGCAGAACTGTTTTTTTCTGTTCTGAGAGAATTAAAAAGGGTTTTATGTTTTTTTATGAGCAGAAAATCCAGACTGTGTTGTTGATGTGGAAGGACGTAGAGTTGACTACAGATCAACACAGAATGAGGTAAAACATCACTAAGTTTTCTCTCTGGAAGCTTTCACACTTTAATTAGCTTTTATTTTATTTTAGGATTCCAAGTCCTTCACATTCGACCAGGTTGTGAGATCTGACCACATGGAGGTAAAAACACAGCTGACTCGTATCCTGATTTACGAGGTAAAACTAAAACACTGAACTGAAATGTTTAGAGTCTTCACTGTGAGCTGCTGCAGACTCTCCCTGAGTCCAGCAGCTTTAATGCAGCGTTGCTGATATGTGGAGCGTCCTCAGAGACCATCAGAGCCCTGACCGACCAAAGGATCGTCAGAAAGGTGGAGCCAAAGATCAGTCTACACCAAGCATGGAGAGATTTGATGTTTATGGGATGTTTTTAAAAGTTCTCACTCTGTTTTAGGTCTTAACAAACCTGTTTAGTCGCATATCGTCACGAGCTGCAGCAGAGTTCTTCACCTCTGTGTCTTTTCTTCAGGTTTGTCTTTGATTATTAGCAAATCCTGATGTTTGACCTCGTCTGACTCAGGGTTTTGTTATTATGACAGTTTTACCCAGATGGGAGCGCCGTGGATCTCCTGAGCCTCAACAGAGAGAATTTACAGCTTCTAACACATCCTGTTCTTGGAAGGTGTGTCTCCTTCATAAATAGCACAAATACACTGATGTATATTTGGATATAGTCAAATCACAGGCTGCTCAAATTATTGAACATTTATTATGACAGTAGCACAGCCTGATCACATGTTAGCAGCTAGAGGTCAAACTCAGGTCAGATTTTGCAGCAGTTTTTCAAACGATTGCAGTAAATTTGCAGAGTTTGGAAAGTCTGTAACATGGAAATAACTCTAAACTGTATTTTATATAAAGATTTTAGTTGTAGCTTTTAAAATCTTAGGATAGCTGCAACATTTAATACATTTACTGCCTGAGAAATCTGCATGATGTCAGATGCTCACTTTAAGAGAGGGGGAAGCTGAATGCTGTGAGAGTGGAAACACGCTCATCCTCTCATGATGGTGAATTAGGGTCATTCAGGGAGAGAAAAGGAGATTGGTTTGGATTGATGTTGAAACTTTTAAGAGCAAAGTTATAACAAAGTATTTCAAGAAAGAGATTATTAACAGATTGTTTTGGGATTTCTTCAAGTTTTAATATAATGCTCCTACTCAACCCTCTCATGGAAAATATGGGATCTGGTGCAGCGTGTGTCACAAAGTAAAAGAAATGAACTGCTGAACGAAGACGAGGACAAGAAAACAAAGGTTACAGTGTCTGAACCGCCCTGTCAAGGCGTTAACAAAAATGGCCTCTACCAGCTTCCACTGTGAACCACACACTTTACCTTTAACCAGGGGCGGTCCTAGACCATTTGGCGCCCTAGGCGAGCTCAAGCATTGCCCCCCCCCCCCCCCCCCCCCCCCCCCCCCATAAAGAAAAAACACGAAAGTACCTTGTTGTCAAATCGCTGTACATTTATTTAAACCATTCTAGTAAATCATGCAACAATATGTTCACATTTCTTCAAAGTAAATTATTCGTTTTCATGGCTGGTCAAAGCAGCACTTACATTTTCCAAGTAACTCAGTCCTCTATGTGTTAAGAAAAATCTTTTGCAGGAAAAAGTTTGCACCAAAAACAAGCTTCTTATGATTATTTTTCTCCATTTACTGAGGTTCTGCTAAAGTGATAGTAGAAACTTCTTCCATCATGTCAGAGGAAAAATGAAGTCAGGTGTTACCTGATGTGGTCCTGTCCAAACCAACTCTGTTCTCTATAGATGCAGGATCAAGTGATGATGGACTGGCACTTCTTACTGCATCTACAGGACACATGAAGCACAAATTCTGATCTTAAACATGAGCTGAATTACACCATATGTACACAAAGTATAGAATAACTATAACACACATGTAAATAGCTACTGTGTGACTGCAACACAAATTGCAACCTGATATATTTTTAAAGAATGCATTATTCCATGAATAAGATAGAGTTATAGATAAAAAATTGTATAATTAATTAGGCACACAGCAAATGTGGAATCAATGTTGCTGTCAATATGAGCAGAAGTCACTCACCTGAACAACCAGGTGCAGTAGTTAGTGACAGGAGGAGCAGCATGCTCTTGTAACGTCTCCTCTGGTGGCTCTAGGTCCATACATATGAGAAAACCAGAGGAAATACATTGGATGTTATGGTACCACATTCTTCACACAAGTCACTATTTTAATCATAAGTATTTACCGACACGATAGACTCACCTGAGGAAAGCAGAGAAGCTGAGGAGCATGGCTGGACACAAGATCCAGCTGCAGGTTGTCCCAGATACTTTAGAGTGAGTCTAAATGATGTAACAACCAGGCGTATTATCAGCATTGTTCAACTCAGTTGTATTTCTATAATTTATTCAAGTTGATAAACATTTCAACTTTGACTTTAAGTTTGACCTGTAGTTTGACTGTGGTTAGATGTAAAACTGTATTTCACTGATAAACAGGGAAAATAACCTGGATGCCAAGAGTGTACAAAGCTATCATAGCTGCTAAAATCCATCCTTCCTAATATTTATTTCTCAAATAATAAAGTTATCAAACGTACAGGAACTATAAATGGACTTTTCACATCTGACTTGGATTACTCTTAACTTTTTAATTTCCTAGAACACGATGACCCCAGCTGTTGCTTCGCTGTCACGGTGCAGCTAAATGCGCACTGACCGACTCCGGTCTGAAGGGAGGGCGGGGATTTTCCGGGAAATTTCCGCGAGACAGAACCACAACAGAACGTGACGTCACACCCTTGTTAACTTAGATGACATGACTCTGCTTTGGCTACTGTCAACTAGCTAGTACTGTTATATGCTAATCGGAGAATATGAAACAAACAAACCTAAACAAAAGTACATACCTTTGTACCTTTCTCTTGTTCTTTTTTCTCCCTCAAAACGGCGCCCCTCATCCTCGCAGGAGGTCAGCCGTTCACACACAGAACCCGACCGTACGTCCCACATGTGTCTCTGCTAGCAGGTTCTGAGCAGAACAGGGCAGGCAGCCGAGCTCAGAGTGGGATTGAAGACAGCTGGATTGAAATATCACTGGCTTTGTTCAGTAAATTAGCATATTCTTTTTAATTTTATTGCAGAATACAGATATAAATTGACAGCTGAATGTTATGATGCTTTTTCTTTGGGGAGTGAGTGGTGGTGTGAGCGCAGTTTGGCGCCCCCTTCTGGATGGCGCCCTAGGCGGCTGCCTAGTTCGCCTGTAGGACGGACCGCCACTGCCTTTAACACTAGAAAGAACATGGCTGTCACTCTGACTGTTTTATTACTTTATCAAATACAAACAGACAGACTTGCTAGTTCCAGACTTTTCCTAAATCCGTGTAAATGTTCATGAAAGGATTTCATGTTTATTGTGCAAAAGACAGACGAAATGTGATCATTTCTACCTGTTTGGTCCGAGGCAGTCGTGTTGACGCCAAGAATGGGAAATTTTATAGTTAAAGAGCATCTCCAGAGTTTGATCAGTCTTCCTCTTAATTTTGTTATTCTTGTCTTTTATAACTAAAACATAAAGGAAGAGATAAAATGGCACAGAGGCATAAAAGAAATATCATCGTAGAAATGACGTTAAAAAGACAAAACGTTGGGTGTCATTTTTGGTTGCAAAAACATAATTTAGCTAATGAAAATAAATATTATCTAAAATTATAAACTTACAAGATGGATTTATTGATCTTTAAATGCAGCAGTCCAAATGACTGCTCTAGTGGCGGCATGGTGGCCGTCCTAGTGTTAAAGGTGCACATTTCCTAACAAGGAGAATCACAGTGAATGCACAAGTCTACAACAGACACAGACAATACCGCTGCAGACCAGGGCCCAGGGCTGTGTGATGACACCCTTTATGCAGAGGCTGACGAGCTGCAGCACGTTTCAGCTGTGGCCCAAAAACAGAGGAGAAAAGAAAAGAATTCTCTTGTGAGAGCCCCCTAGAGGTCAGTGACCAGAATGACCTCCCCTTAAACATTTTATAGAGTGAAAACACAACTCCTTGAACTAGTTCAGGAAGGAGGAGAGCTCCATACCCTCAGCTGTTAGACTGTAAACCCCTCTTGTGTCTGTTTATGCTCAGTAGTCCACACAAAAGCTTCCTTCAGACTACAGCTGAGGTAGAGGAGCCACTATTGAACAGTTCTGGTAGGAACACCATGTAAATGACTTACCAGAATCCCTAGCAGTTTAGGCTGCAGTATGGTTTTACTTTACAGGACAACAATAAAAACCTGTTTCATACAACTCTGATGTTTTGAGGTTCATATTTGACACTTTTGAGACTCTTATTGTGAAGGACTAAAGGAAGTTCTTTGAGTTCCTGTGTGAACGCTGCTGTGGGAGTGATGATCACATCTTCTCTTCTTGACATTTCTACCTTCATCCCTTCCTCCTCATCTGAGTTCTGGTATTAGATTTGATTTTTTTAACAGACTCAGTTTCAAATAAATGAAACTGGGCAGGGGGCGTGGGTTTTTTGGTCAGATGTGAGTAAAGTCCATCCAAGCCTCGAGGGACTGGCTAAAACACACAAAATGTTATTCAACTACACTGTCGTCATGGCAACGACGAATGTCAGTGTCACAGCTGTCACATTTTTCTGTTTCCCCTCAGTGTTGTCGGTGGTTTAAGTGAGGTGTGTGTGTGTTCAGCAGACGAAGCCTTTAGTGTGTATGAAACATGCAGGGAGATGATGAAGACCAACGCAGGCTTCCTCTCCAGTCGGTAGGTTATGTAATCTATTAAAGTGCTGAGTCAGGCTGCATTCTGATTGGCTGCTCATGATGTTTTTTTTCCTCAGATGTAGCTCCCTGTTCTCAGTGGTCCATGAGTGGAGACTCCATCCAGAGCAGGTGGAGTCAGATGTCTGCTGCAGCAAACTGCAGCTGTTCAGCCTGGCAGGAGGAGCCAGCAGGACGGACCTCAGAGGGTCAGAAAGCAACATCTTATTTATACCAGATTTGATTCTCCTCCTGCAGCTTTAAAATCCTCCTTACTTGACTGGGAATGATGTGACTTTTTATAGCAGAACATCATAAATGATGTTACAATTACACATGGAAAGTAAAAAATCCTGAAAATCAGGGAATTAAAGGAGCATTTTCAGAATTCTCTTTATTAACTGAGCTTTTAGCTCCAGCTCTGTCCCAGTTCTAGTCTTTGAGTTTGGATCATAACTCTGAAGGAAAGGTTCTGCATATTTACCACAATAATAATAAAATAACTGTCCTTCATCCAGACAGTGTGTTTGCAGCCCTGCTGGATAAAAACCAGCATAGACCAGCATATGTTGTGTTCTGATGCTGGTATGCTGGTCCAAGATGCAATTCTAGTCCAGCATGGGATGCTGGTCCAACCCTAACCCTAACCCTGGTCCACCAGCTAAACCAGCACCAAAACACAACATACATGCTGGTAACCAGCTGCTGGTCTATGCTGGTTTTTCCAGCAGGGAGCCTAATATGTTGGTGGATAAATCTCCTGGAGAGTTCTGTTATCACACGTCGGTCTTTCTCACCAACATCTCTCTCTTTGGGGGTGAAATCCACTCATTTATAGACTAGTTTCCACAACAACAGCACAGCAGAAGTGATGAGCTTATTTGGCTGAACTTCACTGGTTCATAGATAGACTCTTAATTTCACAGGTAATTCAGGTATTTTTAGTGGGTTTATGTGTAAATGCTGTGAACAATAGGTATCTTACCGACTCTTTGACTAGATTGATGAGCTAACTGCTAGTTGATAGTGGATTGCTTGTGTTCTAAAACAATTCAGATCCTAAAGATGTCGTAGTCGTTCAATAAAATGTTATTCTGAGAATCATTACGCTGTTTTAAACTTCTGAACATTTTATAAAATGTTATTTGCAGCAGAAATTAGCAGTGGAGCTAGTTTGCTTTACTTCTAGATCTGTGCTGAAACATCATAATAATTCTGCCAGAATAGCCATGTGATACAAAACCTACAGCAGTGTGAAGGTTTATAAAGCAGCTCTGATTTAAGATGCCTCCTTAACTATTCTGTAACTGGGCTCATCCTCGTCTGTCTGATCAGAAGTAGTCTCTGTTTCTCCCAAACTGAGGTTGATCAAAGAGCCATCTAAAGAAGATATTAATTGTTCATGAGTCTTGCACCCCCCCCCCCTCAAAAGATCTAATCTATCTGGATCTATTTGTTTAAAATCATGAATCTGTGTGGAATATTTTAGCGTCAGCCCACTGCTGAAGGTTCTGGACCAAATGCAAGCTCCTCCTGCTACAGACGACAACAACCTCCTCCTTTCCCTTCTTAAAGATGCCCTCACAGGGAACATCAGGACTTACCTCATCTACTGCATTAATCCACAAGGTAACAGAAATAAACGTGGATGTAGCATTTAGGCAAAACTGATTCAGTGTAATGTCTCTTTGCAGGTCTTCTAGATGATGAGACTCCTTCTGCTCTGGACGTGGCTCAGAGAGTGAGAGGCTGTGCTACTGAGGCTCAGAGCGTTCGCTGGAACCCAAAGGATACTGAGCGAGGGATCCGTGAAGGCATCATGCAGCTGCAAACCGTCATCATGTCTCAGAGGGAAAGTGATGTTCACAGCATTCACAAGCTAGCTGAGATGACTCAAGCTCTGCAGGTAACCAATACAGAGCCTTCACATGTGGGCTGCTCAAGGGTGTGATGCTGGAGGTGTGGCTTCTGATCTAACAGATGGTAAAGAATCAGTCCTGGGAGAAGAGAAGGGAGGAGTCAGAGAAGGTAAATGTTCAAATCAAGGTTTGATTCAAAAGATTTTGTATTACCTTCTCTATTAAACCTTTAGAACATGACAAAATCATTGTTGTTTTCATTTAGCAGAGTTGTAAATCCTCCCAGAGCAACCAGCAGATTTCTGGAGGTCGCCATGCCGACCACAAAGAGAGTACAGAAACCGTTAAATATCTGCAGGAGCAGCTGAGAGAAGAGATAGAAGAACATCTCAGAGGTAACAAGCTGTGATCTAAATGAGTGAGTCCAACCAAGACCAGTGTTGTCCACGAGTTTCTACTCTCAGAAGGTCGAGGCGGTGCAGAGAAGGTCCAGGAGAAGGTGGCAAGAATCCAGCAGCTGAAAGAAGCTCTGAGAGAAGAAACACTGAAGGGTGGAGTTGTTCCAGAGAAATCCCAGCTCTGTCTACAGGTAACACACACAGACATGGGCGATGGTGGCAGAGGAGTTAAGTGCCCGTCTCGCAAACGGAAGGTTGCTCAGTCTGTTGCTGTCGTTGTGTCCTTGGGCAAGACACTTAACCCACATTACCTGCTGGTGGTGGTTTGAGGGACCTGTGGCGCCAGGTCAGCAGCCTCTCCTCCATCAGTGCGCCCCAGGGCAGCTGTAGCTACGATGTAGCTCATCATCACCAGGGTGTGAATGTGTGCGTGAATGGGTGAATGACTGATTGTGTTGTAAAGCACCTTGGGGGGTTCTAGGACTCTGGAAGGCGCTCTATCAAATACAGGCCATTCACCATTTACACACGCTCATGTTGCCTCTGTGCTCCAGCTTGATTTATTACAGCGTTTCTGTTTGCAGGCTCATTTCATATTTAATTTAACGGAACATGACACGACAGCAAGTCACAGTGTCTGCACCATGCAGACAAATCATTTATTTAAATGAGTGAAAACAGTAAATCATGATAAGTCATCACTGTAAAAAGCCCAAATTAGGATGTCTCTGGGCTGTGACACTTTGATTTCTGACACAAGTCTGCAGACGTCAAATATGAACCCTGAACACTCTAATCTGCATGGTCTGATTACTTCTCTTTACATTTTCCCCTCTGCTTGAGAAACTCTTAAGCTCCTTAAATGTCCTCCTCACTTTAAGTAGCAGCTTTCTTTGAGGCTTTGTGAAGAACTCATCATGGAGAAGTTGTTCTAATCATTGCCTCTGGTGGGGAAGTGTTTGTGTGTGCAGCCCCTTGTCTGAAACCCCGTCCACAGGCCCAGTCAATAGTCCTTTCAACATCTAAATAAGATTTATGCAAGCCTGAGTGGGCAACACATGCTAAGACATTTATTTTGCCAATTTAATGATTAGTCTCAGCTGGAATACAATGAAGCGCAGGAGCGGAGGAGGCAACTCAAGGAGGATCATGCGAGATTAATTCAGGAGGAGGTGGCGAGGATGGAGGAAGACTTGGCCCGGGAGCAGCCACCGGTGAGATAATGAGATACCCTGTTGTTTGACATTCTGTCTGTGATCCATCTCAGCTCAGGATGCTGAGTCGATTTAAATAAATACAAGGATGAATTTACAAAGAGATGAAAACATTGCTTATTTATTTCTGCGGGATTGTTTTTAAGTCACTGCTCTGTTAGACAGAAGGTCCTCAGAGAGAGCTGCTGGTGCTGAGCAGAGAGAGGCGGGTTCTGGTGCTGCAGATGGAGGCCCTTCGTACCGAGGCCCAGCAGGCTGAGACAGACCTGCAGGATCAGCACCGGAGACACCAAACAGAGCTGCACTGTCTGAGGGAGGAGAGCCTGCAGGTCAGAGCTCCGTCACACTGATGCATCATGTAGTTACTGTTCACACACACACACACACACACACACATGCACACGCACACACACACACCTGTCTGAGACACTGAGGCTGATATGTGAAAACAGTTTGAATCTGTTGGTCAACTGGGCCCATCTTCTGTTCAGTTTGTAAGTTCTTCTTGTGCTTATTTTCCTCAAGGCGCCTCATTTTCCTCCCACACAGTCCAAAGATGTGCTCAGTGAATCTGAATATGTCGGAGGAGTGAGTAATGGTCCATCACTTTGGTAACTTTAGGCGCTTTTAGGCTGAAATGGGCTCCAACAGACTAAAAACCTCCTCAGAATAAAGTGAGATGCAACGAAACGATGAATAAATATTCATTTAGGATAGGAAGTCTGTTCTGTTATACATTTAAAAGAGTTAAATGGGACATATTATGACATTTTTCTTTTTTATAATTGATCTGCGCTTTATAAAAAAACAAGATCTTTGCACAAATTTCCTCTCAAATTCCTGCAGGTTTAGTTTTGACAGTCTCAGTACCTTCTAGAATGAGCCGTTTCAGGGCTCTGTCACTTTAAGAAAACAAGCTGGAGCTGGCCACGCCCACCCATCCATCCAGACTGCTATAAAAAGCTCCAGTATCTGGTAGGGACTTGGAGTAGAGCTGCTGCTCTTCCTGTGTTGACACTGACAGGCAGCACAAAATCATTTAAAATGTGAGTTCTGCATCATATGTCTCCTTTAAATAACATTAAAAATCCTTAAAGAAAACAGGACCATGCTACATGTTTGATTAAATTCACGTTTTTTCTTTTGTTCTTTGCTGATTTTCTAACCATGACATTTTAAATGTCATTTTAATTGGTCCATCTTTAGGTTTATTAGGCCTGGGTCTAGAAACCCTTGCATGCTGCCCCCTACTGTTATGGGGTTTATAATCCCAAGTTTTGTGTGGATGATATAAAGTCAATTTCAAATAAGCAAATAATTATTAGCAAATTAGCAGTTTCACCACAGGAGGGTCACCAGGTCAAGTGATGTGTTGATCTCTCCGGGTGAACCAGTTTGCATTAGAACATTTAAATATCAGGTTCCCGATTCAAATTATGTATGGTTTTCTCCAGTTGCTCGGGTTTGCCTTAAAAAATGTATCTTCATTCCATTCCAGTCAAAGCCTGTCGTGGATGAAGGTCAACAGCAGACTAGCAAGTCTGGTTGTTTTTACCACAATTCTGGACATTACATCAACCCTAAACCCACAGCTGCTGCCTACCCGTAACAGAAATGGTTTTAACACAAGAAGAGCATCTAAAGCTACTTTTATTCTCCCTTTGCCAAGAACTCATGCAACAGGAATATAGGCATGTCCAACAGAGGCTTCTTTGTGAAGGCTGTCAAACCACCAGAGTCCACCTTGGAACATCTGAAACAGCTGACCTGGAGCATGCCTTCAGGAAATGGAGGCTTATCCAGGGGCGGACTGGGACCATATCTGGAATATCTCTATCTATCCGGCCTTGTGCATTAGTGGGGGGTGGGTGTGTAGGAGGAGGAGGACCTTAATGAGCCACTGGGTGCAGCTTTAACATTTCTATTTTTGATTTTGGTTCTCTTTGCATTTCTTTTAGTTTATACATGACAAAATGGGTATTTTGTCATTAATTATTCTAAAACTGATGTTAGGATTTGAAGCCTTAGCTGCATGGAAACCCTTCAAAAAATATTCTAGTTCCCTTACGTCATCCTTCCATCAGTTAAACAGCTTGGTTTAGATGGAAATTCTTCAGCTGCCTCTTCCCAACATTTCGGTTGTCCATGTTCCTGTTGTCTAGGTGTTCAGAGTGTTTCGTCAGGTCAGCGAGGAGCAGAGGAAGCTCTCAGAAGGCCGGTACAGGAGTGTGCTCCTAGAAGCTGTGCAGGATGCCATCTACCTATCAGCCCAGAACCAGCAGCTGCAGGCTGACAACAACCAACTGAATAAAGGTCAGTTTCCCAGCAGGTGGTTAAATAACTGTCAGGTCTGTTAAAATGTTGGATTTTTTTGTTTGTTTTCAGCACTTGGAGAGATGAAAGATGCTCTTGCTGTTCGTGGTGATCCCAGAGCTGACCTGATATCCCAGCAGGAATAAAACAAATAATCCGTCTGCTTCATGGGAAAAAAATTACACAAGTTAATGAATGGCTTTGACTGTTTATTGGTTTTAGCACAACATAACACTTCCTCTTTGATATTCACTTCCAGTTAAAAGTAGAAATGATCTGTAACAGCGTGTATGAACCCGTCTGATGCTGGTGGATAAAATACATGTTGGTTTCTGACTGAAGGAGGCAAATTAAATAAAATATTTCTAAAAAATAACCTAAAAACTAATGAACTAGATGAGGTGTGATGAGCTTGATAGCTTTTTTCAGGCTAAATTAACTCTAAGTGGACACTCTGCTATCTATAGTAAAGGTAGGCTGCCAGTCCGATGGTAGCACAGGGGATGGGGAATAGAGGAGTGAGCTGCAAGCCTAACACGGCCCAGGAGAGCAGAGCGTTGACCAGCATGGAGGAGGAAATAACAAACAATCTGGTGATCCCGCTGCCGTGCTTTAGCACCACCGACATCAGAAGTCCGTTTGCAGCCTGCCCTGCTATGATGACCCAAACAACTCCTGAGTAACCCTCCAGAAAGCTCTTGTCTCCTGCTACGGAGGAGAAGGAGGACAGCCCGTTGATTGCCACTCCAAACATGTAGAGGTAGAGATTCTGCAGGCTGAGAGGCAACTTCTGACTCTTCAGGACGCGCTCTGTATAAACTGCTGCCAGACCTGACACAAAGCAGTACACCAGCACAAGGAAAAGCCCCCAAGCTGTGATGTGAAGCCTGGGTCTGTCTTCTGCTTCGGCCCGAGCAGGTTCCTCCAGATCCAGGCTGCTGTAGCTGTGGCAGACCCCTGCAGCCATGAGGAGTCCCAGCGCTAACCACTGAGCATGCTGAAGTCTTTTCCCCAAACAGAAGGAGTACAGCATGGCGGTGGAGGCGATTTTCAGATTAGAGAGTATTTGGTAGGAGCTTGGGTCCATGTAGGCCTGCATCAGAACAACCAGGTTGTTGTTGAGCGTGTAGAGAACAGCAGGAACGGCGTA
Organism: Aphyosemion australe; assembly: GCA_006937985.1. NCBI lineage: Eukaryota > Metazoa > Chordata > Actinopteri > Cyprinodontiformes > Nothobranchiidae > Aphyosemion > Aphyosemion australe. The sequence goes on from SSNS01000417.1 coordinate 232,081, forward strand.
GGGGGCCACGAGGAGCAGGTTTGGAGGAGCAGTCAAGGCGTTCGTTCCTCCGGTGAGAATAAGACTCAGCAGAGACACGAGGAGTTTCGCTAACTCAATCATCAGAACACACGAGGAGGAGCTGAACGGGACTCGACCTTCCACCTTAGTGAGCGTGATGAGCGGCGCATGAGAACCATAGATGAGGACCATCAGGCCCAAGAGGAGCCCCCATTTAATCCTGCTCACCCACTGTCTCCTGATCCTGGCTGGGGAGTGAGGCCCCACACTCTTAATCACAATCATCCTCAGAAACACAACAAACACATGATTTCTAACAACATTTTAAATAAAAACTAAAAAATGTTCAAGCAGAATGTGGAGAATTTAAGCATCGACTATGGCCTTTTTGCATGTGACTAAATCAAAGTTCAGAAGGTTTGAATAGCTGCTCCAGGCAGATTACATAATCCAAAAAAAAAGGCTTAAAGGCACAGAATTTGCACAATTACTCACAATTATGTGGAGATGAAGCCCCGGTGTTAAACTGAACCCCAAAACAATATAAAAATAAAGTCTTGTCTTTTCGGTCCCAGTAAAATCCAGTTAAAAACCAGTAAAAAGCAGCGGTGAGGAAAAAATCTATCCGCCAGCCTGAACTACTTCGGCCCCTTCTTCAGGCTGTTCAGGTACTCTTTAACAGTCCTTTCGATGTTGGGAACCTGATAGTTCTGAGCGGCGTAAATGCCAGTGGCGGTTCCCAGCAGCACTCCCAGGATGGCCGAGGAACGGAGCTTGGCCACCACATAACCGGCCAAAAATCCCTTCAGAAACGGAGACCCCAACACAGAGCTGCCCTACAAGAGCAACACACACACACAATGTTACCAGACTCCTCTGTAAAGTAACTTGTGTCTTACTCATCACAGTAAAACCTTGTTAAAACAGATTCTACAGGGTCTGTGACTGAGTTAACAGGTTGTAATTAAAACTGACACCTTGTCTACATTCATGCTGAAGGAGCAGCCCAGTCATTAACTCACCTGAGGGACTCCAGCAGACACCTCGCTCTCTACTCTCCTCTGGATCTCCTCCAGCTGAGACTTGAGCAGCGTTAGATCTTTTAGCTGCTTTAGTGGATCCTGGAGGTAAAGATATTTAATAACATCTTTATTAGGAGACAATGTGGTGACTTCACAGTAAAGTGACAAGTGACCAAGCTGTACAATAGCCTGACGTTGCCAACAGGCTTCAGATTGGGTTAGTTAACCACACATGGTTCCTCTCAAGTTTTAGACTCATTTAGTAACGAACTAACCCATCTTTCTGATCATTTTAACAGACATATTCTCCTATGACGTATACTGTTTTATACAACAGTAGTTTTTCTATCGTGTAGCAAAATTAGTTATATATGTAAACATTAACGTGGAAAACAGAGTTATTCGCTCACCTTGTCATTCGCCATTTTTATTCATTGCGTTGATCAGGATTCGACTCGTAAGACTGAGCGGCTTTAGATTGATTAGTTATGTCTGGTGTTGAAAATGTGCTGCGTTTGCGTTCCATCGGTAGTCGGAGCTTCAGCGTTTATTGCATGGCTATATTTAAGAGTACAGCAATACACTAATGCTGTTTTTAAAGCTGCTCGGGGCTTGGTAGAAACATTCTACTCTTATAATCACGATTTCAGTGGATGTTAAAGTTGATTTTTTTCGACATGAATTTGGAAACGCCGAATTCCGAGTTCATAAGAACGCATCATATGTGTTTGTATTAAACAAAAAATAAAAATGTAGGCCTTTGTTAGCCTAGAAATCTAGACAGACAGTAGCAGAAACCAAGCGATTTTGCTTTGCATGGCACATAATGAATGGTTTGCCAGGCTGGGCCTTTGTGGCATTTAACAGAAGACTTATGATGCAATGAAAAGTAGATGAATAATTATTTAGACCTACAAATTATGTTTAAGATAAAAAGAAAATGCAACAAAATAAAATTGAATGAGCATATTATTTTTTTATTTATTTAAAATAGTTCAGTTATCTTCTAGTGATGCTGTGAAAAATAATAAGACTACTTTTACTTGGATGTAAATATTTTCAAGTTGAGACGAGGAACAACAAAGATGAAGAACAGAGGTCAAAGAAACACGAGACCATAGGATCTGAACAGAAGACAATGAGGAAGATGTAAAATAATAAAACACTGAGTTACAAAAGTTGCTCCAGTTTCAAAACAGACCCATGATTTTTCTAGAATTTTATATGATCTGTTTCATTTCTCAGGACCTCTAAATTGTGTTGATAAAGTATTGTTCATATCTGATCATTTCCAAGTGAAAGAACAAAGTGATCAGATGACAAAATGACTCAGTTTTAAGATTTTATGTTTACATTAGGTAGGGGCGTGCAAAGCAGCCAGTATTTGTATTTGTATTTGTTGAGGGGGAAAGTATTTGTATGTGTATTTGTATTCGAGTAAAACTCAAAATAGGTGTAAAAATCCAATTTTTTGCGTTCCACTTCTACACTATAACATAAATTAGAAGTGTAATGCAAAAAAATTGGATTTTTACACCTATTTTGAGTTTTACTCGAATACAAATACTTTCCCCCCTCAACAAATACAGATACAAATACTGGCTGCTTTGCACACCTCTAACATTCGGTATGAACCCGAGGAACACCAGAACAGGTGTTACAGGTGAACTGTTTTGTTATGCCAGATACTTTTGTAAAAACGGAGATACTGTTGACGGCCCTGCAATCAGTGCGATGTCATTTTCCAGTTCCTCTTTAACTCAGACACTTCACCACAGAGTGCAGCAAAACTTAAAGTTTGAGACGAGTGAGGATCATTCAGAGTGAGGCTCCCCCTGTTGTTGAACTGGTGTTACTGTTTCTTATGTCAGCTGTTGGGTAAACATATTTTAAATATTTTCATATGATTATAATTAAAACACCTTCTAAACCAATTTGCTGCACAAAAACAATCATGTGAATTATTGTTCAGTGTGGATTCATTACTTTCATCATTTGTCTTTACGACCGGCACAAAAATAAATAATCAACCTGAAACAGATCTGTGTTTATTTAACTGTGTGATGAGCTTGAGGTCAGAACAAGGTTTCGCAGCTTGTGGGAACTTCTAACTTGTGCTTCTAATTATAGTCTTAGATAGCTAACAGATTACAAAAGCAGACACGCTTCTGCAGTTCGAACCACCATCAGCTTGATGAGAAATAAATTAATGTAACAATCAGACACATTTGAGGCACACAATATGCTAAAAGAATGTACAATTAAAGTTTAAACTATAATAAATCAAACAGTATTAAATATCCAGGTAAAATAAAACGAGGGCCTATAATTTCTTTTCATCCTCCATTCACACATAGTTCAGTACTTCCTCTGTTATCACTGTTTCCTTTTATATCTGTAGCTTAAAGAGGAACTAAAACTTGCAAAAACTTTCATCTTCGCAGAGAAGTTAAATGATAAAAGCTTTATGTTTCATTTCCTGGTAACAATAGTCACACATTCTCCTCAGAGGCTGATCAGGACACGGTGCAGGCTGCTCACAGTAAAACGGTTTTAATTTCAGGAAAACTCATCTGATTACTATTATTATTATGGAGGCTGTGGTTGGACTACTGATGATTGGAATCTTTCACTGTAAGATTTTAAACTATTTTCACCATCTTCATATATATGTATTTCATTGCTTTACCTGCAGCTGCATTTTAATTTAATTTGGATTATTTTACTGTCAGGGTTTATCATGTAAATTCAGCTGAAAATTGGGCAAATACATTACATATTTACTGATGTTTAATTAGGATTAAATTATTTTTTTATTTGAAGTTTGTAACAGTCTTATGCTGGGTTCATATTAGATAGCACCACTAGAGAGCACCCTTATTTTTTCTATAGTTTTGTTAGCCTCAGCTTATAAGTTAAGTGTGTGTTCTGTTGCTAGTCCTGATATCGGGGTGTAGACCATTCATTAATTCCATGTATGAAAGGAAGAAATAAGGTTACTTCATTTGAGACTCTGTCTTCGCAAAAGGCTTCTGTGAGTTTGAGAAAATAAAAGAAACTGGAACTCAAAAAGTTTGTGCTGACTTGAGTGTGGGAGCTAATTACCATCAGCTAGCTCTCAACCACACCACGCATCATCACAAGTTATTTCCACATTTGATTGTAAAATACATCAACCTAATTTTAAATATAGTTTTATTTGACTTTAAGTAATTACATCAAATATAGAAGACACAAAAATATGAATAGAGATATGAATTATAGCTGTGATGGATAACAGGTGCAGCTGACATCTCAAAAGAAATACAGACGTGGTCAGAGAGGCCAACGTCCTTAACAACAACGTCTGATACGTCAACATCTCTGGTTAAGATCAAGTCTAGTGTGTGACCTTGAGCATGTGTTGGAACATGAATATGCTGTATAATATCAAATAGATCAAGCACTCCGAAGAATTGCACCGCAGTTTTATCATTAGCGTCATCAATGTGAATGTTGAAGTCTCCAGCTATCAGAAGGTGATCAAAGTTTATTGTGATAACAGAGAGAAGTTCAGTGAAGTTCTCTAGAAAATGAATACATAAACCTGGAGGTATGTAGATTACTAAAACTAAGATCTTGGGTGTACCTTTCAACTCAAAATAAAGACACTCAAAAGAGTCAAAGTCATCAAACATTATCTGTTTACACAGGAATGAGTCTTTAAAAATGGCAGCTACACCACCACCTCTCATCAGGTCGAACCACGTTTAGAGATTTGAAGTTTGGGGGTGTTGCTTCTATGAGAACTGGCGCACAGCTACTATCATTTAACCAGATTTCAGATAAAAGCATACAGTCAAGAAGATGAGCAGAGATAAGATCATTTACTAAAAATGACTTGTTGAGAGATCTGACATTTAATAAAGCCACCTTTATACATCTGGATGATGAACTCATTGTTTGTTCCCTTTATTTGGAGAACAAAGAAATAGTTTTTTTATTTTTGCATCAAATAACTGAAGTTTAATCATGATGACCTCACTAATGTTACGCTGGAATGAATGACTCCTGTTTTACAGGTGGTTATGAGGTGAGGCAGAGACACAAAAGATCTGACACTGAAGCATCGGAATCAAATCATTCTGTTCATTTTACAAAATTCTTTGTGATTTTGCCTCATTCATGTTAAAATGTAATTTGATGATCTACCTCAGTTTACAACAGTAATGTTCGACACTGTGGCATCTGATTGAAGGAAATGCATGGTTGTATTCTTGGTAAATGAATAAGAAAAATAAGTAAGGGCAAACAAGTATTTAGACAGCCTCCAATTGTGCAGGTTCTCCCACTTAATAACATGAGAGGCCTGTAATTTTCATTATAGGTATACCTCAACTATCAGATATATGAAAAAAAATACAGAAAATCACATTGTCTGATTTTTGAAGATATTTTGCAAATTATGGTGGAAAATAAGTATTCAGTCAATAACAAAATTCCATCTCAATACTTTGTTATAAACCCTTTGTTGGCAATGGCAGAGGTCAAAGTTTTCTGTAAGTCTTCACAAGGTTTTCACACACTGTTGCTGGTATTTTGTCCCATTCCTCCATGCAGATCTCCTCTAGAGCAGTGATGTTTTGGGCAACATGGACTTTCAACTCCCTCCAAAGATTTTCTATGGGGTTGAGATCTGGAGGTTGGCTAGGCCACTCCAGGACCTTGAAATTCTTCTTACGAAGCCACTCCGTTACCTGGGCGGTGTGTTTGGGATCATTGTCATGCTGAAAGACCCAGCCACGTTTCATCTTCAATGCCCTTGCTGATGGAAGGAGGTTTTCACTCAAACTCTGATGATACATGACCCCATTCATTCTTTCCTTTACATGGATCAGTCATCCTGGTCCCTTTGCAGAAAAACAGCCCCAAAGCATGATGTTTCCACCCCCATGCTTTACAGTATATGGTGTTCTTTCTCCTCCAAACACGACGAGTAGAATTTTGACCAAAAACTTCTATTTTGGTTTCATCTGACCATATGACATTCTCCCAATCCTCTTCTGGATCATCTAAATGCTCTCTAGCAAACTTCAGACGGGCCTGCACATGTACTGGCTTAAGCAGGGGGACACGTATGGCACTGCAGGATTTGAGTCCTTGGTGGCGTAGTGTCTTACTGATGGTAGTCTTTGCAGTGTGACTGTTTGAGGTTGTGGACAGGTGTCTTTTATACTGATAACGAGTTCCAACAAGTGCCATTAATACAGGTAACGAGTGGAGGACAGAGGAGCCTCTTACAGAAGAACTCACGGGTCTGTGAGAGCCAGAAATATTGCTTGTTTGTAGGAGACCAAATACTTATTTCCCACCATAATTTGCTAATAAATTCTTTAAAAATCAGACAATGTGATTTTCTGGGCCTCTCCCATCCTTTTAAGTGGGAGAACTTGCACAATTGGGGCTGACTAAATACTTTTTTCCCCCCACTGTATATATTTATTCAGAGTTGCTCTTTTTCTTCTTTTTCCAGCTGTAGAAACTTCCTGTGACGGCAGACAGGATGGAGCTCAGTGTGTTGGAGCTTTAGGAGGAGCTGTGGACATCCAGCTGGTGGACAACGCTGCAGAGATATACATATTAGACTGGAAAAAGAATGGCTCACTTATATTCAGGTGGAATAAATATAAAATCCAGTATAATACGATGGAGAACAGATCTCTTTTTATTCCCAGTACTGGAACAATTAGGATCAATACCCTGAACAGGGATGACAGTGGAGAGTATATACTTGAAATCTTTAAATCAGATGGATGTTCAACAGGACAGAAGACTCTACAGTTGTCTGTTCAAGGTAAACGCTGTTTCCACTTGAAAAATATTAAAAAGACAAAGAAACAATATGTCTGTCCTGTAAACTACATGGATTGAAAAGTTAACAGGTGAAAAGCTGTCTCATACACAAAGTAGTGTCTTTGTTTGGGTAAAACCAGACATGCCAGACAGTCGAGCCTAATTCTCTACAATATTATCTGGATTTATTAGAACAATGACTGGTGGACCTGAAACAGCCACAAATAGAGCATATCGTGTGTGTGTGTGTGTGTGTGTGTGTGTGTGTGTGTCTGTGTGTGTGTGAAGTGTGTGTGTGTGGTCAGTTGTAAACAAAATCAAATGATGTGAAATAGACTGAGTGTGAACAAATGTTTGACTCAAGAACATTATCTTTATTTAGCAACTTTTCAACCTCTTCCCAAGGTGCAGTCAGTAACACTGTTGCCTAGCAGCTACAAGGCCCAAAACCTGGGAGTAGAAGAGTTTATGTACCCTCCCTGCAGGCTGGTTGTATGTCTCGTTTGTCTCTATATGTGTCCCTGTGATGGACTGGTGACCTGTCCAGGGTGTCCCCTGCCTCTCACCTGGTGGCTGCTGGAGATAGACACCAGCTCTCAGTGACCTTGCTCAGGAGGGTCATCAGGGAAGTCTACGTTTTCATGATTTTGTTAAAATGTTGCTTTGTGTGTGTTTCTCTCAGCTGGTGTGTCGTCTGTCCAGCTGGTTACTCAGTGTTTGTCCCAGGGACAGAAGCAGGTGTCCTGCTCCTCTGAGGAAGGGGACAGTCCTCAGTACAGCTGGACTCTGGATGGACACACACTGACTGACTCTGAGCTCCTCTCTGGAAATAATCAGACTAACATCATCGTTCTGAGACAAAACATCTCAGGACGTCTGGTCTGTTCAGTCAGGAATCAAGTCAGTCAGTCCTCCAGACACGAGGACATATCTACCTGTGGTGAGTCACAGCATCATGGGAAAAGATGGATTTACTTTAGACTGATAACTATCATTTTATTTGCTCCCAGGCTTCATTTTCATTAACTGCACTTCCAATGGGACTCACATATCTGAGTGGGTGTTTAGAGAGAATAACACTGTGTGTGTTGAACCAGCACCAGTCCCTACAGCAGTAACACACACTGGGGGTAAGGAGACAGAGTTACATTATTCCTCCACTATTAACTCGTCCTCCAATCAAAACAAGGATCTCCTCTGGTTCTTTAGTAAGTGAAAACGTACTCTGCTGAAGTGGGTTGTGTCTGTTTATGTCTTTACAAAATCTTCTGAGCTGTTTTCTATACCAACCAGATAAAAGGTTCTCTGGTGTTTGATTCTGCAGCAGAGCAGTGGCCCGTGATGGTCGGGGTTCTCTCAGCTCTCATCTTCTTCTTGGTGGTCGGTGTAGCTGTGATCTGTTGCCAGAAGAAAAAACAAAAGCCCAAAGGTAAACAACATTCTCCTGACTCGTTTGTGTCTCTGTAAAAAGTATCTGCCAGGTGTTTTATAACTTGTTTGACTCCTTTTCTGCAGAGGAGGGAGACGAGCAGGAGCTGACCTACGCTGACGTCAGGGTCATGCAGCAGCAGAGGAGGCGGGTGGAGCAGAGTGTGGAGGAGGAGGGGGTGGAGTACGGACAAGTCAGGTTTTCTAACAGACCTGGTCGTTCTGAGCCAGATAATAATCTGTACGCACAAGTCCGTAAAGGCAGGTGACCTGATGTGTTCAGATAACACAAACTGACCTGAGGTCAGACGTAGGAGAAGTGAAGATCCTCAACGGTCTTTCACCTTCTTTATGGAAACCATGACTCGTCTTACATGGTCTACCTTCAGAGCAGAAGCATCCTACCTTAAAGTGTATTATCACTGGATTTTATGAGCTATTTAAATTTTTTAAATGAATGAAAAACATTTTTTCTTACATTCATAACTTATTAGACCTCGTCATGGTGTAACTAAAACCTGATAAATATATGAATAAAAAAGTATTTCTCTAATGACTGCTATGGCTTCCTTTAACTTAACCCTTTTACCACATCTCAGTCCCGTATCCTACTGGAGCATGCACTGACCTTACTGAAAAACACACTAAACAATCTAGATAACATGGAAACACTTGCATAAAAAGCTAAACAATGATACATTATTATTAACCTAATATTGACATTAATGTTTTACGTTAACAGTAAAAGCAGAAAAGAGCATGCTGCATTGCTCCTTTTCTGGCGTGGGAGTTAAAGGGTTGAAGCTGAATCACCAAACACACACCTGCTTTCTCTTGACGATGAAACTGTTCAGAGCCACGACGATCTTCATCACACAAGTTTTACCAGCAACCCTAAAGTGATTTCTCATTTCTATATTTTCCATTTTATTCCCTCTGTCTCGTGATCTAAATTACACCTTTAATGAGATGATTCTGTAAATCTGATAAGTAATTAGCAGATAAAGAAAAACATTCAATGTCAGAATTACCCAGAACTCCAAAACTCTTTTTGCTTTTGAAATATGAAACGGCATGTTTTTCTATTTTTGTACAACTGACACAGCTGCACGTTAAGCATGAAGGAGGCTTGGTTTCTAACAGGAAGCTTCTCTGAGGATGAAGGAGGAGGGGAAGAAGAAATGAAAGCACTAAATCGTGTGTTCAGTCACATTTTCAGCTTGTTTAGTGTGTGTGTGTGTGTGTGATAGAGAAAGAGATAAATATCAGGGTGAAGCTCAAATGTTTCCTGTTTCTTTAGAATAACTTGAACATTTTTGAATTAGGAAGCTCGTTTTCAATTACGAAAATTAACATTATTTTCCTTCTGATCTCAAGATAAACTTTACAGAACTAAGGTCTAAAGTTATAAATCTAATTTTTTACCCAGTTTTAACTTCTACACATCAGACTAAAGGTTTATTCTGTGGAGTTTGTTGGAATGAAACAGACCTTTAACTAATGATGGATGAAAATCTGATCCGACAACAACCCACACTGTATTATCATTCATCAGTGCCATGTTATTTCATAATGTGATAGGCCTATCTTATGTAACTAATCCTATCATTTACTGTTTCTTACCCCTCTTGCTCCTCTGAATGTGTAACTTTTAATTCAACAAAGTCAGATAACATTTTAGCACCAATTAGTATTTTTACAGACCCCCTTTGATTCCAAGGCAGCTCCTCCTGTTTCATCTCTATTGATACAATCTAAGAACTAAATTCAGTCAGAATCATTGTTATGATTATTTAAATCTTGATTTAACATTTTATCAACAGAAACAGGGACGTAACAAAACCAGAGGTACAGTTTTAGCTACATTCTGATGTATTATGGACTGTATAGATGTATAGTATATGATCAGTTTGCTCCATTGTCTTCACATGCAGGATAGTGGACACCATGGTGTGCTAAGATTTATTACCAACCTTCATATGCACCATGGTGTACACTATTCAGCGTGTGAAGACAATGAACATCTGAATATTTTTATGTGTACTTAAACACGATCCTGGGTACGGCTTCTTCTATAGCCTGCCTTTTAAAAAGGAAAAATGGAAGTTATAATCTTAGATCTATGAACGTTCTTCAAGTCGTCGTCAATAAGGTAAGAACTGAACTGGGCAAGAAAGTGTTTTTTCACCTCATGCCTGGAATAACTTAAAATCTAAGCTTCAAATTCAAACACTTTGAGTTTAAACAATTGACATAGATACTGGACACAACGTGTCCATTTATGTCAGTGTAGCATTAATGAGTCAAAATGGGAGGTTCCCCCCGCCTCCATTTTGGCCATGTCACACATCTTGTCACGCCCAGACAATCTATAAATGGGAAAAGAGGTGGAGCTGAGGGTGGGCAATAACGAACCAATGTAGCTACTAGCTAAACAGAGCTAACCCCGAAGCTAAGACGGAGCTCTGGGACGAGAGCTACTTGTCCGCGACAGCGAACCACGCAGCTGTCTGGCTTCCGTGCGAGGCTGCAGCAGCGCTGGTTGTCTGTGGAGCTGTAATATGGACTGTAAAAATACAAGCAAGCGGAGTGTGCAGCTGCCTGTGTGTAGCAGCTTTTCCCGGACAGGAGACAGGAGAGGCCGGGCGCCCAACTTGCTGGACTGCCTGCCTCCGCAAGGATGAAGCGGCACATTCGCAGATCTCTGATCACAAGGCCGCCGCTGTTAAAAGGAGAGGCACGTTGCCGAAACTCAGCAAACTTCCATTCTGCAGCGGCGACCTCGCGGATCTTTGACCGTGGTGGACCAGCGAAGTCCCGAAGCCTCCACTAGCTAGCCTTGGTTAGCTTACCTCAAAGAGATCTATGATCTAACTGGGACCTACCCAGTTAGATAAAAGTAAAAAAGTAAAAAAAAAAGTGGATTCATATAATTAGATATGAGTTATTTATCAATTACAAAACATAGAGAAATGACAGCAAGCTATGGGGTGCCATTTGTAAAGTCAAACAGTCATAACTTAACAGCAATATTTTGGGTTATTTAGCCTATCATAAGAAGGAAAAAAAGAGAGTTAATTTTTCAAAGTGATATTTTCACCGTGTTATTCATACATTTATAAATGTTAAAGTTCCCAAATAAATATTTAGTTGGCAAGCTAAATATTTAATTACGAGTTAAATATGTATTTTACAAACTAAATATTTAGGTCTAATATTTAGTTTGAAATATAAATATTTAATTTACAAACTAAATATTTAATTTGGAGCTAAATATTTAGTTTACAAACTAAATATTTAACTCAAAACTAAATATTTAGATCCCAGCTAAATATTTATTTTGGGAATAAACCTAAATATTGATTTTGCAAACTAAATGTTTACCTCCAAAATAAATATTTAATTAGGATCTAAATATTTATTTTGGAAAATAAATATTTAATTTAGAGTTAAACATTTAATTTGTAAACTAAATATTTAGTTTGTAAACTAAATATTAAAAAATAAAATATTTATTTTACAAACTAAATATTTAGGTCGGACCTAAATATTTAGTTTGTAAACTAAATATTTAGTTTGTAAACTAAATATTTAACTCTAAATAAATATTTAGCTTACAAACTAAATATTTAGTTGGGAACTTTAACATTTATAGATGTATGAATAACGTGGTGAAAATATGACTATGAAAAATTAACTCACATTTTTTTCTCTTACGATAGGCTAAATAACCTAAAATACTGCTGTTAAATCATGACTCTTTGACTTTACAAATGGCACCCCATAGAAATGTGCTATATAAATAAAGCTGCCTTGCCTTACAAGGTGGAGGGTGACTTTGTCTGCACTTTTCTGTTGGCGTTTGCCATTATTGTTTTGATATTCCAGGTATTTTCTGTTCTCCACCCTGTCTTTTAATTGGCTTTTGGTTATTTTGTTTGTGGTTGGGATCAGTTCATTTTACCCGATTGAGTCCAGATCTTCATGTTGGACTGACTGTGAATAAAATTAGGTCAAGTCTTTACCCCTCACACAAAGATTTTCAACCTATACTGTCTGTCCTCAACTCATGGTGAGAATCATTGATAAAATCTGGCATAAACAATCATATAGTGTGTCCTCAGCTTTAGAAAGTATAAAGATTAAGGTGATAGATTGAGTTTAGTGTTTTGAATCCAATTGCATTGTGTTACGTTTTTTGTTATAAGGCAAATAAAATCCATTCTTGTAAGAAACACAATGTGCCAGAGTTAAAGTCCCAAGTCATCATCACACACTGGTGAAATTACATCTCCGCATTTGACCCATCCCCATGGTGGGGAGCGGTGAGCTGCAGCTGTGGCCGCGCTCTGAACTATTTGGTGGTTTAAGGGTTGTTTAGATGATGATTTAGACGTTTTAAAACCTGGAGCTCATATTGTTGCTGGTTTTATTCCCAGTTTTTAGTCAAGTGAAGTCTGAGTCCTCCTAAAGAGCTCTGAAGAACATGTGTCCAAATCAAGGGGGAACCCGTCTGGTTCAGAAATGAGGCCAACACGGAAGTGGCAAAAATTGCAGTTCTCCCCTCATCCACTGGGGGTGGGTCCAGAAGTGAGCAAATCCCCATTGACTCTCATGTTAAAATCGCCAACTTCACAGCTGAAAAAAAGATCTTTACAGCCTGGTTCAATTTTCCATTTTGTGTTTAATAGGTCTAGTTTATAGTCCTGACAACTCTGAGGGGGGTGGATTTTTTTGTAACTCTTTCGTTTAGGTGTAATAAAATGCTTGAAATTATGAATAATTAGATTTGATTGACAGGAAGCATGAGCGTCAGAGCTAGCTTCAGAGCTAGCTTCAGAGCTAGCATAAGCAGCTAGCTCCAAGGAAGGCCTCAGCCTCACGTTAATAGATGTTCGGCCATTTCAACTCTGAACTTTAGTTGTGTTTTCTGTGTGGTCGTGTTTGGATGTTAATCATGGAATTATTTGGACAAAGAGGGAAAGCTGTGGAATTGTTTGCACCAAGAGACCATCCAAGAAGTCTCCGCTTCATTTTTATCAGTAAGTAAAATTATATTTCTGTACTTTATTTCACTGGTTGAATGGGGGAATATGCTTTGTGTTTAACATAACACTGCTTGGTCAAAGATGGGTTGAAATACGTGTTCGTGGGGCTGGCTGAGTACCGAAACTCAAGCTAGGTAAGCTAACCAAGGCTAGCTGAGGCTTCGGGACGAAGATCCACGAGGTCATCGCTGCAGAATGGAGCTTTGCCGAGTTTGGGCAACGTGCCGCTCCTTTTACCAGCAGCGGCCTGCGATCAGAGATCCGCGAATGTGCCGCTTAATCCTTGTGGAGGCACGCAGTCCAGCTAGGCGGGCGCCCGGCTTCACTACACACAAGCAGCCGCACACTCCCTTCTCCCGAGGGAGCTGGGATGCGCGGCTGCTTGGCTACCGTCTGACGCTGTGGTTGTAGCCTGTGGAACTCTCTGAGGGAGACTACAGAAACAATTGCGCTGTTTGAGCTGATCTCATTACATTTTGGAGTCACTCAACCGCGTTTCTCTCGCTAAAAGCGCCCGAAAAACTCCACTAGCTTCCAGTTAGCATGCAGCTAAGGTCCCGGTGAACTCCCCCGGAGCGGAGCGTGACACCGTGTAAGCAGCCAGCGCGCACGGCTCCGATCGCAGCGGTCGAGGCTCTGCTTGTATTCTTACAGTCCATATTACAGCTCCACAGACGACCAACGCTGCTGTTTGAGCTGATGTCGCTACATTTTGGAGTCGCTCAACTGCGTTTCTCTCGCTAAAAGCGCCCGAAAAACTCCACTAGCTTCCAGTTAGCATGCAGCTAAGGTCCCGATGAACTCCCCCGGAGCGGAGCGGAGCGGAGCGTGACATCGTGTAAGCAGCCAGCGCGCACGGCTCCGATCGCGGTGGTCTGAGGCTCTGCTTGTATTTTTACAGTCCATATTACAGCTCCAGAGACGACCAACGCTGCTGCCTCGCACGGAAGCCAGACAGCTGCGTGGTTCGCTGTCTCGGTTTTCCATCTTAGCTTCGTGTGTTAGCTCAGTTTAGCTTCCTACATTGGTTTTGTTATCTCCAACCCTCACTGCCCCACCCTCTGCTCCACCTCTTTTCCCATTTATGGATTGTCTGGGCGTGAAGAGGCGCGTGTCACGGCCAAAATGGAGGCGGTGGGAACCTCCCATTTTGCATCATTTTGCATATTAAAATCCAAATGGGCGGGCTATGTCCAGAGATTTATATGTCGATGGTCCAAATAGATTTAGGGATTTCTAAGAGTAGTTCAATACAGCCAAATAGTAAAATGCAGTCCTGCAGAAAGCTGGTTCAGTCAGTTTCCCAGTATGTATTTGAACGCAACTTTTATTCAAAAAGGGTGATGGCTGGTTAGAAAATACGCCTCCCCAGGGACGACTTTTATGACTGGAAACCCTGAAAAGACACTCCCTCATTGCTGGTTAGAAAATACGCCTCCCCAGGGACGACTTTTATGACTGGAAACCCTGAAAAGACACTCCCTCATTAAGACGTCAGGGGGAAAATACCTTTTGTAATAAAAAGTTGGTCAGCAGGAAATAGCTTTGTTATTGAGCTGTGAGTGACCATCTTTAACCCTCGTTGTGGCAAAATTACGTCACCACCAGCAGAGCAGGTTTTTTTTTTTACAGGCTCAGTGTTCGCCCTGTGAGTGCTGTCAGGGTTTTTGTTTGGTTTGTGATCAATGGTGTCCATATTGCTACCTGTTTCAAACTGTGCCAAGAAATAAACCAATGAGCCAGCCTAGAATCTAGACCGTTATTTTGCCGAAGCAAAATGATCGGTGTCACCTTCACACACGACGTCTAGCCAGCTGTTATTCAAAGACCTTTTAAAAACTCCTAAATGCAACAGACTCACTTTTATTCTCTACTCTGAGACGGTGGTGACGTGTGTGCGTGTGTGTGTGTGTGTATGTGTGTGTGTGCGTGTGTGTGTGTTTGACACTTGTCATTCTGTGTAAAATAGATTAACACATAAAATAAACAATTTTATATCACCTTTAGGAGTGATGGTAGCAGAGGAGTTAAGTGGCCGCCTTGCAATCAGAAGGACGCAGGTTCGTGTCCTGCTCAGTCTGTCACTGCTGTTGTGTCCTTGGGCAAGACACTTGACCCGCCTTGCCTGCTGGTGGTGGTAGGAGGGACTGGTGGTGCCAGTGTACGGCAGCCTCGCCTCTGTCAGTGCGCCCCAGGGCAGCTGCAGCTATGATGTAGCTCATCCCCACCAGCGTGTGAATGTGTGCGTGAATGGGTGTGTGACAAGGTGGAGAAACGAGGGCCCGGGTGGGATTCGATCCCCAGACTACCGGGTGATAGTCACACACGCTAACCAGTCAGCCAAAGGGATATCCCTGTGGCCAAGCAGTCAGGGTGCATGATCAATCGGGATACAGTGACAGGATGCTCACCCTGTCACAGGTGGATGACTGATTGTGTTGTGAAGCGCCTTGGGGGGTTGTAGAACCCTAAGAAGGCGCTATACAAATACAGGCCATTTACTTTTGTATAAATATTTGTAAAACTCAAACATTTTATTAGAAGTAAATTTCTATCCCAGTTTTATGGATCATAACCGGGAGGGAGAAGGAAGGGGGGTTCAAGATTTGGGGTTGCTAAGCCATTGCTGGGCCCATTCTAGCCGTTGCTATAGCAACCCCTAGCCACCGCCTGCAGGAACATTATCATTTTGCTAAATAAACCTCAAAAATACAGTCATTGCTAAAGTTAAACCTCCTCATTAGCAGGTTTAAAGTTAATCCTAGATCATAGTTTAAATTGGGGTTTAAAGTTCTGGTGCAACAG
The DNA here is from genome assembly GCA_006937985.1 of Aphyosemion australe. Taxonomy (NCBI): domain Eukaryota; kingdom Metazoa; phylum Chordata; class Actinopteri; order Cyprinodontiformes; family Nothobranchiidae; genus Aphyosemion; species Aphyosemion australe. The sequence goes on from SSNS01000417.1 coordinate 248,216, forward strand.
GCTTAAATTTAAACCTGGTTTAGTGTAAAAATTAAACTAGGTTTAAAAGAGAGGTTTAAATTTAAACCATCTTAATTTTAAACTAGGTTTAAAGTTTGGTGCAACAGAATTTAAACTTAAACCATGATTTAATCCGAGTTCAAAGTTAAACCTTGTTGGTGCAATTCATAATGTTTTATCTGTGTCACAATTTCAACCCCTCCTCCTTTATCCGGGCTTGGGACCGGCAGATGTGACCCAAAGGGACACTCTGGCAGAGTTAGTTGTTTTTTTTTTTTTTTTTTTTTCAGTTTAAATAATTTTATTATTTTCAGTTTCATTTATTTCATCTTATTTATATAGTATCAATTTACAAAACAGATCATCTCAAGGCACTTTAGAAAGCAAACACTCCAACTGAACCAAATTATTAAACAATTCACTTGGTTTAGTTCATTATTCAGTTAGTTGAATGTTTTCTATGTAAGGCAACCCAGCTGATTGCAGTAAAACCACTGACTTGTGTCAGTGACTTTACAGCAGTCCCCATACTATGCATGCATGTGGCGAGACTGGAGAGGAAAACTCCCTTTTAACAGGAAGAATCCTCCAGCAGAACCTGGCTCAGTATGAACGGTCGTCTGCCACGACCGACTGGGGCTTTGAGAAGACAGCAGATGCGGGTACATACCTGGTTTAACATGTTTAAGGTTGCAGAAAGGTTCTAAACACAAAACTTTGAGTTCATTTGAAAGCAACAATAAACAGTTATGATGTGAGTTATTGGGATTTTATAAATGTAATTTTTACAAATAAAATCTTGCTAACCTCACAACCTCAGCAAAGACAGAATTGTGGGGACCCCCTGTTCTAGATTTTGTCTATACTCTGATATAAACCTCCGCTGTAGCTGAGTAATTTATGGTAAATGATGTAAGTTCTAGGATCCGAATGTTCTTGCACGTTTTATGAAAAAGTAACACAGTACTTACTTTTCCTGGTAAATAGTTACTTTTATAACATTGTACCTCAGTTACTTAGTCAGTTTTTTTAAAAAACTAATTAGTAACTATAACTATTTACTTTTTTACATTGTCTTTCCCAAAACTGCTCATAAGACGTCTTCATTTTAGGCCATTTCTGATGAAGGACTTTCCTTTCTGCGTTTTAAGTAATCCACGGGTGCCTCTGGAGCTGCTTCAGTGTGGGACGTCTCCATGGGGTCCTAACGAAACAGCTCTTCAGGAATTTCTTACAGTCTGGAGAGAGGTTTGTGCTGATTTTCAGTTTGTTCTGGAGAAAATCTGTGGAGTCAAACAAACTGTCATGGAGCATTTCGTACAGGACGACTCCAATCTGCCAAACTGTTGATGGGCCAGGATCGTAAATACCTTTGGACATCCATTCAGGGGGGGCGTGTTTCTCTGTACCGTAGAACCACTCATCGTATGTTTGGTTGGTAAAACAGCTAAGTCCAAAGTCTATCAGTCGAAGTCGTGGGATTTCTGATCCGGTTTCAATCAGAATGTTTGGCGGTTTGATATCTCGGTGAAAGATGTGGTTATTTTCCAAATGTTGGGCGACATCAACCAGCTGTTTTACGATTATCTTTGCCTGATTTTCTTGTAGAGGCCCTTTGTTGTTTTCGATGTACTTAGAGAGGTCCACTGCCGGCACTGGTCTCTCCAAAACCAGAATCAGTTCCTGGCCCAGATCGTACCAGTCATGGAGAGAAATTGGAGCTGATTTCCCCAACGAATTGTTTTTTTCTGTGTCCAGTTTAAGCATGACAGCAACCTCTGTGGAGAGCTGCTGCCCTTTTGCGTCCGTCTCTGCCCAAAGAACATTTTCCTTTGGTACGTATTTGATTGCCACCGGTAAATTGTCTGACCTGCGGTAGCCACCATATACGGATCCACAGCCTCCCTCTCCGAGACGATTCTGCTGGTTGTATTTAGCCTCAAATTGTTTTTTAGCTGAAGAGGAGACACTCTCAGGGGCTAAAATTCTGGCTGGACTTTCTGCCGGACTTTCAAATCCCTCTCCATCAGGGGAAATTAACCTCTCTGAAACTCTTCTAAGCTTATCCTGGTTGTCTGTGGATAAACTGGCCTCATATGAAGTCCTAGACCGTTTTCTGGGCGGTTCTAAGTCAAAAACGGCTTTTCTCTTGGCAGAAGATTCGGTCTGAGGTACCAAAAACATATCTCCCTTTATTGGATTTTCACATCCCTCATTATCAAGAGACATTAACCTCTTTGAAGCTCTATTAATCTTATCCTGGTTGTCTGTGGATAAACTGTCATCTGACCGTTTTCTGGGCGGTTCGGAGTCAGAAACGGCTTTTCTCTTGACAGAAGACGATCTGGTCTCCAGATCAAAAAGTCTGTCTCTATTTACCGGTCTTTCACATCCCTCACCATTAAAAGAGATTAATTTCTTTGAGACTTGGTGTATTTTTAAATTGTTCAGGTTGTTTGTGGATAGCCTGTCTTCATCAGACGTCCTAAACCGTTTTGTGGGGGATTCATGGTCAAAAACGGCTTTTCTTTTGGTTGATAAATCCAAGCCATGATTCTCTGACGCCTTGCTATCTGAATCTTTTTCCTCAGCTGTAAAATAACTAATACGTGCAAAATAATTGCCCATCGTGCTAAATAATGCGTAGACGATAAGTTGAAAAACTACCGAACTGCACTCAAACACGACTGACTGCCTCTGTGGGTCTCACTGAGAACTGTTCTACTCTGCTGTGATGATGTAACATAGTGATGTCATAAAGGGGCGGGGCTAAGGTTGGTCTAGCTCTTTGTTGATTTTTTCTTTTATTCCTTCCTTCCTTCCTTCCTTCCTTCCTTCCTTCCTTCCTTCCTTCCTTCCTTCCTTCCTTCCTTCCTTCCTTCCTTCCTTCCTTCCTTTCTTTCTTTCTTTCTTTCTTTCTTTCTTTCTTTCTTTCTTTCTTTCTTTCTTTCTTTCTTTCAACCTGTCCTGTCATGGCAGTTGTAGCAGACAGAATGATTGATCCAGGTGCAATTTTTTATTAAATTGTTCCATATTCAACCTTAAGAATGTTATATATATATATATATATATATATATATATATATATATATATATATATATATATATATATAAAACAAATAATAATAATACCTCCACGGGGCATTTAGAAGTGTACAGAATGAAGGTAGTTTTTCCTTTAAAAGCTATATTTTAATTAAAAATAATCAAAACATTTTATTTTGATGGGCACAACACTGAGTATATGTTTACATCTACACAGATGGGGAAAGAAAGAGGGGGTGGGAGGTGGAGAAACACTTCCACTTTGGTATTAACCCATTTGTGCCCAGTAGTTTTTTCAGAGTTGTAAGGCATATCAGTTGAGTCCTTCTGAATCATGTTATATATTTATTTTTTACATTTTGTACTTTGTTTTGAAGAAAATAGCTGTGTGACTACTGGCAACAATTGTTGCCTGGCAACTGCCTGGCAACCTGGCAACAATTGTTGCCAGTAGTCACACAGCTAGTCAGTAGATCAAATATCACATAATAATAATAATAATAATAATAATAATAATAATAATAATAATAATAATAATAGAGACATAATAATAATAATAATAATAATAATAATATAGTCATAATAAATAGCAACAGAAAGGTGGAGCCTCCGGATCCCCCTGTATAAAATTCAAAACAAGAAACAATTTCAACTGGTCTCTTTATTCCCAATTTCTTTATACTCAAAACCTCAACAAGCATTTTTTCTCAGAACCTATAATATATATATGTATATATATATATATATATATATATATATATATATATATATATATATATATATATATATATATATATATATATGTGTGTGTGTGTGTGTGTGTGTGTGTGTGTATATGTGTGTGTGTGTGTGTGTATATATATATATATATATATATATATATATATATACACTGCTCACAAAAATTAAAGAAACACATTAGATACATCAGATCTCAATATAAAGTTGGATATCTATACAAATAACGACAGGGCAATGTCTTAGGAACAAAAGGATGCCAAGTCTTTTAATGGAAATAAAAGCTTTCAGCCTACAGAGGGCTCAATTGTGTAGACACCCTAAAATCAGAGTGAAATGAAGATGTGGCAGGCTAGTCCATTATTTCAAAAACTTAATTTCTGCAACTCAAAATGCTTTTCAGTATCTTGTGTGGCCCCTTGTGTGCATGCTTGACAACGTCGGGGCATGCTCCTAATGAGACAACGGATGGTGTCTTGTGGCATTTCCTCCCAGATCTGTGTGAGGGCATCCCTGAGCTCTTGTACAGTCTGAGGAGCAACCT
>SSNS01000417.1:253647-342961 GCA_006937985.1 Aphyosemion australe
GCACACACACACACACACACACACACACACACACACACACACACACACACACACACACACACACACACACACACACATATAGCGCTTCAGTTCTGACGATCGATAATTAGCAGGGTCGCCATCAAGAAAAGCTCTCTGGAATGTTTTTCTCCGTCAAAACAACTTCCTCCATTTTATGCCTTCATATCGATGTCAAAACACTCTGAAACTGTATATTTTCTATTGTTAATGCGGCTTATGAGTATGACCCTACCCAGAAGCCTTTGCGTGGTGACGTCAACTGTAGAATACCCTATTCTGCTTCTCTGTAGGAGTTCTCTCTCTCTGGTTTAAAATGTGACATTTCAAACCACGTACAAACAGTGATTACTCCAGATCTACATCCATCTCATCGATAACATTGCAGGAGCCATGGTATTGTGATACAGGAGGTTAGGGTTAACAGCAAAGAACAACAATAGAGAGACAGGTAGAGACGGTAGACAGAGGGTTAGGAGGTTCACACCGTGGTTTTAGGATGGAGGTTTGATATCTCACGTGTTTCTCTTTCCTAAATAAGAGAAATGTGGATAAAACTAGATTTACTGATGATTTAAAGATTTCGTTCCTAAAGTTTGGGTCAGTTAAATACACTGAACAAAAATATAAACTTTGTTTCACTTCTCAAATATCAGTGTGTGTGTCTTCTATATGATATACAATGAACAAAAATATAAACGCAACACTATTGTTTTTGCTCCCATTTTTCATGGGTTGAACTCAAACATCTGAAACTTTGTCCACATGCACAAAACACCCATGACTCTCACATATTGTTGTGAAATCTGTCTACAAGTGTGTTAGTGAGCACTTTTCCTTTACCATGAAAATCCATCCCACCTCACAGGTGTGACAGCATGAAAAATGTCCAGGGGCCTCATTTATCAACCGCACTTACGAACAGATCTGTCCGTATTTTGTGCGTGGGAACGATTTTGTGCATTGTGTGGTATTTACCAATTTGTACTTGTGCGTGAAAACGTTCCTAAATATAAGAACAGCTGTGACCGTGCGTAGGAACAGCATCTAGTGGCAGAACGAGGGAACCGCAATTCTGAAGGTCTCAGTGATCCACGCGTGTTCCTCATCCACTAATTATTCTACCCAATAAATAAATATTTAGGTGGATAAACAGCTGTGTCACATTATTGGTGCTAAAACACCCGTGACCGATGGGAATCTGACATTGTAGAGCGGCTGATTTCGTGTTATTTTGTAATCACAATTTTACTCTTCCCATTTTTATGATGTTTTAAATCATTTTGAATTTATTTATTTATTGTTTTAATTTAATTGAATGATTTTGTCCTTGTGAAGCGCATCGTGGTTTTGCTTGAGATGCAATATATAAAAGATTGTTTCTTATTATTATTATTATAATTATTGGAGGATTTAGCAGAGCAGAGTGCACTCCGGAGGGAACGGCTCTTCCGTGAGCGCAGCACACTGCTCTGATTCCAGTCCATATTCTATTTTACAAATAAAACAACCCTCCAGAACCTCTCTGCTCCCCATTCTTTGGGAACATTATTGAAAAAGCAGTTATGATCCAGCTGAACAAATCTTTGGAGACAAACAACCTCCTGGATGGTTTTCAGTCAGGCTTTAGACAACACCACAGCACTGCGACTGCACTGATTAAGGTATTAAATGATATTCGTCTAAATACAGATTCATTCAAAACATCTGTTCTGATGATGCTCGATCTCAGTGCAGCCTTTGATACTGTGGACCACAACATCCTTCTTGATAGGCTCATAAACTGGGTGGGACTATCAGGCACAGTCCATAGTTGGTTCCAATCATATCTTAAAGACAGGGGTTATGTTGTTTCTATTGGTGATCACAAATCCAAACTGATCACCATGACATGTGGGGTCCCTCAAGGTTTGATTCTTGGACCACTGCTCTTCAATCTCTACACGCTCCCCCTGGGTCAGGTCATACACAATAACAACATTACCCAGATCTACCTAGCTCTATCATCTAGTGACTGTGGTCCCCTAGACTCACTCTGTCAGTGTTTGGAGCAAGTTAATGGCTGGATGCAGTCTAACTTCCTTCAGTTAAACAAAGACAAGATTGAAGTTATTGTCTTTGGAAATAAGAAGGATAGGATGGAAGTTATTGCTCAACTTGGCTCCAGAAGAATAAAAACAAAGACTCAGGTTAGAAATCTTGATGTCATAATTGATTCAGACCTGAGCTTCACTGGTCACATTAAGGCTATGACTAGATCAGTGTTTTATCATCTTCATCAAATAGCAAGCCTCAGAGGTCTCATGTCCAGACCAGACCTAGAGAAACCTATTCATGCGTTCATCTCCAGCAGCCTGGACTACTGCAATGGTCTTTTGGCTGGTCTTCCCAAAAAAAGCTGTGAAGCAACTGCAGCTTATTCAGAATGCTGCTGCTAGAGTCTTAACAAGAACCAAGAGAACCGAGCACATCACTCCTGTTCTTAAATCTCTACACTGGTTACCAGTAAACTACAGAATCGATTTCAAAGTGCTTCCACTAGTTTATAAATCACTCAATGGCATGGGGCCAAAATACATGTCGGATCTACTTCCAGTATCTACACCCAGCAGGGCTCTGAGATCCTTGTGAAGCAGTCAGCTGGTAGAACCCCAGGTCAGAACCAAACAGGGTGAAGCTGCTTTTAGCTACTATGTTGCACACAGATGGAATCAGCTTCCTCATGACCTCAAATTTGCCCCAACTCTAGTAACTTTTAAATCGAAATTGAAAACTTTCATGTATTCATCAGCCTTTGAATGAATGTTTCTTATTCTGTACTTTCTGCATTGTAACTGCTCAGTCTTTAATTTTTATTTTATTTCTTACATCTAGTTTTATTTGTGTAGTTTTAATTTGATTTTATAATTTGCTGTTTTATGTTGTCACGTTGATATTAATGTTTTATGGTGTTCCTGATCTTTCACCTGGAAAGAACACTGAATTGCTTCTGTGTATGAATAGTATGGGGTGCCATTTGTAAAGTCAAACAGTCATAACTTAACAGCAATATTTTGGGTTATTTAGCCTATCATAAGAAAGAAAAAAAGAGAGTTAATTTTTCAAAGTGATATTTTCACCGTGTTATTCATACATTTATAAATGTTAAAGTTCCCAAATAAATATTTAGTTGGCAAGCTAAATATTTAATTACGAGTTAAATATGTATTTTACAAACTAAATATTTAGGTCTAATATTTAGTTTGAAATATAAATATTTAATTTACAAACTAAATATTTAATTTGGAGCTAAATATTTAGTTTACAAACTAAATATTTAACTCATAACTAAATATTTAGTTTGTAAACTAAATATTAAAAAATAAAATATTTATTTTACAAACTAAATATTTAGGTCGGACCTAAATATTTAGTTTGTAAACTAAATATTTAGTTTGTGAACTAAACACTTTTACGATAGGCTAAATAACCTAAAATACTGCTGTTAAATCATGACTCTTTGACTTTACAAATGGCACCCCATAAGCAAGCATACTTTTCTTTACTGTCTCAGGGCTGCCAACTCTCACGCAACACCCGCAATTTCTCACGCTGAAAAAAATTGTTAATCTACCTAAGCTAACACATTGTGTCACGCTACTGTAAACACTACACTCCCCTAGCTACAATTTCATTTTTAAATTGACCTCAAATGAGCGAGAAGGGGGAATTTACGCCCTCCAGTGGTTAAAAGCTAGAACTAAATTCTGGTCCTACATGAAAGTAATGTGTTTTGTACTATTTAGAGATTTTTACCCGAGCTCCTTATCTCAGTGAAGCTGGAATAAAAATTATAATATATTTTTTCCTCTTGTGAATATTACGGAGAAGGAGGAAGAGAATACGGAGCTGCATTCATAAAGTTAGTGGAAACACTTTCAAATTCTTTCAAAATAAAATGCTACAGCCTTTTGGCGTTAGCAACAGGGTCCTGCTCTAACAGTCTTTTTCTCTTTTCATTTATCTAAAACACAATTCAAATTAAATTTATGTAACAATGTTACACACAATGGTTGTGTGCAGTGGCAGACTGGCCAACGGGAACGGGACCCTTCTCCAAAAGTTTCCTGTTTTATTTAGGTCATCTAATGTCTGGCTTTCGAGATTAAGGATTTTCCCGCCCTCTAGCGGACGGCATCTGTTACTACAGGCAGTGTTCATAAAGCTAAAAAAGACATTACTTATTAGCACTTCCTGTAGATTGCTTCAAAAAAATATCTACCATTTAAAATTACTACAGTTTTAAATTAGCATTAACAGCATAGTTAGTTTAAATAACGGGAAAGCCAGAATGTCTTCACTTATACAAACTACTTAACTACTAAAACTAAATACATCTATTTTAATTATCTGTGTTCAACAAGGTTAAATCAACGATCTACAGCAGGTAGCTAACATTTGCCAGCATAAGTATATTGTTTTTAATTAAACATGTCAGATATAAAACTATTAGTTCTTAGTACAAAGACCAAATCAATACCCAGCTGCATCTAATAAAGACAAGGCAGATTTATTTGTATAGCACATTTCATACACAGAAGCAATTCAATGTGCTTTCCAGGAGCAAGAACATAAAACATTAAAATAAACACAAAAATATAAAACAGCAGATTTTAAAATTAAATTTAAAATACACAAATAAAATTAGGTCAAATTTAAATACACAGGGCAAAATTAGATCTAAGAATAAGATAAAAAGGCAAAGTTAAAGGCTGAGCAGTTACAGTGCAGCATAAGAAACATTAATTCAAAGGCTGATGAATACATTTTGATTTAAAAGTTACTAGAGTCTGGGCACATTTGAGGTCCTGAGGAAGCTGATTCCATCTGTGTGCAGCATAGTAGCTAAAAGCAGCTTCACCCTGTTTGGTTCTGACCCGGGGTTCTACCAGCTGACTGCTTCCTAAGGATCTCAGAGCCCTGCTGGGTGTTTATACTGTAATAAGGAGATCCAGCATTGGCCCCATGCCATTAAGTGATTTATAAACTTGTAGAACCACTTTAAAATGGATTCTGTAGTTTACTGGTAACCAGTGTAGAGATTTAAGAACAGGAGTGATGTGCTCAGTTCTCTTAGTTCTTGTTAAGACTCTAGCAGCAGCATTCTGAATAAGCTGCAGTTGCTTCACAGCCTTGTCGGAAAGACCAGCCTAAAGACCATTGCAGTAGTCCAGCCTGCTGGAGATGAGCGCATGAATGAGTTTCTCTAGATCTGGTCTGATCATGAGACCTCTGAGTCTTGCTATTTGATGAAGACGATAAAACGCTGATCTAGTTATAGCCTTAATGTGACCAGTGAAGCTCAGGTCTGAATCAATTAGGACACCAAGATTTCTAACCAGAGTCTTTGTTTTTATTCCTCTGGAGCCAAGTTGAGCAATAACCTCCATCCTATCCTTCTGATTTCCAAAGACAATAACTTCAGTTTTGTCTTTGTTTAACTGAAGGAAGTTTAACTGCATCCAGTCATTAATGTGCTCAGACACACACAGACAATGATTTTTTTAATTTTAAAAAAGGTCCATATTATGTTTTAAACAGGAAAAACATCACTGCATTTTGATTTCACAATGAATGTATAAACTACTCCTAAAATAAAATACAGTATAAACCAAATTCAACAAAAGTAACCAGTAACCTAATAGAAATGCAATTCATTTGTGCTGTTTTTCTTTGTCTAAGTAAACTTTTAATTTAATTACTTGTAATCTGTCATTTGATTTGATTGATGGCCACAAACTCTGTTTATAAGGGATATTATTTAGAACAACTGGATGCAAAGACCATAACTCATTTTTTCATGTCTGGCTTTCGACATTAAGGATTTTTTCCGCCCTCTAGCGGACGGACACTGTTACTACAGGTAGCGTTCATAAAGCTAAACAAGACATTCCTCATTAGCACTTCCTGTAAATGCCTTCAAAATAAAACATGCCAGTTAAAAATTATTACGGTTTTAAATTAGCGTAAACAGCATAGTTAGTCTAAATATCGAGAAAGCCAGAATATCCTCACTTATACAAACTACTTAATCACTAAAACTTAGTAAATCTGTTTTAGTTATCGGTGTTCAACGAGATGAAATCAGCAAGCTAAAGCAGGAAGCAGCTAGCAACAGCGCTACAACAAACGTATCCGATCATACGCCCTCTGGTGGCAACAAGGCGAAACTAAATCCACGGTAGACTTGAGGGATTTTGAAGTTATTAATAGGTAATATACTTTTTTTTCTTTGCCAGACTAATGTGTCATTTTGCCAAAAGTAATGCCCCCCCGCACACACACAGAGAAATAAAAATTAAAGAAAAAAAAATCTCACTCCAAGACTTTTGTAAAAGATGGCAGCCCTGCACTGTCTGCTTGAAAAACAGAAAACAGCAAAGTTTTTACACTATTTTGCACATAATCATATTTAAAAATCATATGTTAAGAAATTGGCACTCGTGTATGAATTTAGACATTTTTTATTCTACGTTTCATCTCTTTTTCGCCACTGCATATGTATTGATTAACTGTCCCACATCTTTAAAAACCTCAAAAAGGCTCCTGAAAGTAGTGTCTCACTGCCAGTCCCAGAACAGGAATTTATGTCAAACATTTTATGCAGAAAATGATAAAATGTATGTTTAATGTAGCTCATAAAAGCACACTTATGTGTCCGCTAAAGAAATTTTCCTGAATCGATTTTAAGAAAGTGCGCCATCCTATGGCCACTCTTTAACACTACATTTATTCTCTACCAGACGCAAGCCTTGTTTCACGTGTCAGAAACGTCCTCTGTGATTGGCTCGCACACCACTATCACGGCCTGTGATTGGTTCAGTACCTTGGCAACAATCCTCCATGTTTTGTCCTGCTAGCCGACGAGGTATGATGATACTTTTTTAGCTTTTACGAGCATTTGTACTGGGTAAATTCATCCCGAAACATGAAACAAAAAGAACTTGCAGCATTTCTTACCGTGGACGCAAAGCCTGCTTGCTCTGGTGACTCCTAAACGCGCTTTTAGAGCAGTTTCTGCAGCTACGGGAAATAGGAGGTAAGGTTTCAACAAGAAGGCTTTTCATTGGATAACCGACTGACTGTAGGCAGTATTAACACACGCCATTAAACCTGCTTTTAAAGCAGGAAAAGACCAATGTTTTACATGCAACTTCTTTGGTTTAGCTGGCAGTTATAGTTTTTGCAGAGATTCATTCAACAAACTGTGCGATTTTAATGTAGCTAACAAGATCTAACAGCGTTTATTACTATGTCTGTTTCTCTCACCAACCTAATGAATTACCACAGAGCTGAAAATCATTTGTGAAGATGAAGAATTCACAAAATATGGTTAAACAGTATGTTGTATCTCACACAGATAGATGATAGATAGATAGATAGATAGATAGATAGATAGATAGATAGATAGATAGATAGATAGATAGATAGATAGATGGATAGATAGATCAGGTCACAATAGTTTATATAGAATAATATTTATAATGATTATATATTTAACTCAGAGTTTCACTCTTTTGGTTGGTGCAATAAAACTCTGTAACTCAGCAGTTCTGCTACTTAAACAGGAGCATTAAACTAACCTCATGCTGTATTAAACGTGCCCTAGATCACTGGGAAACATGGACAGTGAGGAGATATTAGAGGTTGTGAAGGTCAGCGAGGAAGTGGAGAGCGTCTGCACCCAAATAGATGTAACAAGCCCAAAAAAGAAGAAGAGCAAATCTCAAGAAAACCATCTTGAGAGACCCAAAAAGCCACGGTAATGTGTTTGACCTGAAGGGTTTTGGCTCACGCCTTAACGATGGGTGAAGTTAATTGTACTGAAGGATTTTGTTTTGTGTTTTAGGTCCGCCTACCTGCTGTACTACTTTGATGTTCATCAGATTATGCAAATCGGAACTCCAAATATGCCACAATCAGAGATCAACAAGAGGATCAGCGAGAGCTGGAGAAGACTCAGTGTGGCTGAGAAAAGACACTACCTGGAGAGAGCCAAGTTAGAGAAGGAGGGGGTGGACACAGTAGGTTACATCTCTTTGTATGGTGACAAGTTGATCTGATCAGTAGCAAAAACTTCTCATTCACTGATGCTTTTGCAGTTACTTTAAGAATTTATGACAAGATGTTGGGAAAGTCACAATAGCATTAATTTGGCTAATACTACAAATAATAAAGTCATATTTAATAGACTCATAGAGGATAAATTAATCCATTTTCCATTTACTGGTGTCTAAGATAAAAAGCTATTGTCCTGTTTTTCTCTTCCTAGTCGTCTCTTGGCTCTTCCAAACACCTGCCAGGCTTCCGCAAAATCTTACCCAGAGCCCACTGCTTCCTCTTGCCTAAAGGCAGTTTCTTAAGTCCTCATCCAGGAGGCTTTCGATCTGAGGTGAAGATCAGACCTCTGAACTCATCCTCAGAAGGAGGTCAGCGCTCAGCCTCTCTTCCCCAGGAGTCCCAGCTCACGCCTGTGGGGTTGGCTGCTCATGCAGAACTTCCTGAGCACCATGTTGTTGTTGATGTGGAAGAAGAAGTGGAGGTAACGCCTTCTGTGTATTGCCGGAGAATTTCAGGCCCCTCTTTATCCCAAACCACAGCCTGCTCAAATACTCGTGTTCCACAGGGTGCTGCTGATGTTACAGAGAACGGCGTCGCACTGAAAAGTAGCGAGACGAGAGTTCCCAGCAGCAGTTTCAACGGAGCGATGGTGCAGCCAACTACACAGGTGGTAACCATCGTACCCACACAGGTAAAACTTGGGTTCTGTATCTTTCTGTCGGACAGAAGAATGATTTTAATCACACATTCATTCATACATTATTACGATAATTAGACAATAATCATACTTTTCTCCAGAGCCTGCTGGAGGCTCAGTCTGTAGCAGCTGTTGGCTCCTTACATCCCGTCATGATGATCTCCTTAGGAGCCAAAACACAGCAAACCGCTAAGCCTTCATACAAAATGGTAAACTCTCGTTATCAGGTTAACTGAAATCTAAATGAAAAAGAAACACAATAATTTATATGATTTCTGATCACTTTAAAAACGTTTCTTTTTCTTTGCTTCAGTCTTTGAAGACGTACACACGGAGAGGTCACGGGAGGTGTTTGCACCCTGGCTGTTCATTCTCTTACGTCACTCGTCACAAGCCACCCAGGTGTCCCGAGTGTGGGAGCCACTTGGGGGGGAAATGGGTACCTGCTGTAAGTGTCAAACAATCTGCTGCCTGACATGCACTTAACCCTCAGGCTTCATTAGGGGCATTTTTGTCCATTTGGGCATTTGTTCCCTATTCATCTGGACGCCATTTTAACAGTGTTTGTGCATATGATACCATTTTTTGTCGCAAGACCTCTCTCTTGACAAATTTTTAAATTTCATTTGGAATTTTGAAAATAGATAAAGGGAACACTATGAAAAAAAACACTATACACTTGAGACTTTAGAGGACAAAAATGTCCCATTGACTTCAATGCAAACCAGTTTTTGATCCTGTAGCCTCTGCAAAAAATAATCATGCATTCTGTGATATTAGGGTTTCATTTTTGATAAAAGTAGTCAAATTTGTTATTTTTACTGTTCACCACCAAAATCAGTCATTTTTCCATTAGGGCCCCTGTGAGAAAACGTGACATTTTCTTTAGATCTTCTGCTGCTGCCACTAATGGAAAAATGACTGATTTTGGTGGTGAACAGTAAAAATGACAAATATGCATACTTTTATCAAAAATGAAACCCTAATATCACAGAATGCATAATCATTTTTTGCAGAGAGGCTACAGGATGAAAAACTGTGGTTTGCATTGAAGTCAATGGGACATTTTTGTCCTGAAGAGGCACAGGAGGGTTTAAATCTGTTACTACACAAAAACTAATAAAACATAAAATGTGATTTTATATCTATTCTTGACATGTCCAAGGCTGATTGAAAAAAAAATTTCACTCACCCAAAATATGTTTTATGCTTTGTAATAAATGCCCCATGCACAAAAAAGTTTTTTTTTTGTTTTTTTTTAGAAAATAACTCATTTTTATAGTTTTTTTCATAAATTACAGCAATGACTTATAGTAATAAAACTGGCATTTCAAGGGTTAAAATTCTCAAAATGATTGAAATTTGTATATGTTTGAGCAGGGCTGAAGTTGTTTAACAGATCTATGGAAAAAAATGCAAAAAAAAATATATTAATGTATAAATTTTTTATAGCCACTTTTACAAGTGGACATTTTTGTCCTCTAAAGACTCAAGTGTGTAGTAAATTAAAGTGAAGCCTGAGGGTTAAATGTGAAGCTCAGGTAAATTAATTTCGGATGCGTTGTATCAGGAAAAACAGCCGTCTGCTTCCAAGCGGTTGCCGGGGACAACAGAGACTGTTGTCAGTAAAACAAACAAGGATGGGATCAAAGAGGAAGGGAGAGAGGAGCAGTCTGCCAACAAGCATCCTGCAGTACCAGATAAGACACCACTAGGGGGCAGCAGCACAACACCACGTTCCCAGACTAAGTATGTTTTTTTGCAGAGCTGCAGTATACATGCATGACATGACTATTTTTAATATTATACACTTGTTGTTTTACTGCAAGTTAAATTTGACTTGATTTCATTTTCCACTCATTAAACAGACGAGTGAAAAACAAGCCTAAAGTGGGCAGAATTCAGACCCGGAGTGCAGCTATTGTGCATAAGAGGCCAGTGAGACCCATCCTTCCTGCTCTCTATAACACAGGTAAAACCTAACATACAGGAGAAGGCTGTTAAAGGATGCTTCCTCACATTCTGACACAACTGCTGGTGTTGGTTTACAGGCGGTGCCTTTATTCAGATCTTAACTGTCCCACCAGACAAAGGAAAACTCCCAGTGGACGTCAACAAGTCTTCTTCTGGTATTGTTTATTCTTCTTAAACTTTACTATTAAACCTATAATCTTTCACCTTGCACTAGCTCGTGTTCTGCTGTTATTTAAAAACAAACTTAATAGAGCGAGGGAATAATAAGTCTGAGGTTTTAGTTCCGCCTGATGTGGTTGTGTTTTTTTTTAATGCAGTGTCTCAAGAGAGTTTCTCAGGCCTCAAACCCATCACTTTAAAGCAGCTTGGTCAGACGGTCCCCACAACCACAGCCAGCCAGGTCACACATGCACACTAAAACCCAACGAAAACTGTGATTAGGTGAAGGTATTAACTTGCTGCATGCCTCTGTAGGACTCTCCTGCCTCAGCAGCCACGTACCAGCACGTGTCCTCAGTGACTGACGGAAGCGTCAACTTTGTGTCGGTCGGGCCTCATACACAACAAACTGCTTCCAGCTTTGTCAGTATACAAGCAACATTAATTATAATCAACGTTAAAGTTAAATTTTGTGTCTCTATTTTTGTAATAATAAGATGAATTTCTGTGTGGCACCAGGATTTGGGACTGTCCACAGGACGGGGCAGAGGGCGCTGTAAGAACCCATCTTGTGATTATATTTATAAGAACAGACATAAACCTGCTGTGTGTCCCAAATGTGGCAGCGAGCTGACCCAAAAGAACACCAAAGCGTCAAAGGTAAGAAAACACCTCACTTTTAAACACCTTTTATATGAAATAATCAAATAAACAATTTAATGTCTCAAACTTGTTGGAAGGTTACATTGAAACAGATTTCTTTCTCAGCCGGCTGGGGGGCTGTCAGTTTTTCTCCTTTAAAAAAAAACAACCAAAAGAGGGATGTAGTTATTGTTTATAATAAGTGAGTTTGTGAGGTTTCCATGTCTCCGGTGAGCTAACGCTGCTGAACTGGCATCTGTAATTCAACACCAGCAGGCAAAAGGCTCCAGAGTTGTTTAAAGAACAGAAGCCAGCAAACAGGAGCGACCCAGAAGTTATTTCTTGTACTCCTAAGAAGCCACGACATCTTTTTGTTTTACTCTAAAATTGGTGAAGAAGGCTAGAGGCTAACATTGAGCTAACAATGCTAACAATGAATTAGCAAAACAAAGTCGGCTCTAAAAATGTTTCAAGCTACTTTTTCAATTATCAACACCTCAATATTCCACTAAAATGTATTTATCTACTTATTAACTTACTGTGTTATCACTCGTTTTCGCTCGTCAGCTAGAATCTTCTGGCGCTGATCTGTAACTGGCAACAGCCAAGAAATTCACTAAGCGAAGGGGGGGATAGGTAGTCTGGCAAGCCATCCTATATATGTGTATATATAGTCTGGCCACGAACCATTGACGGCTCTCAGTCGTGAGGCGGGATCTACGGTTGTCTTTCAAAATGTCAGCACGCAATTGGATAGCGCTAGGACCAATCAGAGTAACGAACAACGTGACGTAATCACAGCGACGGAAAAGTGGGAGGCATTAATGGCGTCTAACATCAATGATTTGTGTCGTTTTTGTATAAAAACATGTGAATATCAGGTGTACTGGGACATTGCACTACTTAGTTTGATAAAACCAACTTTAGACAAGCGCATTTAATGTATAAATAAATTGCACTTGTTTTGTTTCTTACCCAGTCGGAGACTTTGTTGGACCCACATCAGGAGCTGAGTCCTGCTCAGAGGGACATCCAGCGCCAAAGTACTGTGCAGCTACTTCGCAGTACTCTGCAGTATCCCGAGAGTGAGGCTGATCTTCAGGCAACCCTGACCTTCATCCAGGAGCTGGACAGCATTAAGCTTATCTTGGTGAAGACGGGCGATGAGGAGCAGGAGAATGGTCCTGAAACGGAGACGCTGGTTGATTCCGGGTGGCCTCGCAGCTACGAGTCAGCAGCTACTCACTGTGGTCTGTGTAACTACCCTCTCTTCAAAGGGGGGCAGGGGTGAGATGTCGAGTCTTCTCTTATTTTTCACATTCTGATCTGTGATAATGTCATAACCAGTATGTTTTTTACATCAAATATGTTATTTTGTCATTTCTATGTGACGTTAGTACTGTAGCGGGACCGGAGGACCTCTGGCTGATCACTGAGACGTTAATGCAAACAGCGACTCTGCAGCTCAAAACCTGCCTGAATGTTGAGTGTCTGGCTCTGCACAGTTTCACCGACCTGCATCCAGGTAAACACAGACGCCACGTTTAGGCATTCCAGACATCCTTTCTAATTATCATTTATGCATTGAGGATTAAAAGTTTTAAAGACAGTCGGTGTGTTCAGTCTCTGCCCGTGTCGGACAGTTAACAGAACTTTAGATGATGACTGTTGGTTAAGCTGCTGGGCCAGCACAGCTGAGGAAAAGGCATTGATCCTTTATTGTGATTGTGCTGACATTATTTAACCACAGGGGGGCGCCACAGCAGCACCTTTTCTCCAAGTCTGCAGCGTGCCCAGAAGCTGGTATTTCACTTAACTGCAGACTAGTTGGAGACACAAACATTTCACTCAAACCTCTTGATTATGGCTGGATCTGTTCACACTTTACCCCCGTTATATTCACAGTTTGGTCACCAACCTCTTCCATGTCTCAGCCCAGTTTAATTCTGTTAAACCAGCATGTGTTTATTGCACCATCCTGTATAAAATGCATTCATGTCAGAGCAGTCACTGCCTTTCAGCATTCATCTCCAGGTAAACTCCTTTTCTTCCAGTTCAGCTGTTTGTTGGAGCAGCATTATCAATTCCACTTTTCCTCAAGTGTGTTTACATAACATCAGCGCTCGGTCACAAGCTCGTCGTGAGGAGACAGTTTTAATTAGATTGGCCCAATTGTTTTTTTTGGTTATCTGTTCAGGTTTGTTCAACATTGGGAACAGGCTGCTGGTAAGCATTGACTTGTTCCTGAAGATCAGGGCCAACATCAAACTGGGCCAGTCTCCGTCTGACGCTGTCAGCGCTGTCCTCCATCACGTCCCAAGTCATCCGGTACACGCTCTCAGTCCAGAGGAGTCCTCGCAAATTCAGGAGCTTCTCCTGACCGGATACTGGGCCTTTGAGAGCGTGACAGTCCGAGATTACAACGACATGATCTGTGGCATCTGTGGTATCGCTCCAAAACTCGAGATCGCACAGAGATGCACAAACAACGTCCTGGAGCTGAAGAATGTGGAGGTAACATTAGAAGATGATAAAATAGCATGTAGCAGAAAGTGTTTAGGAGATAAAAGACGGGCTGTTTGCAGTTCACCTGGCCCGAGTGTTTAGTCTCAGATGAAGTGCGAGTGGATGACTTCTGGGTCACCATGGAGACTGAAGCTATCGAGCAGGCAGCTTTCCCTGCAGACATCCCTATGACCCGAGTCGATGCTTCCATCATCGCTCCCTTTGCTCCCCCTTTGATGAGGAGTCCAGCTGTCATCAACACAGAGAAGGACAAGGTTCTGCCACAAATAAAGGAACCTTCAGGTACAGCCTTCTTAGAAATAACGCCTACATTTGATCTTTTATGTCCATCACACTTTAGTTTTCAACCTGAGAGAGTTTAATAGGCCTGTCTGACTCACATGTCATGTCCTCATGAGGAAACACATCCGAGGTTAATGATACATGTTTCAAACGTCATTCAGTCTCACTATAGGTATCTACTATGTTTAAAAATGTTCTTTTTGTGTTTCTCAGGAGATCCGTCGGTTTTAGTTCGTCTGATTCATGATGGGCTGCTGAGACTCGACGAGCTGGAGGAGAACAACGAGGAAGAGTTGAGAACCATCCTGACCCGCTGTGGGGTGAACACCCCTCCAGACTCCACCAAGGTGTGTGTGTGTGTGTGTGTGTGTTCTTGTACTTACTACATAACGAGGACCAAAAAAATTTTTATACCAACAGAGTGAGGACATTTTTCAAAGTGAGGACATTGTTGTGGTCCTCACTTTTTTTAAAAGCTTACCTGTTGGGTTTGGAGGTCTGGTGTGAATTCAGTTTTTCTTGAGGCTAGGGTTAGGAATACAGCAACACTGGTTATGGTTAGGATTAAGGTATGGGTTAGGCATGATACAGTCACTAAAATGAAAAAAAATGAATGGAAGTGAATGGATGGTCCTCACTAAGAGATAAGTACAAGGATGTGTGTGTGTGTGTGTGTTTTAATAACCGCTGAAACCAGTGAGACTTGGACCGATACTCTAGGTGTGAAAAACACAAATCATGTGACCAGGTTAAGAATAAATCCGACACCCACAGCCTGCCTTGCTCAAGAGCAGTGATGAATCAAACTTGTTTTGCCTCCATATTTTATGGAATCTAAGAGCAATGTCTAGAAATAACTACTCTAAATGAAGTCGGCTGTACTATCAACACACACTGCTGCTTTCATTACCATCATAACCAGTGGCCTTCAAAAGAGGAAGAGGAGAAGAAAGTTGGAATCCCAAAAAGGTTGGGCAGTCTGTTGCTGTGGCAACGAGGGGATAGACACCAAAACCACTAATGTAGTCTTTAGAGGAGAAAATAGAGCCATGCTTGCAGACTTCATGACTCGTTGGGAATCTCTGGAACTGTTCTAGACTGGTTCAGATCGTACCTTTCTAACAGAAGTTTCAGTGTCTGTATAAACCAAATCATGTCAGATTCCACAAACCTGTTCTGTGGGGTACCCCAAGGCTCTGTTTTAGGTCCACTCCTGTTTTTATTATATATACACCCTCTTGGACAAATAATTGATGCTTTTCAAAATGTCTTATCACCTTTATGCAGATGACATTCAGCTGTACTGCTCCTTTAAGGAATCTGAGCTCCATAAACTGGCTGAACTACTAGAGTCTATCAGCGATCACTAGTTGGCTAGAAGATAACTTCCTTCAGTTAAACTCTGAAAAGACTGAATGTCTGATCATTGCCCCTGAGAGCATGGCTCCTCTGATTATTCAACAACTTGGTCATTTAGCTTCTGCTGTCAAGTCAAACTTGAGGAATTTGGGTGTCTTTGACCAATCAATGTCTCTTGAAGGCCACTCAAAAACACTGGTCAGAAACTGTTTTTATCATTTGAGAAATATCTCCAAACTGAAGGTTGGTGTCAAAACATGAGCTTGAAATGGTTCTCCATGCCTTTATCTCCTCCCGTCTAGATTACTGTAACACCCTTTTCACATGTTTTAACAAAAAAGCCCTTGATCGCCTTCAGTTGGTCCAGAATTCTGCAGCGAGGCTCCTAACTGGAGCAAACAGAAGAGCTCACATCACTCCTATTCTGATGTCTCTGCACTGGTTACCCATTAACTTTAGAATTCATTTTAGAGTCCTGACTAGCACTTTCAGGGCTCTACATGGCCAAGCTCCTCCTTATGTTACTGAACTGTTACAGCCTTATGCTCCAACCCGAGCCCTCAGGTCCACCAACCAGAACCTCCTAGAAGTTCCAAAGACCAGATAGAAAAGTGGAGGTGATCGATCTTTCCAGGCTGTTGCACCCAGACTTTGGAATGAACTTCCTTTATCCCTACGTGTTACTGACAGTCTGGTCACCTTTAGAAAGCAGCTGAAGACCCTTTTGTTTAAAACTGCTTTTACTTAAATCTTTTATGTTTTATTCGTTTTTTCTAACTTGTATTTATAATCATCTTTCATTTGTTTTATCATTTTTATAATTTTATGACTTTCTGTTTTCTGATTTTTAATGATTTTATGATATTCTGTTGTTTTGTTTTAAGATCATTTTATGATGACTATCTTGTGTTTTGTTGATCTTTGTGAAGCACTTTGTGATTCTTTGTCTGTGATAAGTGCTATACAAATAAAATTTACTTACTTACTTACTTGCTCAGTGAGCTACGATCAGGTTTGGATCATTTTTATCCTCGTAGGAAGAAAGAAAAAAACATTTGGTTTTGTATTGTTACGAACTTTTGAGAACATTTAGTTGATTCTTTAACTTTATGGTGACTCTGTCATCCAATACATCATATCATTTCATCTCATATTGTGTAGAATCATGTTGCACTGTAGCTTATTGTCGCAGATGGTATCATTTTTTAATGTACAGGGATGTGCAAAAGTTTTAGACAGGTGTGAAAAAAATGCTGTAAACAAAGAATGCTTTCAATAGAAGAGTTAATCATTTATTTTCATCAATCAACAGTAAGCAGGAATCTAAATCAGATCTGGTCTGACCACGCTTCACCTTCAAAACAGCATCAGATCTTCTAGCTACGCTTGAACACAGCTGTTGAAGGAACTGGGCTGGTAGGTTGTTCCAGACGTCTTGGAGTAGTAGACTTCCTCACATCTCTTCATGGAATCCCAGACACACTCCATGATGCTGAGATCAGGCTCTGTGGGGACCAGACCATCACTTCCAGGACTTCTGGTTCTTCTTTAGGATGAAGATAGTTCTTAATGACTCTGGCTGGATGTTTGGGGTCACTAAGTTTGTATTTTGTGAATTGCTAAAAATAAACAATTATATTTCTGAAAGCATTCTTAGTTTAAAGCATTTTCTTCACTTGCCCTGAACGTTTGCACAGGGCTGTAAGTGCTTTGCACATGAGAGCTTTAGAGACTTATTTTATCCTAATTCAGAACGTATCTTAATTTTATCCTGTGTAGTTTCTCGTGTCTCTGTGGGGTTTATATGAATGGATTTTCTCTCTGCTCCTCTGTCAGAATGAGCTGCTGGCCTCTCTGATCCCCCTGTACACACACACTCATGGTGGCCTCCCCACGGCCCCACAGCCTCCTGAACACCTCACTGCTGGTAAACTGTCCAAAGTCTGCCCCCACAAGGTAAAAACACGAACAACATCAGGAATCATTTTCCCTCTAAGAGGGACAGCTGTTGCATATGTGACCTCCTGACCTGAGGTGTACAACAACTTTGTGTTTGACCAAACAGATAAATTCAGTCTATCCATTAGATCATGTTGTATTTGAAAGCCGCTAATGCCATTTTTCTGTTAGATCTGTTTAATAAATAACTGAAATTTAAAACTTTGTCTTTAAAACCATTGAAACCCTACTGTTTGTCTCCTGTCCCTGTCTCCAGGTGGTGTGTTCCTCTAAGTATCTAGTTAGAGGAGAGACGGCTCGAGACCATGTTGACCTGCTGCTGTCCTCGCGTTACTGGCCTCCCGTCTACGTTAGTGACTGTCCTCGTCAGGTGGCTCTTTGTGCGGACCTCCAGTATCCAGAGCTGGCCATCCAGATGTGGGGCAGGAACCAGGGCTGCTTCTCTGATCCGTTTGAGAAGCCAGAGGTTTGTTATCTCATTAAATCCTCACACCAAAAGCATTTATTAAACGTCTTCCTACTCAAACTCTCTCGTTTCTCTTCAGTTCGTGTCGTGTTCTGAGCTACAGGACCAGCCCTACAGCGCTGACCTGTCTCTGGTGGCAGAAAACCAGCAGATTCACCCCGTCACCAAATCACTGTCTTGTTGGCTGGTTCATCCTCCTGGAGCTTCCCCGGGGCCTCCTGCTTCAGAGCACCACTCCATGAGCCTCTGCAGGGACCTGGAGCCCTACGGCGCTCTGGCAGCAGAGCTGCTCTCAGAGAAGGACGAGGAGGATCGGACAGAGGGACGACTGAAAGAACAGATGGAAACACCAGAGAACGACTTTAAAGACAAATCAGAGGACTGTTCATCAAAAGGACAACCCATCATCTTCACTAATGCAGCTTATTACTACCTACACAACCGGCTGGTAGATTTCCTCACCAGCAGAGAGGTGGTAAACCAGCAGATCAGCCAGGTGGTGAAGACCTGCCAGCCCGGGGAGGTGGTGATCAGAGACGCTCTGTACAGACTGGGAGTGGCACAGATCAACACAGAGTGAGAGGATGATGAAGGAGAAGGACCAGGAAATGGAGATAGAGTGGAATCAGTTAAATAAATGGTGGCTGCATGAAATAAAAAGAGTGCAATTAAGCAAAAGACAAGCAATTATAATAGGCTGCAAGATGAGAGGCAGAGAAATGTGAACAACTACTTCCTGTTAGTGACGAAGAGCTGGAACACTGAACACACACCTGTGGATGATGCCAATTAGTGTTTACTGCTGAGAAACGAGTCGTTTTTGATATTTAATAACTAATATTTAAACTTCCATAAGAATCTGAAGCGTACATCTGTCATGAGTGGCTTTGATAAAAGCATCTGCTAAATACATAAAAATTTCAAGGTAAGGCAGACTGAATGTCAGAGCTATTTGTAGTAAATGATGACTGTGACTTTTTTTTTTTGTTGGATTTTCTCAGATCTATAAATCACATCTAATT
Source organism: Aphyosemion australe (assembly GCA_006937985.1). Classification (NCBI taxonomy): domain Eukaryota; kingdom Metazoa; phylum Chordata; class Actinopteri; order Cyprinodontiformes; family Nothobranchiidae; genus Aphyosemion; species Aphyosemion australe. The sequence continues at coordinate 272,852 of SSNS01000417.1, forward strand.
TAATTTATTATCTAATAAGACATGTTTTCAACTTTTACCTCTGAGCTGCCTTTTGGACTGAAGTGAGCTGTTCTCAAAGGGATGGATCTGTTCATTAAAGTCCAGATGTGGTGATGTTGGACTTCTGCTTGTGGTCTTTACCTCAACTCTGCGTAATCTGGTCTCAGAGACGGTTTGATCAACGTTGAGTCGATCAGCCATTTACACAGTTCATCACAGAGATCCTTTTCCAGGTTGCATGGTGACCTTCATGCAGGCCCATGTGATCACCAGAGTTTTTAGGTTGGTACAGAAACACTAGAACAAGCACATGAACATAATCGTCATTATCATCATGTTTTTTATGACTCAGTCTTTCATTTAACATTAAAAAAGTTGCATTCTCATGCGTTTGAATGATTTTTTAAACAAAAAACAAAGATTTTATTTGTTTTTTTAAGCCTCATTCAAGAATTTGGCAGGACGCACCTTCATCACATGCTTTTCATCAAAGAGGCTCTGGCAGTCTTATTTAATCACTTCCCTCCATAAAATTGATTGGATTAAATGTTTTACCCTTGAGGTTCAGGATTTCTGTAACGATGCTTGAAAGCCTCCTCTTTAGCCTGCTGTGTCTGATCTGCAGCCAGTTAGAGGGTCGCCAGTGTTTCAATCCTGAGGTTAGTCTGGAGAGCAAAAGCAACATGAAAAAGTCCTTCATAATTACAGGTCATGCACTCACTTATTAGGTACACCTTACTACAACTAGTGAGTTGGAGTTCCTTTTCTCTCTCAGAACTACCTTCGGTCTAACTGCCCAGTTCTGGTGATCCTGTGTGAATGGTAGCCTCTGTGTTTGGTGGCCCTCTGCCGCTGTAGTCCATCTGGAGTGAGATGATGTGGTTTAAAAGATACTGCTCTGCAGCCGTTGGCTGGAAAGTCTGCTGTCTGCCCATTCTCGTCTGACCTCTGACCTTAACAAGACATTCTTTATCACTCATTTGATATTTTCTTTCTGTCAGGCCACTATGTAAACCCTAGAGATGGTTGTGGGTAGAAATCCCAGCAGATCAGATCTTCTGAAATATTCAGACCAGCTTATGCATCAACAACCGCACCATGGTAAAACCTTACATTTCCTTTCTTTCACAATTTGATGCTCAGTTTGAACTTCAGTGCATCAGCTTCTCCACAACCAGATGCCCAAATGCAAATAGTTGCAATGCGATTGGTTGATTAGCTATTTGTGTTAACAAATGTAAATGTACCTAATAAAATGGCAAGTGATTCCTCCATTAACACACAGCTCCAGATCATGATGCTACCACCTCCGTGCTTAAAAATCTGTCCAGTGTTATGAAATTCAAACTTGAAAGGTGCAATATGTGAGAATGAAGTAAGAATGACATCTTGTGGTCAAATTAGGTAACTGCAGCCTACTTTCCTAAACAAAAACTCACTTTCTCACTATTGTTCCATGAGTTTCATGGCTGTTGCCAGTTACGGATCAGCGCCAGAAGATTCTAGATGCAAGTGAAGACGAGTCATACACAGAAAATTGACAAGTAGATAAATACATTGTTACGTCACTCTTGGGTGTTCTACGGTAGGAAGCACTTACTACATGGTTCTTTTTATTCAGGGTTGGAGGAAGTGTGGTTGTTTGCCATCTTGCTGTTAGCTTGCTGTTATAGTTCTGAACAACTCATTAAAGGAAGTAAAACGATTGACTCGTTATTCACTTCACCCACACACATTTCACTGTAATATCCAGTTGTTGGTAATTGAAAAAGTAGCATGAGATATTTTTAGATCTGACTATTTGCTTCTAAATCACTGTTAGTATTGTTAGCGCAACATTAGCCTCTAGCCTGCTTCACCCGATATTAGAGTAAAACAAAAAGATGTAGTGTCTTCTTATGGGTACAAGAAATAACTTCAGGGTCGCTCCTCTTTACTGGCTTTAGTTCTTTAAACAACTCAGGAGCTTTTTGCCTGCTGGTGTCGAATTACAAATGCCGGTGCTGCGGCGTTAGCTCGCAGGAAACATGGCAACCTCACAAATGCACTGATTGTAAACAGAGATGTCCCTTTTTTGTTTTTGGAAAGGAGGAAAACTGACAACTCATCCAGCTGAGAAGGAAATCTGTTTCAGTATAACCTTCCTTCCAACATGATTGAGACGTTAGGCTGTTTTGTGACTATTTCACTGTAGAATTCCTATATATTGGTCCAGTACTGGTGCAGTGCAGTGGAGTACTGCAGGATCAAATGTCTGCTGTGAATTTTGCTGGAAAAGCATCATGAGATTCATTCATTACCTCTGTCCAGAAAAGGCATCAAGGAACTGGAGATGGTGCCAACGCTCTTACACACTCCTGTCAGGAATCTGAGGTCCAGTTCCCAGTCCCTGTTAGTTATCCCAAAGGCTCGTCTGAGGACCCGAGGAGATAGAGCTTTTTCAGTGGCTGGCCCTCGGCTCTGGAACAGTCTTCCCTTACAGCTTAGGACCTCTCAGAGCTTGGAGCAGTTTAAGTCGTTCTTTGACCTGGCTTTTAATGTTGGCTGATCTGTCTAGCTATTCTTTTACTTTTTATCTGGTTTTACTGTGCTTTTATTATTTGATCGTGTAGTTATTGTTTTATTCAACCTCTCATTTTATTCATGGTTTTATTATTTTATTGTCTACTTTTTATCTTTTTAACATGTTCATTTTCTTGAGTGTGTGTTATGTGGTTTTGCTATGTACAGCACTGGGTTGTGTGATCAAATAAACTTGACCTTGATATTTTTTGGGACTGTCAAGCAGTCTGTCTCTATTGGTCCTTCAACCTTTGAAACCATAGTTCTCTGTAACGTACTGGTGGATAAACTGAAATCTAACAATAAAAATACTTTTGTATATTTTACTGGCTGCATGTAAAAAGCAAACCTGAACCACCAACAACCAAAGACTGGATTGAGCAAAAGCTACTGTATATAAGGGAGGAATGGTCTTCTCTCTCAGTGATGATGGACCCCTTTTAAGGAATATGTTAATCCTGTTAGTTCTGATTTTCTATAAAACTCCATATGTTGATGTCCTGATTTGAACCTGCATGTCAGTGATGTGATGGCAACCTTGCACCCCCACCCACGTTCCAGTGCTTCTAAAACTAAAGGTTTAAATATGGGAAAGCAAAAGTGATGTAAATGTTGAGCTACTACTGTAATATACCACGTGCTTTCTCAATAAAAGCGTTAATAAAATGAGGGGGGGGGGGTGTATGGGGGTCGTAACATTCATGTTACCTTTGGATGTGTCTTCAAAAGTCCAGTAAAGTTAATAAACCTTATCTAAAGTTCCAGAGGTGATGGTAGCTATAAATCGGTTTTGAACATCTTAGAGTCATGGGAAAAAAAAGTCACGTGCTGAGTTAAACGGTTTCTTACGTCAGCCGACAGAAACAGAATCTCAGTCAAACCCCGGCTAATAAAACTAACGTTAAAATATTGTCATCAGAAAAAAAAGCCATAACCACATTTTCTGTAAAGTCAGTTCAGTTCAAGCTTTGTAAAGGAAGAGAAAAAAAAATCATTTAGGTCTAAAACCATGTGAATACTTCCCTACAGATATTTCAGAGTTACGCAATATTCACACATAATGTGGGAAATGTTCCAGAGAAAATGCAGATTGGATGAATATCTGTCAGAAAACAGGAAGTGGAGAGGGAAGAACACTAAAGCCACTTGGTTTCTGTCAGGTCAGGGAGACACACCAAAGACAAAATAATGCATTTTGTGCCACGGAAAAGTATAAACGAAACGTTGAATGGCAAAGCTTTATTTAACAATTTTCTTTGCTGCTTTTGCAACGATTAGAACAAAAACACAGTAAATACTCGTGTGCTACAATCTGCATTCTTTCAGTGAAAATAACGATAGTTCTTGATTATATATATATGTATATATATGTATATATGTATATATGTACACCCCAGACACACAAACACACACATGAAGTGCTGGACGTCCGGATCGCTCTCATAGCTTATCATCGCTCTAGAATCTGTTGGCAGTGAAGGCTGACGGCTACATTTAAACACTCGTCTAAATAACAACACAGGAAATGAGAGGATTAAATTGTGCTTCGAAAAACAAAGAAAAAGTTCACATTGTTCGTTCATGTGGTCCAGAATCCACAGATTTCCTGTGCTCCTAAATCACGCTGAACACCAGTAATTAATTAGATAGAAGCAGAACAATCACATGCTGCAAAACCAAAAAAAAAAAAAAAGAAAGAAAACCAGTCACGTCGAGTCTGTTGCAAGTTATAACTGATTCAACTGGAGCAGAGCAGCACAACCACTCTTTTCTCTCTCACGTCATTGGCTTTGACATGCCTATAGTTGCACTTTAGATGCTCACTTATAGATCAGAGAACAAAAGCTGACATGAGCGGAGCGAATCATGGATCAAGTGGTTTTAATTCTCTTTGTGACCATCGAGCTGCTTCCTCTGAGTAACTATGCATGCAATAAAAGGATTAAAAAAGGAAGTGATCCTGCTGACAAAACTGACTTAAATGTCCACAAAATAACATTCTCATGAGGCAGTAATAAAAAATAACAGTAGATAACAAACACAATATTTGAGATAACATAATGAGGAAAGACGGCCCTCATGAGCTGAGAGGAACTAATAATCAGTCTGCAGATCCAATCTAAAATAAGAACGACTGTGTGGTTCCTCCTTCCGTGTCTGCAGTCGGGGTCGATGTGGTGGTGTCCTAGTCACAGAAGAGAGTCACATGCTTTGCTGCTGTCGCTAGTCTGTCTGGACGGCTGGCGAAAAATAGCTGAGAGGGCGACAGCTCAGCTCAGGGCTCTGCAACGCACTTCGGCCACAAGCGTCAGCCTTTTCTCACTCTCCTCGTTTCTCTTGGTTGATTTATAAACGAAGGGCTGCTTCAGGGCTTTCAGCAAAACTGATATTTGTTGTTGGTCTTCATCAGAGGTTGCTGCTCTTCCTCCTGGTCACAGCACTTGGACTGGTCATGCACGTCTTCCTCTGTTACCTCCTGCTGCACGTTCTGGTACATTACCTGATGGTTGAAATATCAACATTAGGTTTGTTTCAGCTGAATGCAGCAGTCTGGTACGTGCAACAAGCCTTAATGTTCAGAGAATTTGTCATAAAAGACAAAATTCAACTTTTATTTTAGATTGTAATGCCCTTTGGCGACTACATTTTAAAACTCACCAGTTCAAATCAAATTGATTAGTCCACACAGCTAAATCAGCTCTCTTGGGGAGGATTGAACAAAGGAAACCATCATTTCCCCAGGGAATCTTGTCCAGTGAAGCACATTCTGTTCAGTAGTTCAGCTTTGATGAAGCCAGAGTAAAACATCTCTGTGTCTTATTAACCCACCTGTTCCTCCTCGAGTTGATCTCTTAGCAGTTTCTCTATCATCTGACTGATTTTGTTAAACGTGGGACGCTTCGTGGGCTCCAGATTCCAGCACATCCTCATGACGGTATACCTGGAACAATAAATGATGAACTTTGCATTCAGTTTGAACTGTGTGAGGATAGAATCAGCAAACGTCATAAAAACCAAATTAGACAAGGCTTTTTTGGAGGTCGTGACGCAGTTAGATGAGAGAAGCTGGTTCACAAGGAATGTTGGCCCTCAAGTGTCTTTTGGCTTGCGTGAAATAGCAGTTACATGGCTGCCCTGCTCGAAGATCATGTGGCTAACAGGCAGAACTAAGGCCTGACTCACAGCAGCACGACAGATGATTAGGCCCTGACTCAGAGGCAGAGCCACCACACGGTTAACTCTGGGTGGTGTGACAGCCGGGCTAACTCAGCACACACAGACGCCGTGGCCCGTTAAGAACACCTTGTTTTCTCACTTTTCAATTTGAATTTTGTTCTTGAGATTTGAGAAATCACTCAAACCAAGATCATTAAAATCTGAAAAACTGTCAGCGTGTCAGGATTATCTCATGAAAAAGTCATTTTTAGATGTCAGATAAGCCGGAGGGCAAAGGGAGAAAAAAGGGGGGTTTGATCATGAAACTTTTGATCAGTCAAAGTCAACAAAAAGATTAATCACCAGCTTTATCATCTAAAATTCACTGCATCCCACATGTAAGCAGCTCTACTATTACTACTGTTAACAGGCTGATAAGCCAAGTCCCTGAAGGCAATGAGTACGTATGAATTAATTGTAACAAAACCTGCTGACAGTCACTTGACAACGCTGCAACTTCTAAGGGTTAGGTATGTTGCTGTAGCTTGAGTTGGGGTTTTGCGTACAGCTTGACCGCTGTGGGGTTGCAGACATCTGACTCTTCTGGATGTGTAGTTAAAACTCTGTCTGGTTGCTCTATGAGGCCTTTTGCTTACAGAATGACGGGGTTGACTCCAACATTTTGACAAATTTTACAGTCAAGCTCTCACAGAGTGTGCTGCATGCAAATGGAATGCCAAGTGTAAATCATACGTGCAAAAGATTTAGCAACAGGTTAGCTTGCACACTTTCACACATTTAAATCAAAAATGGCTCTAAAATAGTCATATACCATCAGTTTACATTTCACATAATTTCAGCTAATCTAAATGTTAAATCTAAATCTAGGGGGGCACGAGTACGAACAACCAATCTCCGCAGGGGTGGGTGATGGTAGTGGTGTGGAAGCATGCGTGTGGATGAGTGAGAGACAAAGTGACAAGGACCACAAGCTATGAATCTATCTGGTATTCAGGTATTGGGGGGGGCAGTAAATAGTAAAATTTTAGAGAGTAACTTTTGGGGAGACATAAAAAAAGTAGCTGTCCCCTGCTGCTTTGTAACTTGCAGGGTCGCCCTCCAGCATGTTAAATAATGTAAAGTAAAGCCTAAAGGTAAGGTACGACAACAGTAGTGGTAGAACATCTTGGTAATCCTTTCACAATAAAGACAGAGAACACCATGAAATAAAATGTCAAAATAATATAAAAAAATCTACAATTTTTCCATCAAAATAATAAAATTAAATTCTAAACAGTAAAATTTAGTACTCATCTGAAACATTAAACAGCTTTATTGATTTATTATTATTTATTATAAATCTGGAATACATGTTAAAATGGCCACCCATCAGGTTTTAAGGATATGAGATATCTCAAACTTAATTCCTACAAGTGCAGTTGTTAATGTATCCTTAAATATCATTCATATAAGTAAAGTATCTGTTGATACCATTAGTTTAAATTATAACTAGTAAGAATTAGGGGTGGGAATTTAACGCGTTAATTATGATTAATTAATTAGAAAAAAATAACGTGTTAAAAAAATTAACGCATTTAACCCTTTAAGCCCGAGGGTCCCCCAATTGGGGGATGTTGCAGTTTAGCAGCAGAATACATGCTCTAAATATCAATATGGTCAAGCTGCACCTCTAAAGAAAGATCAGAACCTTGGCTACAAGACCATGTAAACCTTTTGTATGTGCTCCAAACACAACTAAACCTACAATCACATGAGTGATCAGAAATCCCTCTTGTGTTTTTGCCTTCATTTCTGTCTCTAATGATGTTAAATCAAATCAAATTGCACACACAATTATTATTATTATTATTATTATTATTATTATTATTATTATTATTATTATTATTATTATTATTATTATTATTATTATTATTATTATTTTAAAGACAATACCATTATCAAAATGTACTTAAAATAGTATTGTACTTTAAGGTCTGTCCTATTTTGGCCAGTGATATACATATATAGATTTTCGTCTCCTGTTTTGATTTGAAATGCAAATTAAAAGCATTTTTAGAAATAAAAGAGCTTGTGTTTGCAATAATAATGTCAATGACTATTGTTTGATTCTCTGTCTCATTATTTTTAATTTAAAATAATTGCTTTCGGGGGAAATTTTCTTGAATGATTAAAATGTGATTAATCAAGATTAATTAATTACAAAGCCTCTAATTAATTAGATTCATTTTTTAATTGAGTCCCACCCCTAGTAAGAAAATTTGAACTAGGATCAATTATATAGTTGCCATAGAAATTACAGAGTTGTAGATTGTTGATTAAATAATAAAATGACTTGCCATAATTTCTGTATCAGATTTCTTTAATTTTTGTAGCCAAAGACGGGTCGGGCTCTGGCTCGCAGACTGATGCCATAGGGAGCCTAAGTCACGCCCATCTACTTCCGTACCATGGGTCCCCTACTGCCAAAAATAAAATGAATGGGAATCTGAGCCGATAAGTTATTTTCTGATCTCGTGTGACATGTGCCGTGAGTTTAAAAGACACATTTTGATGCCAAGAAAGCGCTTATTTTCAACCGGTGGCAAAAGTTATTTTAGGTTTTGTGTGAAAAGAAGTAGAGGACTACAATTGTTTGTCTCACCAAATGTATGTCATCAAACCAGACGCGGAGAACGAGGATTAGGAAAATGGCTGTGAGTTTAGCGAGCTTCAAATCCTTCTTCCAGGATGAAAGAAGGAACATTAAACGTGGAGAAAGCCACTATAAATCTGGCCATGTGGAAAGCAGCAGCTACGGTGGGGAGAAGAGATTCTGCTGTGAAGTGATATGCAGCGTCTGATTTGTAGTCATTTTAATTATACATTTTTACAAGCTTATAAATGTCAAATGACATGACAGACATAGTCAAAACACACATAATTACTTTTCATTTAAATTGAAGAACAAAATGTGATTCAGCGTGTAAGGCAAAGTGGATAAGAGAATAACTTTTATAGCTCCGTTCACTTCCATTCATTTTTTTTTCATTCAGGAACCCATGAGCCTGACTGGAAGGGGAGGACACTTATGTTCCCTATGAACAATGAGATGCTTTATTAAATCACTGGTATTTCCAAATTTAGTGACACAATTTAGCTCGGTTGCCTTTAACTTTAACAAAATGCAGCCAAAGCTTTGATGTTTTTGTCTGAATTTTTAGTCTTCAAACTCAGAAAAGTTTTGTAAACAAACTGAGACTCTGATCAGTTGATGTGCTGCAGCGAGGAATGGAGCTGCAGCTCCTTAACAGGGACATTTAATGGGAAAGTATCAACAATTAGCACAGAAAAAGCTATATTTTTCAGTACCAGTAGAACAAGTGGTGTGGCTTTTACACTTCTGTTCTCTCCTCCTGTGAGACTCAGCTGCTTGCAGCTCTACCTGGGAGAACTGCAAAGTAGATTCCCTCAGCCCTGCTTGTTCGAAACAGGGGGGCAACTTTATGGAAGGGGGTGCCGTGTCCCCCCCAGGGTCTCTGACTATTAGTCCAAAATTGAATCAGTTGTAGACATATGCCCAATAGCACTCTTTGCACATGCACGCACGCACGCACGCACGCACGCACGCACGCACGCACGCACGCACGCACGCACGCACGCACGCACACACACACACACACACACACACCATAGTGTTCTGTTGTTAAAATCTAAAGCTTACATTTCCAGTGGAGCAAAGCCAGGTTGGGACATTTGATAGCCATGCTTTATCATCTTGTAGAACCTTGTGTCCACAGCCATGCTCGGATACGGACTCTGGCCTAGTAAAAAAATAAAATATTAAAATTTTGCAGACAAACCAAAACCAAAAATAAAGCTTTGGAACTGTTCTAACCTAGAGAGAAAATCTCCCATAGGAGGATGCCGTAAGACCAGACGTCACTCTGGACGGTGTAGATACAGTCGAAGATGCTCTCCGGTGCCATCCACTTCACCGGCAGCCGGGCCTTCAAACACAAACACAGAGCTCTCACTTCACCTTCAGCTCATTTTATAGGAGGAATGTGCAGCTTTGATCCACTGGAGCTCTTACATTGCCCTTCACAACATAGTTGGAGTCATTCATGATGTCCCGTGCCAAGCCAAAGTCACATATCTTAGCCTCTCTGTGGCTGGTCAGCAGGACATTTCTGGCAGCAACATCTCTGTGAATACACTGAACATGGACACAGTGACAAGGTGTGTATTTTCATAGAAATGCTTGGGTTCAAGAAATAACAAAGCAGCTCCTTTTATTTGATACCACAGCAGTGGTAGCACATTTTAGAACAGCATGAGAGCTGACCAAAGTGTTGAACAGGAAGTAAAACGTGATTTATAAAGTTCTTACAGAAAAAGAATTCCTTACATTTCTGGCAGCCAAGAAGTCAAGGCCCTGAGCTACTTGAAGGGAGAATCTCAACAAGTCATCAATATCCAGCAGCCAGTCACCGGTTTCCTCAGAGTCACACTCTTCAGATCAAAACAAAGAAAATACCCAGGGGTCAAGAGGGAAAGCATGATTTGTAATTTGTAAAATCTATAGTGATGAGCTTACCAACAAATGGTTCTGTATTTGGCGCCTGGCTGGGCCTCATTTCCAAGTAAGTGCTTGAGGCAGCGCTGGAGATCCCACTGTCACTGGTAAACAACAACAACAACAAAACATCAAAAATGAGTGTATTTCTCACGTATGATCTGGCTGCGTGTCTGATATCATACCTTCTGATGAACTGCCTCTGACTGCAGATGTTCTTGTAGTCTGAGTTATCCCCAACATCAGGAAGGTTCATAACAGAATTGACGAACGTCTCTGCCTTCTGGCGAAGGAAGTTCAGGAGGTCACCAAGGCTGCAGTACTCAGTAATCACAAGCACAGGTCCTGATGAGGAAACACAGTATGTTTCAGTTCCTTAGCAGAGCTTTGGTGCAAATCGCTTAGTAATGCCTGATTTAGCATGGTTAAAGTTTAGTAAACATGTTTTTGCTGTCTGACCTCCATATGTGCAAGCACCAAGCAGGTTGACGATATTTTTGTGGTGCCCCAAATGACTCAGGATCTTCAGCTCTGACATCAGAGCCTCCCTCTCATCTGAATGGGCGCTGGCTGCAAAATCACAAGACATGCTGTCACCAAATTATTGTCTAATATGAGAAAATTATAAGGGTAAATGACCCGCACTTGTATAGCACCTTTCAGAGTCAGAGGACTACACTACAGTGTACCATTCATCCATTCACACACATTCACACCCTGATGGTGATGAGCTACCATGTAGCCACAGCTGCCCTGGGACATACTGACAGAGGCAAAGCTGCTGAGGACAGGTGCCACCGGTCCCCCCAACCACCACCAGCAGGCAAGGTTGGTTAAGTGTCTTGCCCAAGAAAACAACAGCAGCATCCTCTGCTGGGAGCTGGGATGGAACCTACAACCTTCCGATTATTGGACAACCTGCTCTACCTCCTGAGCTACTGCTGCGAGAAAAGCCTTAGCTTTTTAAAAACACCTCAGGCCGCTGGGCATTTTGTTTTAAAGCCCAAGTTGATTCATTTTTTGAACACATTTGCAGTGGTCTCTAGTAGAAACAAATGCCTTGTGAGGCCATCTCCTGTTTCAGGAGGTTGAAATGAGCCAGATCAGAGATGAGCTTCAGACGGCAGGTTTTGGGATATTTCCTGATATTCCAACAACTTATCTTGATTGGCTAACAGCAACTTTGTTCGCTCTGCAACGTTGATGTTTTACCTCCACAAATAATAATAATGAGTTCTGCTGTGTTGTGGAGTTGCTAATGCTAATTGTTAGCTTCTACTAGCCGAGACGTTCTCTGGTCTCTTCTGGACGCTAAACCAACAACAGCCTTCCCCGTCACTGGCCAAGATGGGTGAGTCCATGAATGTTCATTTGACATGTACAACATGCCTCGTCTCTGGAACCAACTCCCTTTGGCAGTGAGAATGGCCCCCTCTCTCCCTGTTTTTAAGGCACGCCTGAAGGCTTATTTCTATTCGCTGGCTTTTAATTCGGCCTAGTTTGCCTTTTATTATGTTTTTACTTTTTATTGTTGATTTGGTAGTGGTCATCGGACTACTCACCATTTCCTGTATTGTATGTTTGGTTTTTGTGTATGCCTGTTGTTTTTACTGTACAGCACCTTGGTCGGCCTCGGCTGTGTATAAGTGTGCTCTACAAATATAAATGGAAATGGAATGGAATGTTAATATCACAGGCTTTTCCAATCCGAGCATTTTCCCGCCTATTTTCTATCGGCGGCTAATGCAGGAAATAGGGGTAGAAGACATGCATGTTAAACTCAGAGTGACATTTTTAAAAAATAACAAGTAAAAAAACGGTTTCTCTGTGAGCTTGGTCTTTAAGGTATTTAACATTTTAGAAGGGTCTGCTTGTTTCTTAGGCTAAATAGTATTTGTGATAAATAGCAGATTTCACCTTTTAACATTTTCACAGCCACACGCATGGCATTGTCATCTTTCCCCAGACCATATGCTGTAGCTTCAACCACTTTTCCGAATGCACCTGCACCCAGGATCTTTCCTGGTCAGAAAACAGACATTATAAGTGGAACCCATGGAAATAGTTTGATCCGTATAACAATTGTAATATGATGTTTCAGGAGCTTGAACCTAGTTTGAGTTTGTCTCTGGGGAACTCCCACTTCTCGTTGTAGGGCAGCTGAGTGGGGTCGATGAAGGTGTAGTTGTTTCCATTGCTCATTTCAATAATCTTCCAACGGATCTCATACCTGGGCTTCTGAAAAACAAAACCAAACAGAGCGATCAAAAACTACTGAACTAGTGATTCTCTACTAGTTTCACTGTTAAGATTGAATTTTACCTGTTTATATTTGTAAAGCAGAAAGCCCAGCAGCACCAGGAGGATTGCCATGATTCCTGCCACTCCGCTCAGGGTGGTGGTTAAAAGTTCATCTGTCCAGTCAGACACAAACCTTCATTGGTGCTTTGACTCGTATGATAAACAATCAAAATATCAAACACTCACCAGAAACTTCCATGGAAAAAGTGTCTCTGCTGATGCCAACCAGATTGAAAGCCACACACTCCACAGTCATCCTCTGGGTGGACGGTCCCACTCTGAGGACACTTTCCACCTCCACAGCTCCGTTCTCCTCCCTCTGGACCTCCACAGTAGGAGTCTGGAGGGGGACTGCCAACTGCAACCCTGAGGTGCTCTCATTGCACCTGTGTCACCACCCAAAAACACAGGAACATTAATCTTATTTACTCCTAATTTAGGATTATTTGGGTGCTTTTTATGGCCAATTTATTATGTTTTACATTAAAACAGTTCTTACGTGGGCCGTATTCCTAGACACTGATACCAGATGATTCTTGGAGCAGGATAGCCGAATGAGGTGCAAGTCAGAGTGGTGACATTCTCCCATCGCACCACTGCTACAGGTCTCTCTGTTGCATAGCAAACATACTCTTTCAGGTGTTACAGTGTTGATATTGTTAAAACTTGCTTTGATTTCTGTCACTTACGGTACATTTGGACTTGAAACTTGATGGATGCATTGGCCAAGTTGCTTCTGGCGTAGAATACATACTGGCCTTGCTCCTGAATGTTCATTCTCTTCAGCTGCAGGCTTGCATGGTATCTATGTAAATAAAAATACCCCCCAAAAGTAAAAAAACAATCTTTTTAGAAAAAGGGGAATGTTTATTGAAGAAGAAGTGACTAATTCTGTGGTTAGAATTCAGACAGCTTCTATGTATCACCAGCCAGGAAAAACAGAACACAACTCTTCCCCTATTGTAGTTTTATGACCTGACAGAGATATGATGACCTTGAAGTTCCTGGTCAAATTCTGACAAGATGCACTGACAGCATTTTTGAGCAGCTTCCTCTTTGTCTTGGACACAATAATGTCCAGTCCTGTTCCTTGAGGACTGCATGTTTTGTTTTTCTGCTGTAACACACATGATTGTGGTAGTGGAGTTAAATCTTGTTTTCTATAGAAACCTGTAAATGACCTTTCCACTCAAATCAGGTGTGCAGGGAACCATCTACAGTAAAACACGTAGGATAGTGGCTGTCAACGGCCAGGATTGGACACCACTGGTCTAAAAGGGGGTCTGCCTGAGTCTCTGAGCTGTAGGTTGCTACTGCACCTGTTGTTGTATCGGATGAACTTGTGCTCCTGAGTGGAAGTGTTGGGAGATGTCGGTGTGACCCATCTGTGCTCGATGATGTGAGGGTAGGCTTCAATCAGCACGTTCAGCTCCAGATCTTCGCCTACATTCACCTCGATTAAAGAACCCTGCAGGGCCAGTTTGGGTGAGAGATGGGGCGACAGTCTGATGTAGGGTTTGTCTGTTTAAAACACACAAAATTAAGTTTATTCTGGTTTATACCAATCAATTTCAAACACAGCATGAGTGTGTCTGTTGTTTCATGGCTCACCCACAACCAGCAGGTACGTAGTGGTGCTGTTCTCTCCGGCTTCATTGGTACCGATGCAGGAGATGTTTCCTGTGTCTGCGAGGTCCACCGCAGGAATGGTCAGGATGCTCTGTATGTCCAGGCGATTCTCTCCACTGGAGCGAACCATCTCCTCTATTGTTGGTTTCTAAGGACAAGAGATCACATCTGAGTCCATGTGCAGAAAACTTCCCCAGTCGAACAAAAGTATGTCTCACGCTGACCGATTTGGTGGAGTATTTCCAAGTCACGTTATAGTTGAAGTTGGGATTGTGTGTTTTGCAGACAATCTTGAGTCTTTCCCCAACTATTCGCACATACTCATCTGTCTCCAAGAAGACATACGGAGGAAAACGAAGCTCTAGAGCAAGAAGAAAAGCATTTTAGAGAAAACACCAGTAAAGGTGGTTGGGGTGTCTCAGCTGAGTGTTCTCACTCTGGATGACGTTGATGGAAAAAGCCTTGGAGGTTCTTTCTACTCCGTTGACCCTGGCTGTGCAGACGTAGTCGGCATTAAAACTGGGATGGAGGCTGTGGATGAAGATGCCACGATGCCTGTTGATGGTGAAGTTCATCCCAGGGGGGACGGAGGTGCCGTTGTCCATCCGGAGACTCAGATTGGTGGCTGAGGGGTCGGTCAGCAGGCAGGGCAGCGTGTACGCTTCACCCTCCTTCTTCACCACCCGTAGGGAGGTGCTGCTAGTCCAGAACACACGCTGTGGATCTAACAGAGCAGGAACTCTAATAAATAACATCATTCTACAGCAAGACCTTTTGGTCTCATTGTGTCCAGCTCACCTTTCACGTACACGTGCACTGAGGAAGTCAGATTGCTGTCCCTGGACTGAGCAACATAAACACACGTGTACGTTCCGGTGAATTCCGCCGTGGGACGTGGTACCTTCAGGGTGCGGATGTTCCCAGAGCTTTTGGACACGTAGCGTTTGTGTTTGGGTAGTCTGGGGTGCCAGTTTACAGGTCCGTCACCCTCACACCTCAGATCCAGGGGGCTCCCAATCCTGACCACCACCTCAGAACCCCCCACTTCCCTAGATTTAAATGTGATCACTGGACGCCTCCAATCAACTGAAAACAAGAACATATCAATATGACATTTACTGACTTTTCTTTAGTTGACAGAAATGAGCTTTTTTTAAACACGATTAATTCCAGTTTTAGTGTTTCAATCACCTCATCCAGTCAGCGACTGATAAATCTATTTATTGAAATCAGGAAGCATCTCTGTTATTCTCTCTTCTGCTTTTTACAGGAGCTAAAAGTTCCCATTGTGTTCTGACTCTGTTAATATGTGATTAACACCCAAAAATAAGACAAGAGGCACATTTAAGAATATCATATGGAAACGAGAGAGGTGTTTTTAGTCACCTGTGAGGGAGAAAGCTAAAGTACCATGATTAATTGTTTTGGTTCCTCCAGGTCCTGCACCAGTCAGATCCTCCTGTTTAACTCCTGCTGTTACCTGTTTGTATCCTGTGTTCATCTTATGGGTATATATATATATATATATATATATATATATATATATATATATATATATATATATATATATATATATATATATATATATATATATATAAGTTATTCAAAGTGTTTTTTGAGTTTACCTGCCTGTCTCCTGGAGTTCTCACCTGCACTTTCGCAAACTTAGTCATTTCTGGCTGGCCACTTTTAGCTCTCTACTCAATGTTTTATTGATACTCTGTGAGTTTTCTAGTTTTAATCTGCTTTAGTTTTAGTCACTTTACACTTAGTAATTCCTGGTTAGCCTTCTAACTCAAAGTATTGAATTTCTGTTAGTTTTCTAGTCTTAGTCATCAATGTTTTTTTGTAGGTCATTGTACCAGTTTTTATTGCCTTAGTTTTAGTCTCCTTACACCTTTAGCTTAATCAATGTTTCACATAGTAATTCCTGACTGGCCACATTTATTTCTCTACTCAGTGTTTTATTGATACCAGGGCCGGCCCAAGCCCTTGTGGGGCTCTAAGTAGGTTTTCCTATTAGTGTTATTTAATTGTTGTATATTCAATCAAATATTTGAAAGTAACATCAGCAGACAAACACTGAATTATACAGTAAACAAGCTAAGTATACTATTTTTTGTTCTTAAAATTTGAAACAGATGTGTATAAAATGTGCTATCACTACAAAATAAAACCAAAAAGTACTATATGACACAAATTACGCTATACAAAATAATATATAAATTATTTCTGTGTTAATATAATTTAGTTTATATTATGAAAAGTTATTAAAAAAAAACTTTCTCATGCTATCTTGGTGCTCTTGGGGGGGCCCTGGTGGTGTGGGGGCCCCAAGCAGTTGCTTGAGTATGCCTAGGACCGGCCCTGATTGATACTCTGTTAGTATTCTAGTTTTAGTCTTCCGTGTTTTATATGAAATTCCATTCTTCATTTTGGGTTTGTTCTGTCTGTTTTCACTGCTAAAGCACATTGGGTTGCCTTTCTTTGTGCTAAAGCTGTCTTGTCTTGCCTACAACAACTACACTGTGACAGAATGAGACGCCAGGAAAAAGCTACTTTTTATGTAATCAAGGACAGTGGTGCCTTTGATTTAATAAGGAATTTGTGGACTCTCAGCAGCACACTCAAGTATTTTTGTATAATTAGCATGAAGATTAAAGACCATGCATTTCTAAGCCTTGAAGGAGAACTGAGATTCCACATTCAGCACTTTTGGATCAAAATTTTATATCTCACGAATCAGCATTTCCACGGCGATCCTCCAGAGTTTCGATAAACGGTCACCTTCATCCATGTTTGAAATATATGATTAAACTATTCACCTAAACTCCAAATTATACCTTCTAAAGCGATCCAGCAGAGACAGTCCACCCGCCACAATCTAATCAAACATTACACAATGCTTTAGCTTAACTAAAAACATTATGGGGTGATCTGAGTTGGGTCCAAATGCAAACAAATGGATGTTGTGTTTTTTCAATGAAATATATGATAAAACGCATTCAAGAAATTTGGCACAATTAGAATATTTTAGAAGGATTATGCATGTAATTGGGTCAGTGTGATGCAGAGCAAAAACTGTTTTTACAGCTTTGAATTAAAATGCTTTAGTACTGCTGATCTCTAAAGGTTGTTTGTGTCAGGATATGGGTTTCCCTTTTAACCCCACAGTAGATAAAAAAGTAAAACAAGCCTGAATTAGGGTCAATAGGAAAATGGCATTTCTCTGGTCTTACCTGAAGCAGCAGACGCCACGACCCCGAGCAACAGTGCTAGATACTTCATCCTGGATCAAGTCCAAACCTGCAGGTTGAAGAGCGATGTGTGTGTGTGTGCCATGAAACACTTCATTCGTATTGTGTTGTTGGATAGAGAAATGGAAAATCTTAGAAGCTGTGCTTTAACTCCATCCCCTCTTTTACTTCTCTTTTCTTACCCGTCTGAGCAGCTTTGAGGAAGAGTTTCATCACAGATTTGAGCAAAATCCAAATCCATCTCAGTCTGCAGCTGAATTGTTTAGATTATGAGAAGCACAGATTTATTTAGAAAATCCTCACCTTCAGATATCTGCAGTCTGGCAGAAGGGTTTAACTTTTCCTGGGATTGGAAGTTCCCAGCATCCGAAGCTGACACAGGAGTCCTTTCTTCCCTTAATGCGTTGCCTCTGCCCTTCTTCTCCTATCTGCTTGTTTACTGAATCATTGCAGCAGAAGTCACACAGCAAACATCAGCCAACAAGTGGTGGAGGGTGGAGGGAGCCGTGTGGGTTTGTAGGGGGGGTGTTCAGCTCATCATGCTTGACAAATTAATGAACCAGAGCGAATTAAGCAGAGGACATGACTGAGGACTCACAAGACTGTAATGGGAGTAATGGAACTGTAATGGGAGTATATGTCAATCACTTATGCTTAACTGGACAGGTGGGAACAAGAATGGGAGCCAAAAAATAGTCAAATCTGAGAAATACACAAAAATGTAAGATTTTACAGCATAAAAAGGATCGATATGTTTTAAAGTATCTGACGTCATCATAATTCACTCTTAGTTTGTTAAATTAATTTTTTTTAGCTGTTTCAACTGCAAACATAGAAGATTTGAAAGTTTCATTATGAAAAAAGTGAAATATTTCTCCTAATATCGTGATAGTACCATTTATTAACATATTTACAGCATACAAAAGGACATGTAAAAAATACATTTGTAAACGTTAGGAGGAACTTTGGTACCGCAGCTTAGTTGTGACACAGTGATCTTGTGCTTTTTACATCATCAAATTCAAAAGAAAATAATAACCATGTGTTGTTTGAAACCGTGTACTTATAGATGAAGCATGATGTGAGTGAACGTCATCCAAAGCAACAGAAAAATACAAGCATCAGGCTGTTAGGATACAAAAGTACGGAAGCCCTTCAGAGACAAAAAGTCTGTGAGTACAAAAGGCACTCGTGTGTGCCACCTTGTGCTCAGGCAGTGATAGGCTGCTAGGGTTATTCTTTAGACATGAAAGAGTCACTTGTCTTCACAGAAACATGATGCTTGGATCACCCTATTCATGCTCTAGTGGCTCTGCGTTTTAGCTTTCCATCATTCACAGAGACTAACCGTAGAAATTTAACATTTTCTCTATATAAAGTGCAAATCTGGCACAGATCTAGGAGTTAAGCGTACAAAAAGAAAAATAAAGATTCTATTCAAAATTCAGAAAAAAAGAGTAGAAACATTGTGGAAAATAAAAATACAAGAACAAACTTTCTTATTTTTAAAACAGAGCATATGGAGTCTGTCCACATTTCAGGTCCAAATCCAAAAACACAAAAACAAATGATTTTTTATTATAATACAAGGAATAAGGCTGCTGGTAAAACCCAGAATGAGAATTATTTAAAAAAGCTTTAATTCAATTTTCTTATTGGAACATTTTTTGTCACATCAGGTTGAAAGTTTGTCTTTTAATAAAAATTAAAAAAAATCACCCGCTTTCAAATAATTCATCTGTTGAATTACAATAACCTATGAGACATTAGTTATTAAAATAATAAAAAATACAAACAGATGACCTCTTAAGTTTCCATTAAAACAACAAAAACTACAGTAAGTGCGTCCCTATGCTGATTGTAGAGAAATGCCACCTTATTCATATTATGGCAGGATTCCAAAGGTGTGAGACGTAGAGTACCATATGCATTATTTAAGAAAAACTCAAAAGGAGCTCTTAGTGAAAACACAGAGATTGCTTCTCAGTCTTTTAGTGTTGCTACATTTCTTTTAGTTTAGTTGGGTTCCATCTTTTCAGTCTAAGAAAGTGGCTCAGTTGTCCTCGTGGACGTGGTTACAGGAAGCTGTCTTCTACCTCCGGCGTCCCTGTGAAACCCAGCAGAGCATCCTTCTCACTGGTGTCCTCCAACCGGTCCTCCTCTGGAAGAGTTTCGGCCGTGTCCTGGGACACGGAGTCCGTCTCCTCCTCCAGAGCCAGGGAGCTGAGGGCAGGAGAGACGGGTTTGACTTCACTGGAGCACATGCATTTATCTACAGGTACTTTCATGGGATGTAAAGCAGATTTCACTGAATATCTAAAAAAAATTGGATATGATCAAAGATGCTCTAAATTTAAATGAAACGCCTGCATTCAGAAATAAATTTCTGCTTCAAATAACAGTTCAAACAAATTGTCACAAATGTGACCTTTGAGCAACACTTCCTGTGCATGATTTTAAAAAAGAGGTGAAAGACCTCAAATCTGCACTGAGCCTCATTTATGAGCCAATGATAAAACCAAAGTATCCAAAAATATTAAACACAAGCTTAGACCTGCATCAGTTCTTAATGAATAATAAAAACAGCTGCTCAGAGCTGTAATTGCATGCTTCCTAGAATCCATGTGGTCAAAAATGTATTTGTCTTTTCAAGTCGTTGCTTGGCGACATGTTTGTATAAGCTATAAAAACACATCTCTGAATCCACCTACATAATACATCCACTGTCTCAGCTCAACATCTGGACGCGTGGGTGTGTGGTGAACAAAAAACACGCTCCGCTTAAACACATTCATACTGCAGCTTTTGCATTTGGCTCAATCTTTGCAACTGTACCTTGCAGGGCTTTCTGACGGCACGTCAGTAAAAGCTTCCTCTGGCTTTGGGTCTGGGATGGGGATGATGTACTCGTTGAAGGAATTTATGGCTTCCTGTGTGTCTGCCTCCAGCCAGCGCTCCCCAGGCCTCTGGCTCTGGTTAGCAGGGCTCAGTGGGGAGATGGAGAGGGCGATGGGAGAGCCGAACGCAGGGTTGGCCACTGGAAAGGGTGACGACAGCCGAGGTTTGGTGCGGGCGACTGCCGGGTGGTCGCTCTTCAGGAAGTTTTCATCGACTTGGCAGTATCTCTGTTTTCACGGGGGGGAAGAAAAGGTTGTGATGCTGAGCTTGTAATTTGAAGATTTCTCCTTCTATTTATTAAGTAAGTTGGCTTTCAAATGAACCAACTAAGAACAAAAAAGATGAAGTTCTGCATTTCCAAATTAAAAAGTTATCATTTCTAATATATTATTAAAAAATCTGTTCAAGAATACCTAGAAAATGAATAAACACTCTTAAAAAAGGAAATATTAGCATCATATCAGTCGGTCAGGGGCAATAATTTAATCAGATGAGTTTAAAATGTCCTACTTGTTATGATGTTGGGTTTTGCAGTCATTTCTTCAGTGTTTATTTTGTGGTTTTGTATTGGATCTCTTGGATTTATGTTGCTTGAGTTTAATCAGTTCCCCGTACCACAGATCGTTGGTCTCATCAGCCCTCACACTTGTCCTCCATTAATGTTAATCAGCTCAGCTGTTTCTCATCCCACCAATCATCTGCTCCTCTGGTTCTAAAGTTCATCATCACACCCTAAGCTCTCTGCCTCATGTTCATTTGTACTCTGATTTGTGTTTTGCTGCTATGTCAGCATTTTATCTTGATTTGGTGATAAAATATTACAAACAATTGATTCAAATATGTTTCCATAGCAATAAATAATGCATGATGATAAATATTGTACATTTTTATTTGTGTAACTTAAAATAATGACGATGAAAACAAAGAACCTCAAAACAAACCAATAGTCCTAAAACAGTTGAATACATTTTTTTTTAAATTAACAGTTTGAAAACATTTAATCCTGAAGGGAAAATGTGTGAATAAAGTTGTTCTGAAGCTAATATAAATAGCACCTTCTTAGGGTTCTACAACCCCCCAAGGCACTTTACAACACAATCAGTCATCCACACATTCACACACTGGTGGTGATGAGCTACAATGCTGCCCTGGGACGCACTGACGGAGGCAAGGCCTGCCATACACAGGCGCCACTGGTCCCTCAACCACCACCAGCAGGCAAGGTGGGTTAGGTGTCTTGCCCAAGGACACAACAGCAGGATTCTCTGGTGGGAGCCGGGATCAAACCTGCAACCTTCTTATTACTGGACAACCCGCTCTACCTCCCGAGCTACTGCTGTCAGACTAATAGTCAGACTTTGCCACTGATGACCGACACGGATGAAGTCGAACTGCTTGTCGCTGAATATCCCGTCACACTAAGAACCCACAGAACAAACAGCTGGAAACAGCAGGAGGGGAAAGCAGTGCACTACCAACACTGTTTACAGTGGGGAGGGTGTGCTGCTGACCTCGACTCGAGAAGTTGTGAATTGGTGGGCCGAGTACTTCGAAGACCTCCTCAATCCCACCGGCACATCTTCCAGGGTGGAAGCAGAGTCTGGGGATTTTGGGTTGGGCTCTCCAATCTCTGGAGCAGAGGTCACTGAGGTGGTCAAAAAACTCCTCGGTGGCAAGGCTCCGGGGGTGGATGAGATCCACCCGGATTTCCTTAAGGCTCTGGATGTTGTGGGGCTGTGTTGGTTGACGCGGCTCTGCAATATCGCGTGGACATCGGGGGCAGTTCCACTGGATTGGCAGACCGGGGTGGTGGTCCCCCTATTTAAAAAGGGGGACCGCAGGGTGTGTTCCAACTACAGGGGGATCACACTCCTGAGCCTCCCTGGTAAGGTCTATTCAGGGGTTCTGGAGAGGAGGGTCCGTCGGATAGTCGAACCTCGGATCCAGGAGGAGCAATGTGGTTTTCGTCCTGGCCGTGGAACACTGGACCAGCTCTATACCCTTGGGGGGGTCCTGGAGGGTGCGTGGGAGTTCGCCCAACCAATCTACATGTGTTTTGTGGATTTGGAGAAGGCGTTCGACCGCGTCCCTCGGGGGGCCATGTGGGGGGTACTCTGGGAGTATGGGGTACCAGGCCCCTTGATACGGGCTGTTAGGTCCTTGTACGACCAGTGTCAGAGCTTGGTCCGCATTGCCGGCAGTAAGTCGGGTTCGTTTGAGTTGGACTCCGCCAAGGCTGCCCTTTGTCACCGATTCTGCTCATAACTTTTATGGACAGGATTTCTAGGTGCAGCCAAGGAGGGGATCTGTTTTGGTGGCCTAAAGCCTAATTTATACTTCTCCGTTTTTGTCAGTATGGACGGATGGACCGCCATGATCCGTCGTTGCAAGAGCTCTCCAGCAGACCTGCAAGGTCGGACGGAGTCGAGCTCTCTTTTCTAAACATCCGTCCAACGAGACGGAAAGCGCAAGCTTGTGATTGGTCAGAACGCGCCTTCTTTAAATACGTCACCAGCTCCGTCATTGCCGCCTCAAAAAATAAAAAGAGAGCCGACGATATCTAGCGGCAAACACGGAGCAGCTTGAAGAATACCTCGCGGTAAAACTCCGAAAATATGAACGTTTATTCACCCGTGACTGGAGGAGTATAAAGATGCGCAGCAAGCGTTTTATTCGTGGACGGAAATGACGGGAAACGTGGGTTTAGAGGTGACAAGCGCGTGAAGAGGTGGAGGAGAATGAGGGACAAGTTTGTCCGTGTTAAAAAGTCTCTTAAATGCAAAAAAGCACAATATAAATTGTAAATGCACTATTTTGGACCGGATACATGACAGGATACCCCAGAAAAGCGCTACGCCCTCTGTTGTCCTGGTGGGGAACTGCTTTGCAGCACTCTCCAGGTGATGGAGAAGTTCAAAAGCAAAACGGTTCCGTCAATGCGCGCGTGTCTCTGCCTCGGGGAGCTGACGGAGAAGTATAAATTAGGGTTAAGGATCAGGTCTCTGCTTTTTGCAGATGATGTGGTCCTGTTGGCTTCATCAGAACGTGATCTCCGGCTTTCGCTGGAGCAGTTCGCAGCCAAGTGTGAAGCAGTTGGGATGAGAATCAGTTCCTCTAAATCCGAGACCATGGTCTTGAGTTGGAAAAGGGTAGAATGCCTTCTCCAGGTCAGGGACGAGGTCCTGCCCCAAATGGAGGAGTTTAAGTATCTCAGGGTCTTGTTCATGAGTGAGGGAAGGGTGGAGCGTGAGATCAACAGGCGGATTGGTGCTGCGTCTGCAGTGATGGGGGCGTTGTACCGGTCTGTCGTGGTGAAGAGAGAGATGAGCCGAAAGGCGAAGCTCTTGATTTAGCGGTCGATCTACGTTCCTACCCTCACCTATGGTCACGAGCTTTGGGTAGTGACCAAAAGAACGAGATCGTGGATACAAGCGGCCGAAATGAGTTTTCTACGCAGGATGGCTGGACTCTCCCTTAGAGATAGGGTGAGAAGCTCGGTCATCCGGGAGGGGCTCGGAGTAGACCCGCTGCTCCTCCACATCGAGAGGAGCCATTTGAGGTGGCTCGGGCATCTGATTAGGATGCCTCCTGGACGCCTCCCTGGTGAGATGGTGGCTGAGAAGTTAGGTGCTGGGGCCTCTTGGTGGTGGTCGGAGGGACCGGTGGCACCGGTGTATAGCAGCCTTTCTTCTGTCTGTTTTGGAGTCCATTATGAGGTTGTTTAGGATTATCATCACCATTGGAACATGTATTAATTCTTTATTTTAGTTGTTTTACAGACGTCTTGAGCCAGACGTGTCTAAGGGTTTTTCCTGACATTCTGATGGTTTTTCAGAGTCTTTCTTTGGACTTTGGCTGCTTTTAAACTAATGTAGTTCTTGGACATGTTTTGAGTTTATTAGGACTCCTGATTCTGCCCTTTAAATCATTCATACCCCTAAACTCAAGGGATCCTAGGTCAGATACCTTCTTATAGCTGTCTGCTAGCATGTTCCCCACATTGTGGACCAGCAGGGAGAACTCAGGCCTCTTCTCATACTTTTCATCCCAGCACTTCTTCATGATGTTGTAGCTGCAACACAAAAAGAGTTGATCTGGTATCGTCAGCTAGTCAGCAGTGACAGGAAGTCAAGGTGAGAGGGACACTCACACATCATCAGAGGCGTGAGCGGGTTTGGACATGCGGTAGCCTCTCTTCAATGCGCTGTAGAAGATTTCATTCATGGGCAAATCAGGGTATGGGGTTCCTCCTGCAGAGAGACACCAAAAACCATCAGATGAAGTCAGAGATTAAATATATCATTTGTTTTCATAAGAACAGCTAATGCACAAGCTATAATGTGCAATAAAGTGGATTTTCCAATACAGATGTGTAGATAAAAGCATGGATCCAGAAAGTCCAGTGGAAGTGACATTTAGATGCAGAAGCACAGAGAATCTTTGTCATTCACAGAGAGGAGATTGTGAGTGTGTTTTTCACCCTGTAAACGCTCCTCTTTGTTTCCATGGTAGCTTTGGAAATTCATGGGAAGAGTATTAAAAATGCTTACAATACCCTGAGCAAGGAAATGCTGATTTCAAAGCTTGACTGTGACTAAAAGGCTGTTGACCTCATAAAAGGCTTCAAACAAACTGGTGTGGACATGCTGTCAGACACGTAGAGGTAAAAACTCATCAATGTCCTATATGTGTTTGTTTATAGACGTAAACAAGTGTTTGTGCAGGAGATGAGCAGGTAGAGAGGCTGGATCTCCCACATCACCTCTGCTTATGGCTTCTATTTGCAAATGTGTTTTGTGGTTTGGTTTGCTGCTCAGACTGACCCAGTGTGAAGATCTCCCAAAGCAGAATGCCGTATGACCACACGTCGCTGAGGGTGGTGTACAAATTATGGAAAATACTCTCTGGTGCCATCCACTTCAGAGGCAGGAAGGTCTGAATCAGGAGAAGAACACATTTAAAACTCCTGTTTGAGCCTTTTTCAGCTATACTGTTCATGTCGTTTATTACTCACGCTGCCTTTGGAGATGTAGTTGGAGTCATGCATGATGTCTCTGGCCAGGCCAAAGTCACAAATCTTCACCAGCTTTCCTTCACAGATCAGAACATTCCTGGCAGCCAGATCTCGATGAACACACTGTCAAGGAAATATCCAGTTCAATTAAACCCGATAAAGAAAAAAAAAAGTTTATACCCTGCTGAAATAAAACAACAGCATAGACCAGCAGAGGTGTTACCAGCATACGTTGTGTTTTGGTGCTGGTTTAACTGCATCCGATCGCCAGCATACCAGCATCAAAACACAATGGATGCTGGTATATGCAGTTTTTTTCAGCAGGGTAATTCCTAATACGTGTGCAGGAGAAAACAAATGGACTGGATATTGTGTTAAGCAGCTACATATCTGGAGCATGATCTTAAATCTCCTACATTCTTGGAGGCCAGGAACTCCATTCCCTTTGCCACCTGGTAGCTGAAGCCCAGGAGGTCATCATAGGTGAGGCTGGGAGAGTCGCTGATCACCAGGTCCAGTCTGGTACCACCTGAACCGGGCCCCAAAGAGGAGAATTTCAAAGATGTTTCCAAATGAAAATAGTCATAAAGAAACTTATCCCATAGCTAGTGCTAGAAGGTGCAGTTTCCCACTGCATTTTTAGATGAGCTCATTTTTCCAAATAAAGGGCATCCTAGTTAATTAAATCAGATTCAGACAGAAATTCGTTCTACTATTGATTTGGATTAGAAGTCTGTGAGTGCTGCTCTTGATCTGACCTGATCAGGTCTTACGTGGCTTTCTGTCCATTTTAGGTTCCAGTTTTTGATTTTAACGGTTTATTTAAATAGCACGGCACCATTTTACACTCTGCTGGGCTCCATAGCTCTTGGACATATCAAGGTCCAGACTTGAAGATATAGAAGTGAAAGAAACAGTTGATGTTGGGCCCTGACCTGAGCAGCTCACACTGAATCTCACTGGTTTTCATTGACACACCCTAACCCTAACCCTAACCCTAACCCTAACCCTTTTCCTCATGGTTCACTCAGGTTTTCTTGGCTTTTATTCAGCAGACTTATTCGATGTATTAACTAACAAAACAACTAATGTTTTATTTGCAAATCCCTGAATTTAAACCCAAATGTTTTTTCTTAATGTGCTGAATAAGTAGGTTTTGTCTTGACTGTGAGCTAAAGGGTTACTGTGCTAACTCACATCGTCGTTTTCACACTTATCAATCTAATGTTTTAGTCATTCCTCATTTTGCAAATCTGCTAAATCATCACGCACCAATAATCCTAACAAGATCATTTCTCTGACAGACTCAATTCGAACCTTGTTCCTGATAGAAGTCCTGCTGGTAGGGCGACTCGTACGGGGACGGCTGGATGTCTGCATATTTGATGGAGTCTAATTGTTCCTGCATGGGCACGTAGACCAAAGGCTCGTCTTTGCTCATGTCCATGTAACCTCCATCGCTCTCACTTCCGAAGGACACGTAGCTGCAAAGAGACATTAAAGAGTGAAAAAACACCCGAATGACCCAGATCCAAATGTGCCTTTTGTAGTTGCTGATCACATGAACATCTGTAACAATCAGTGAAACAGATCAGTGAAACAGACCATCTGCAGCTGTCTTTTTGAAAACAAAGGCAAATGTTTCTTAGAAAAACCCCTCCACTTTCTATAAAATGTTCCTTTGTGCAGCTCTGAATGCATTTTCCTCACTCATCTCACCCTTTTCTCTGACTGAGAGGGGTGCTTCCTCTTGATATGAGGCAACCATCATCCTGGTTCTTTTCAGCGTAGTACTGCAAGAAGGTGTGTTTGTTCCTGTGCAGGTAGTCCACCAGGTCACCATAGCGACAGTACTCGGTAATCAGGTAAAGAGGGCCTAAATCACACATGAAGAAGGATAAGGGTTTAAAGACAAGCTAAACGTTGATGATATAATTAATAAAAACTTTACATGCACATATGGAAACTATAATTTGGGCGATGGTGGTAGAGGAGTTAAGTGCCCGCCCCACAATCGGAAGGTTGCAGGTTCACACCCCGCTCAGTCTGTCGCTGTTGTTGTGTCCTTGGGCAAGACACTTAACCCACATTGCCTGCTGGTGGTGGTCGGAGGGACCAGTGGCACCAGTGCACGGCAGCCTCGCCTCCGTCAGTGCGCCCCAGGGCAGCTGTAGCTACGACGTAGCTCATCATCACCAGGGTGTGAATGTGTGTGTGAATGGGTGAATGACTGATTGTGTTATAAAGCGCCTTGGGGGGTTCTAGGACTCTGGAAGGTGCTATATCAAATACAGGCCATTTACCATATTTTAATGAGTATTCTGACAAAAATCACTACCTCCAGCCCCCTACAGGGAGAATTTCCTTGTGAGTCGTTATCTGTGGAAAACAAGCTCTAGCACTCCTGTTTCAGGAAGTAGGAGTGAGTCGGAGGAGAGGGGTGCAGAAAACAGCAGGATTTGGAGTCTTACTCATTATTATTCCTGATATTCGAACATCTCGCCTCTGATTGGCTAACAGCAACTCTTCCACTGACTCCATTTGCTTTGCAAAGGTGATGTTTATCTCCATAAATAACACAAGCCTGGAGGAGTTCTGCTGTGTGGTGGAGTTGCTAATGCTAACGATAAGCAAGTAAAAAATGGTTTCTGAGTGAGTTTAACTCCTTTTTAAAAGGCAAAAGTGTCAGTTTGGCTGAAATGAGCTTCTTCTGCAGAATGGCTGGACTCACCCTAAGGACAGGGAGAGTTTTGAATATGGTAGAATTACTGTTCCTCCTCATTGAAAGGAGTCAGTTGAGGTGTTTTGGGAATCTAGTTTGGATGTCTTTTATTACTGGTTGTGTTTCAGACACTGGGAACAGACCTTAAGGTGGACCCAGGAAGTGTAGGAGGGATTATATTTCACAGCTGAACACCTTAGAGTCCCAGGTAGCTGGGAAGAGGGAGGTCAGGGGATCTCTGCTTTAAGCCCAGTTCACCGGCAGGATAATCGTGCCAAATTCTGACATGATCCTCTCCTTCTGACAGTCTTATCAGATGATCCTACCATGTGGTGGCACTCTGGTTTACTCTGAAGCACGTTGCTCTGATCATACATCTGGGGTTTTGCAACATGTTGGAATGTCTTGGTGCTGTCTGTTGGTTGCCACGTGTAGCCAATCAGAAAGCGAGGCAAGGGAGGGGCGCTGCACGCTCCTCCTCCTCCCTGTTTGATTGCTCCGAAGTCACGTTGGATCTCGCGAGACTTTCAGCCTGAGCTGGGAAAGTTTGAGTGAAATCAGTCCGTCCACTGTGTAGTTTTGGCGAGTTGCTGCACACCACACACCAAAACTGGTAACCCATGATGTTTTACCACTGTGTGTGGTCGCTCATGATTTGAAAATCAACTGACAATTAAAAAATCCTGCCCTGTGAACTGGGCTTAAGCTGGGATCCAGAATTTTCACTAATGATTGTTCCCTCTTGGCAGAAGTGAGGACGTTATATTTGAGTAGTAAAAGTTTATTTGGAGTCTCAACAGAAGCTGATCATTAATACATGAAAAAGGTTCAGTGATTCAATCAGTTACTTTATGGGGGCAAGATGTTCCCTGCTAATTTGATCCAACAATCCTTTTTTCTATATTAGACCTAAAAGATAAAAATTTATGAGCCAAGACATTTGATTTGACAGTGGCATTTCTCTTAGGAGTGCTGTGTTTACCATCAGCATAATTTCAATTATTGAGTTTACAGTGGCTGTGCAAACACGGCGCCTAGCATTAAAACACCAGCAGTTCTAGTATTTTTATAATTTCATCTCTGCAACATGATTATTTCCATTTTTCACAGGAAATCATAACTTTCTTGTTTACACAATTACTCAGTGCAAACAAGATCAGTGCCGTTTAATCAGATGAAAAGGAAATTTGCTGGAGAAAGTCAGGTTTAGTGGATTTTTCATCGAATTGTAACAGAAATATTTATCATTTCAACCTACAGAAAACAGAAAAAAGCAGAAATAATTGATGAAGTGTAATCTTTGCTGTAATCGGACTCTTTTATGAAGTGAGCCACGTGTGTGTGAGTGGTAATGCTTGGTGTGATGCCCACCGTGTTTGGTGCACGCTCCCAGCAGGTTGACGATGTTGAGGTGAGGACCGAGGTGACTCATGATCTTCAGCTCTGACATCAGAGCCTGAGTCTCACTCCTCCTGGCTGTAGCTGGATGAGAGCAGAAGCGAAGGAACCATGTGTTAACCAGAATGTGATGTGAGAACAGCAAAACGAGAACACGGTGAGCAGGACAAACGGTGTTCAAATGTGAAATGACACTTGAATCAGGCTGGCAGACAAACTGAAGCTCAGCAGGTTGCTGGTGGGGGATGGGGTCAGAAAACGTGACAAGAGGCTGCTGTTGTCTGAAATCATGCACGTGAAACTCGTGTTTCTTACATTTCAGCATTTTCACAGCCACCTTTGTGCTGGACTGGGAATGTGTGAGCCCGTATGCAGTTGCCTCGACCACCCTGCCAAACGCTCCTGATCCAAGAGTTCGACCTGAAACACAAAGAAGGCCTCAGTGGGACACGGCGTGAACAGAGCACAGAAAATCTGAAAAAGGAGCAAACACTTCTCCTCATTAGAACATTAGCAAGAGTGATTAAATTGATCAGAACACTAATATAAAAACTGGCTTTCGGTAGATTAAGAAAATAAATATTTACAGAGCCTGGAGACAGTTGAGGGAACATAATAACAAATCACGCGAAAAGGAGCTTATAACTAAACAGGGTCCAGTGAGACCAGTTTAAAAAGTATTCATTAGGTATTCTGTGTGCAGACAAGCCAAACCACCCGCAGTACAAAAGCCTCCAGGGGATGGATCCAGTTTAAACAGTTTGTCCTCATCTGGGTGACTAATAAGAGCCTCAGAGTCAGACACACAGAAATAGAGACACAACTGAACCACAACTAATCCATTATAGGAGCCCTTAACCCTGTAGATGCTCTACCCAATAACATGGTAGTCATGGGGGCTTCTTCAAGCATGCACAGAACTCAGCTAGAAATAAATAAATAAATAAGAAAAGGTGAGCATAATAATAATAATAATAATAATAATAATAATAATAATAATAATAATAATAATAATAATAATAATAATAATAATTATTATTATTATTATTAATAATAATAAAAATATAATTATTATTATTGATAATGATAATAATAATATTACAATTAATAATACTAAAAATAATATTTATTAATAATAATAATAATAATAATGATAATACAATTAATAATAATAATAATAATAATAATAATAATAATAATAATAATAATAATAATAATAATAATAATAATAATAATAAAATAATAGTAATTTTGTATTGAATTATTTTTCTGGTAGACAGTAACGTATTAAAGACCTCAACAAATAGCTGAAATTACCAAACTGAGCAGGAAAAATAAAACTTGGAGAACTTATGAAGAAAATTTTCAAAAGTAATACAGCGACTGGCTAAAATTCCAAAATCAGCTCTGTAATGATCCCAGCTAAAACTCTCAGTCTGTGTTTTGATGTGTCAAGTTTTTAATTCAGCAGGCAGAGAAGAACTGTCTGAAAAGTAGAAGTTGCATCAAAAATCAAACTTTACAAAAAAGCCTAAAACCTAAACTGTTTTTTAGGATCCATAAAACGTATCAAAAGGATTGTCCACTTATGTAAAGTCCAGTTTTCTGTGGCCAGATCAAACTTTTGTTTGTTGTTGAATTTTGAAAACAAGGCAGTTTCTAAGAAGAGATTATTTCTGCTGTCATAAATATCCTGTAATTACCGCAGCGATGATCAGACTAGTCAGCATCAATGGGCCTTTTCTTTAAATAACCCACGGCTCTAACATGCATGGAAGCTGGGAAAAAGGAAAAAGCAGAGGATGCTAATTTTCTTTTCACTAAAAATGAAGAGTTCATTTGTAAAAACAGATCATGTTTTTGTAACATTTTCAAAAACCTTTCTATCTTTGTCTTATCAGTCAAAACAAAGTTTTTGTTGTAGATGAAAAATGGCTTTAATCAGTTTTTCAAATGTAGAAAATAAGATGTAAATATTAATTTAGGTTAAAATGTAAAACAAAATCCCAACATTTTACTTTATCTTTGTGCCTTTTTTAAATTTATTTTCTGTTTCCTTGAAAATATTAAAATAAAATGGATGCACAGGTTTCTCCAATTAGAGCACATGCCTCAGCAGCTGAGAACTCACCCAGGACCAGGTTTTCTCGGAGCATCTCCCAGGCCAGGTCGTAGGGCAGGTGGATGGGATCCACATAGATGTACTCATGTCCGTCCTGACTCACGGACTCAATCACCTTCCATCGGATCTCATAGCGAGGTTTCTGTTAACACGGGTAAAGAGGATGACAGGAATCACGAGGAAGAATGAAATCATTTTTAACCTGTTTGTTTTTATGTGAGGAAGAGTGTCTTACCTTCCTCCACACAGCGATGAGGATGATGATGGACATGATAATGATTACCACTAAGGCTAAAACAGCAGCCAACACTGCCACCTGGGAGAACAAGGCTGCCACAGACACCAGAGACAGAAAAGATCATTACATTTCATCAAAAACTCCCCTCTTTATTATGTTTGAGCATTAGTTAGCTCTATATCTGTGGTTTAATAGAGTATTAGCCAATAAAGGGGATCAAAAACTATAAATATTAACAAAATACAAAGATAGGATTACGTATTTTCTTTAAAACATATCTGATATAGCTATAATAAAAATATAATAGCCTTTAAATATATGTTCCGTTCCTTGACTGTGTTCAGACACATTTTTATTGACAAAAAAAGTATCTGAAGATGGAACGTTTTAGCCCAACATCAAAGAATGAATTAAAAAACTCACCAGTGAATGAATATTCTGTTTAAAATATATTTTATAAACTAAATGTCAATGTGCTTATCTAAGAGTGAAATCGTGTACAAAACATAAAGTATATTCAATAAAAGGTCTTGTGACACGTACTGCTGGACACCAGTTTGACGTCCCTCCTGCTGACCAGTCCGGCTCGGTTGGTGGTCTCACAGCGAACGGTGAAGTGCTGAGGCTTGTAGAAGATCACCTTGCTGCGCACCTGGCTGACTTTACGAGTCTGGTTGTAGCTGGCGTTGGTCTGGATGCTCAGCTCCTCCGGCCGCGGGGTCAGCGGCTGCCACACAGCCGACTGGTTGTTGCACCTGAAGAGGACACTGGGTGAGATGGGAACAGCTGAGGCAGCAGTGGAGCCCCCTTGTGTTCTCTGGAGGGATGAACACTCACTTCAGCATGCTGTCACAGCTGTACCACAGTATGGTCGGAGCCGGAAACCCCTCTGCTACGCAGGTCACCAAGTGTCCCTTCCCTGGGAGGTGGTGGTCGGTCAGGTCTTTAATCTGAGCTGGAACTGCAAACATGGCGGAGACGCTTTAATCATCACTGAGTTTGCCCTCAAACACGACTTTAAAAGCGTGTTTATGGAGAGTTTGTGAGAACGTTTTCACACCTTGGACCTCCAGGTCAAAGACAACCTGCTTTGTGTCGTCTCCGTTGGTAACGAGGACAGCATAGAGGCCTTTCTGCTCCGCCCTCACCCTCACCAAGGTGAGAATGGTGAGATACCTGAGGCGAAAACCAAATGAGCAAACCGTCAGTGAAATAAAATATCAATGATCTTTCAGGAGTTTCTCAGGTTTGATTAGATCCACTTGTGCCTGAAGCAAAACGTCTACAGGTTCTTCGTTTTGTTAGAATCCAGGCAAAAGAAGGAGATTGACCTTCATTAGAGACGCTCTCAGAGGCTAAAGTAAAAAGACTGAATCATTTGCAGGATTCAGACGTTAAACGCGTCCCTCATGGGAATGTTTAGATATAAATGTCTAATACTGATTCACTAACATGCCTAACTTGAATCTATTTATCAGACAAACTCTTCTCAAAAATCAAACATGGTCTCCTGACGATTTCAGCCAAATGTAGAAATGCTGGACTGGAACTTTTCTGATTTACTTCTTGATTTTCATCCATTCAAGAATAAACTTTTTAAATTAGATTTCAATGAGATCTTTTCTGTATGACGAGTGTTAAAAGGGTAAAAGCCCAGGCTTTGGTGAGGGTCACTAGGGAGTTCTGACAGGTATTTAGTGTTTATGGTTCCTGTGCGCTGAAAGATGACTTCCTTCCCTCTGGAGGGGATTGGATTTCTCTCAGTGGAGGTCTCGTCAGGTGGTGATGGACAGATCGCCTCTGGAGGCCCCCGGATTATCCAAAGGTTTTGACAATCCTTTAAACATAAGGAGGCATTTAGATGAGCTGTTCCACCTTATTTCATGCTCTTGTCTGGTGAGGATGGTCGTGTCTCCCTTGATGGCGGCGCCGTCTTTGGTCCAGAGAATCTGAGGTGGAGGGTAGGCCTCGATGTCCACTCTCAGCTCCACGTTCTCCTGGAGCTTGGCTGAGATGTTCTGATGCTGCGAGGGTTTCACATCCACAAAACCGTGTTCTGAAAGGAAAGCATGCACTTTTAAAATGTCATTTCAATTTAATCTTTGATTTCCTGCATGTATGTTTTTCTATTCTAGTCAGAAACATGCACACACCATACATGTCTGCAGGAATTAATCACTGCTCATGTGTCGCATTTCTATGTTTGGATTAAAACATTTAACAAACAGGGAGCGTGTGTTAGTGGTGGCACTTACTCTGAAATAGGCTCCATAGTCACAAAAGCATCTACATGCTACAAAACCTAGAGAAACTCATTCATGCGTTCATCTCCAGCAGCCTGGACTACTGCAATGGTCTTTTGGTTGATCTTCCCAAAAAAGCTGTGAAACAACTGCAGCTTATTCAGAATGCTGCTGCTAGAGTCTTAACAAGAACCAAGAGAACTGAGCACATCACTCCTGTTCTTAAATCTCTACACTGGTTACCAGTAAACTACAGAGTCGATTTCAAAGTGCTTCTACTAGTTTATAAATCACTCAATGGCATGGGGCCAAAATACCTGTCAGATCTCCTTCCAGTATATACACCCAGCAGGGCTCTGAGATCCTTAGGAAGCAGTCAGCTGGTAGAACCGGGTCAGAACCAGACAGGGTGAAGCTGCTTTTAGCTACTATGCTGCACACAGATGGAATCAGCTTCCTCATGACCTCAAATGTGCCCCAACTCTAGTAACTTTTACATCAAAACTGAAAACCTTCATGTATTCATCAGCCTATGAATGAATGTTTCTTATGCTGCACCTTCTGCACTGTAACTGCTCACGCTGTAACTTTGTCCTTTTCTTTTTAATTTATCAATCTAAATTGAATTTGTATGTATTTTAATTGTGTTGTCACGTTGATTTTACTGTTCTTGCCATTCTTGCTAAATGGAAAGCACATTGAATTGCCTCTGTGTATGAAATGTGCTATATAAATAAAGCTGCCTTGCCTTACAGTTGTTGGGTTTATGTAAAATGTTTTATGAAAACTTTGTTACCTACAGTATGTTTTCCTTCTTATTTCATTCAGTAGATGAGAATCTAAACCTGGCAGCAAGCTTTAAGCACCAACATCATAACCTCCAAACTGTTCATTTATTTATTTAATAAAAGAAAAATTGAAAAAGATGTTGATTTGTTTAT
Organism: Aphyosemion australe; assembly: GCA_006937985.1. NCBI lineage: Eukaryota > Metazoa > Chordata > Actinopteri > Cyprinodontiformes > Nothobranchiidae > Aphyosemion > Aphyosemion australe. The sequence goes on from SSNS01000417.1 coordinate 307,909, forward strand.
CTGAGTAATAGCTTAGGTGACATTCATATTCATATCTGTACCAGATATTGAGTTGCAGGATCAGTTTTTCTTTAGAGTTGTTATTTTTTTTTATAGATGTACATAAATCCAACATTTACTCTGTTTCTGGTATCTTCATCCTCTCAGGAAGAAAACATCTGAGAACTTTTTGTCGATTCAGACCATAAATATCCATATGATCTTCTCTTGATGAGTAGGGTGTGATATGCTCAATAAAAGCATTCAATATTCTTTTAGTGTAGGAGAATTTTGACATTAATTAACAACAAGGAACTCATTTGGCCCCTTGTTGGGTGGCAAATTTGTCCATTAGACAAAACTAACAACCACCCTGGTCTCCTGTTTCCACCCAACATGGGGGTTTGAGTTATTTAAAGGTCTTTTAAAACATAACACACCTCGCTGCAGATGGAGTAAGCATACACACCCCCAACGTGTGCGCAGTGGTGGACGTAGCATGAGACAAAAACAAGTTCAGTTCGAGGGAGCCTGTTTTTATTGGCTCCCAGTCATCTGTTGTAAATTTCTACGTGTTCATGTTTAAAGAAAATTCCCAGAAACACAAACACATCCTCACCTAAAGTCTAAATATAGAGCTGCTGCTGCCTCTGATTCGCAGGTGTGAGCTTCAAGGTAATCACTCAGGGGTTTCACACCGAGGCCAAAGTTTATTTCACCCGATCCACAGAAACAAATAAAACGGGTTTTCATTTCCTCTAAACACAGCCCTTCTCCTGTTTTAATATCCCAGTGTTAATATAAGAGTCGGTCAGCCAAACCCAATAATAATCTTCAGAGAATCTGTTTGTTTTAGCTGTGTGTGTGTGTGTGTGTGTGTGTGTCTAACCGAGCACGGTGATGTAGATGCTGGCAGAAGCTGTGTGGCCTACAACACTGTCAAGGACGTGGCATTCGTACACTCCGCTGTGGGCTACGGTGACTTGAGGGAAGAGGAGCCAGGAGCGCATGTTGGCGATGGGCAGGTACTCCATCTGAGGCTCAACCTCCATCAGCTACAGGAGAGAGGGAACAGGAAGGATTACACAATAACCCTGATGGGAGATGGAAGATGGCGTCTGTGGGGTCATTTTAATCTGTAAAGAACTTTGAGCTGCAATCTTTGCATAAAAACCATTTTAGCCATAAAGTTTGATTGATTGATGTTTGTTATAAACTAACATTTGCATTATAACACTGGTGATTTCAACAGTAAATAAAAGGAACATGGTTCCTCCATGACAGACGTCAGATGAAACAGATCACTTGGTCCGGTCTTCACACCAAATGTTGTGAGAGCATTTTCGCTGCAGGATCGAGGTGTGTCTCCACATCTTGATATAATTTGGGTTTGGTCACGAGGGCGCGCAGGGATCACAAAAAAACAACACAAGGAGAAAGCTGAAACAAAAGCTCTTGTTCTGCTCCACTCCCACTCACCTCCCTGTTGGGGAAATCCCATGAAAAATCTGCCAGCTCCACTCCGTGCACCGTGCAGTTTATAGTCAGCGCTTCGCCCTGCTTCAGGACCGTCTTTGTGGCGTTGATGTAGGGGTCGATGTTCTCGGGGACTGGGAGGAGAGAAGAGAGTGATGGAGGGGGAAGAGGATGGATTTAACAAATCACAGGGGCAGAAAGCTGACCTCAGGCATCGTTAATCACTGAATTGCACAAAAGCAAACAATTAAAAACAATATTTGAATCTAATAAGTCAGAGCTAAATTTGACCTTTGACCTCTTGGTTCAAACTCCTTAAAAGCACAAAAACATCGCTTGTCACAAAGGAAAGAACTCTGGGACTAAATCTCGCCGTATCTTCTCTCATTAGTTAAATTGTTTTGGGTTTTTGGGCTCAGACTGAGTAAATGTGAGCTGTCTGACCTGGAAACTTACCAGTAATACTGACGACGTTAAAATCCTGAGAGTCTTTCACTTCCCCGTTCAGTTCCCCCCGACACACGTACGCCCTGTCCTCCAGCGGCACCTTGAACCCCTCTCCAGGAACATACAGGCCTCTGATTGGCCGGTCGGTGTCCTGCTCGTGGAGCGTGACGGTGATGTTCGGGTTGGTGACCACACAGGGGATGGTGCTCTCCTCACTGGTCTTTGCTACCATGCCGTGGTGACTGATGAACCACACCTCGGGATCTACAGCGAGACGTGAGTTTGTTTATCGGCTGTCAGAAAGCATTTAGGAATGATAAGATATTACAAACAGAACTCACCTGGGACAAACACAACCACCTCTTTGATTTCCCCTGTGAGCACATCAAGGCACTGGTACACACCAGTGTGCCTCCAGCTCACACTCCTCAGAGTCAGAACACTGGACGTAGGATCCTTCTGTACAATTTTGTAAATCTGACGTCTGTATTCGTCTCCCTCTCTTAGACGCTGAGTCAGATCGTCTGTCTTAAACACCCAGGTTGTCTCCCTGGATCCGGAGCAGGTTAGGCTGAGAGTGGAGCCTCGAGTCAGGATGAACTCTTTGCCATCAGGTTTGATCTGCAGGCTGCTAACTTCAGTGCAGAAAAGCACCAAAGCTGCAGTTTGCACAACAAGATAGGGGGTCAGCATGGAGGGAGTCAAAGAGACGGGAGAACGAGTTCAGAGGTTACGTCAACAGTGTAAGTCAGATCCTGGTCTATCTCCACCTGGTGAAGGATACAAGCTGTCTGGAGCAGATGAGTAGGAGGATGAGGACGGCCCGTCAGTGACAGATGGATTTAAAACCAGTCTGAATGCATCGTTTATCTTCTACATCAAAGCGTTTTGTTGTCTCACAGCTAAACAGTGCTGAGGTCTACATTCAGCTCATCAAATTACACCTGAAAGAATAGTTTCCCTTAATTAAAGAAAGATTCCTGTGATTAGAATGAATTTAAAAAAGGTATTTTTCACTTTCTGTTTAATCTGAAAATATTGTGAAAAGCCAAAAAAAAAACCATTAAAGGGGACATATTATGCAAAACTACCTTTTGTGCTGCCATGTGGGTCTCTACTGCCTCTATAGACACTCCAAAACCCTGTTCATCCACTTCCTGTCAGTGTTTGGTTTTAGGAATTCTGTGCTAAAATAAGCAGTTTCAAAAAGTCCCTGTTTGTGACATCACAAATGGGGAAAGTAGAGTAGAGCCATCAAGGCCATCAGTTTGTTTTTAATATTGCTGTGGACAACTGTTACTAATTATATGTAGATAAGTATTTGTCTGTTTAACGTTTAATTACAATATGCATGGAAGTGTATTGGCAGATCTGAGCTTTTTCAATAAATAAAAGTGAAAATTTGGGAATCAAACCAACAATTGCCCATTTACAGGGCGAGCGTCTAATCCCTGCACCACCATCGCACTAGTAAGATCACTATGAAAATAGCTCACCCTCACCAGAGCTGAGCTGTCCGTCATCCTCCAGATTGAGAAAAATAAGCTGCGGTTTCTCAGAACCGATCTGCATCGTGTACGACAGAAAAAATGGAACCGATCTCCGACCAAACTGTGCTGAAAGTGCAGCCCTCCAAGTAAAACTAACTATTAATGACCCATTCATTCATTTATTGGTTATATAGCCCTTTAAAACAGTCAGGTAGACAGCCAAAGTGCTTAACAGGTCGCATAAAAGCGAAAAAACAAGATAAAACATAAAAACACATAAATCAGATAAAAAGGCAAATAAGAGAAAAACATTAATAAAAAATCCACATTACTGTGCATTGAAGGCCTTTCTATAAAGGAAGGTTTTGAGTTTAGATTTAAAAAGGCCAGTTTGACCCAGTTTGATATGAAGTTAACAGTAGGTTAGCTATAGAGCTAGCTAACGTTTACTATTCAGCACACTAATTCCTGGTTGGATGGAACCAATTTCCCAGCATGTCCCGCTCTTTCATAAATGTTAAAATTTTAGCTAAATAAATTCATTAAATGTTGATAATTTAACTCAATAAATTAAGTATGGATTTATTTCATTCACAGTTATTATTAATGAAATGAAAGAAAGGTTACTGTAGTTTTTAATCATAACTGAAACAGGTAGTGGTAGAGAGTTGTTTAAATATATTTATCACCGTCTGGTACTTCTGCAGAGACCAGAAGCAGGTAATCGGTTATAGAAAAAAAATACTGCAACAGGTTTTTAATGTGGTCAGTCCAAAATTGTCAAGTAAAAGTATTGGTGGGGATATGTCCCAGGTGTTCAGGGTTAAATGATGCCTATGAGACCACTGAAAGGGCTCATTCTGTCAAGAATAAAACTGTTTTATGAGAGAGATTTTATGCAAAAAAACCCCAAAACATGTCTTTTATTGACCATAGAACTATTATAAATTAAGAAAAAAGTAATAAAATGTCCCCTTTTAACAGCATTTTTTTGCTTTAAAAGTATTGAAATCATTTCTTACTACCCTGCAAAACAAGCCCCTTATTTAAAAGCACATTTTCACTTTTCATTGCTAGAATGGATTGTAACCCTCACCTGTGAATGTGACTGTCAGGTGGAGCAGGGATGCTAACACCCTCCTCATTGTGGCTGCCTTATGACCACCTTGCTCTGCAAACAGAAATCAGAGAAATCCCATGAGTCATTTTGGTAAATTACTGAGCCTCATGCTGTAAACCGTTGCTAAAATACAGGTTTTGTGAGATTAACCCAAAACTGTTAACAGATGTCAGTCAAAGTGAGCAAAACAAAAGCAAAAACAGATTTTTGCCCACTGAAAATAAAACACAACATCCTAAATGACAGGCCTAGTGTTTCTTGATGCAGGTATAATTGATTGGGTAAAATCTTGGAAACAATAATATGTGATCTCATGCAACATCTCACACAATCAGTGTCCGTGAATGACTCTCAGCTACTTCCACACCAAATTCAACACCTCTAGCTATGAAATTGACAGAGTTGTAGCCATTTTTTTACTAGCCAAGGTTGTGCAGCTGCGGTGGCGGCCTCTGCCAGTTGTAGATGGATGATCAGTAAATACTTTCTGATAGTTTCACTAAAATCCATCCAGTGATCAGAAACCATTTGTCAAAAAGCTGCTTTCTTTCTGTCTCAGTGCAGATGCAGCTGAACTCTGGTGGTATTTGATGCCTCGCTGCACCGGGACACAGCAACAATGTCCCGCGTCTTTGTGTTGCTGGTTCACCACCACTCTGCCCACTAACAAACGGGTCACTGTGTGCAGCTTTAGAGCACGCTCACTGGCAACAATGCCGCGTCCAAGCTATTCTCCAGCCACGCTGAGCCATTAATTGGCTTTTGGTGTAAACAAAAAGTGAAAATGAAGTCATTCACTCGGACAGGAGGGCACTTCTGAAAGGTTGCCATGGTTTTTGCAAAACTTCTCATGTGCGCTGATGCAAACGCAAAAGTAAAAGGAACTGATTCAGCGGAGTTCGTCATCATCTCATCGCTAACTTTAACTACTAACTTCATAGCGGTGCAGAGGCCAGAGGAGATGGAAGAGGGGAGGGGTAGTTTGTTGTTATGTTTGGAGCGGGGGGGGGGGGGTGAAACATACAGACGTCTGGAAACAGTTAAGGATGGATCACAGGCCTGTACGCAAGAGGGTGGGAAAGAGAGAGGGCGGAAGAGTGATTCTTGAGAAGAGCGAGGGTGGAGGAGGAAGAGAGTGAGCCAGTGGAAATAAGTTGTGAAATGATTCTTGAGAAATATTTCCCCATTTAACTTTTCACGTTTTTTTCTTACCTCACACTGGACTCCAGTTTTACAACCTCTATTTTTAGATTCAGGACTATTTTAGTGCATTTATGTAATAAATCAGATGGTTTTAAACACATCTTAACCCAGATCTGCCTGCTGAACAGTCTCTAAAGCCCACTTTTTACGAGTTGCTGAATAATTTCATGGTTTTGTCTTCAGATATAAAAGGTTTGGGAGTAAAGTCAGTTATTCAAACCAGATCCACGTCTCCCTAAATTAACTGCCTTTGGCACTTCCGCTCCCAAAACGAAGAGCTCAAAGGTTTTGAGCAACTCCAAAAACAAGAGCGGTCCATTTCCTCCCCCGCCTCCTGGTTCTAATAACAAGAGGTGACGCAGACACAGATAGATCCTGAGCGGGACGCGGGGAGAGAAACTTTATTTTCATTGTGATGCAGATGTTGATGCAAACCTAAACATTCTCACTGAAAGATAATTCACCCTGCTCACACAGCAAATACATCACAGCCCAAATGCCCCCTTCTCCACACACACACACACACACACACACACGCACACACGCACACACACACACACACACACACACACACACACACACACACACACACACACACACTTCTCTCCTTCCCTTTTTGTCACTGATCTCAGCGTACAGTTCACGTTCCCACAGTTTTAATCTGGAGCTTTCCCAGGACCGTCGATACACTCGGGACTTTACTGGTGATGACGGCCAGAGCGGAGGGGTCACCTCATCCCTGGGGGCCCCGGCAGCAAGTAGACCGGGCCCGTTCAGCGAGGAAGCCATTCATCAGCGCTCAGCTGAAGACTGTAACCTCCGTGTCAGTGAGGAGGACTTTGAGCGACAACAGAACACGATGGAGCTGAAGGCATGTGTCGTTTGGCATCGTGAACGCTAACCAATCATATTTTAAGTCATATTTTTGATGAAGAATGTGCTTCGGTAAGAGGATTACATCTAAGATCAAAGGGTGAACAAAAATTCTTATCTGACAAAAATCCACAAGATGATTGAGTCTTTGAAAGGAACGGAAAAATAATGTTTAGCTACTGCAACATGATGAGGGTTCATGTTGACCAATGGGCAGAGTGTGTGTGTGTGTATATACGTTGAACTACATTCTGGGGACAAATTTTCAGGTTTAACCTGCAATGTGGGGACATTTGGCTGGTCCCCACAATGGTTGTAGAAGTATGGTGTGAATTAACTTTTAGTTAGGTTTAAGGTTAGGAATAGATCAGCATTAGTTATAGTTATGGTTAGGGTATGGGTTAGGCATAATTCAGCCACGAAAATGAATGAAAGTCAATGACAAGTCCCCACAAGTGTATCAATCCAAACGTGTGTGTGTGTGTGTGTGTGTGTGTGTTTAACATAAAGCTTCGAAGATAGATTTGATGTGTTAAAAGTATAGGATAAATACAGAAAGAAAAATAATGCTATTAGGTTCAATCCCTAAAGTGTCATAGCTTACCTGTGGTGTCCAGTCCAGGTCCTTGAGGACCGCTGTCCTGCATGTTTTAGTTGTTTCCTGATTCAAAGGTGGGATTAAACTGGTCATCAAATTCTGCAGAAGCCTGCTAATCACCCATTAAGATTAGGGTTAGGTGTGTTGAGTAACCTCTAAAACATGCAGGCTGGTGGATTGGACACTCCTGGACTAATAACACAATATTGAGTTCTGATGTAGATAAATATGAAGTGTAAAAGAAGCAACATTGAAAGTGGCTCACTTTGGTTACTGTGGTAACCACACACCTATACCTCCTGCTCACTGTCTCCCAACACTAATTATTGAAAACTGACTTTTTTATTTTCTCAGTTTGCACCTTCTGTTCACAAAAGACCAGAGCTTGGTGGATACTTGAGTATTGTGGATGAAGATGCTTTCATAAACAGGGGAAAGTATCTGGAGGTTTTAGGATGGGGCCTTGATGTTGGAGGTGGACAGAGACAGTAAAAAGAAGAAAGTTAGTCCTAAACAGTGACTGTACAAAAGCTAATGGCTGTGTTAAGAAAATCATAATTAATAGAAATGTTTGGTTATCACACATGCCAATTTTTCTGTCTACAATGTTTTAAATAGGAGATTTAATTTAGTTTAAATCACCCTTCACTTCCTGTAACATTCTGAGCTCAGATACAGCGAAGGTCAATGGGAATTTGGATGTCAGCGCTCAGTTCTCTGGAGGGATTTGAGAGGAAACCATGATTCCTCCAGCAGCAGGAGACACAGTGGACAGAAGGACTCAAAATACCATCATTCTGATGTTTAAACTGCACAAGAACAGTGAAATGTGTTGGAGAAGGTAAATTAGAGCGTGTGGCATCATCACACTCAGATTTTATTGTGAAAATCTAAACATCTGTTTTATTAATGTAGACATCAAATGCAGTTTTTTGCTCTGATCTTAGAAAACAAACATTTAAGGGTAGTTAAAGGGGTCAGGGCGGTAGTAAATCTGGCAAAAAGTCAAGTGGTACGTGAGTGACGCCCACAAAAACCACTCAGAAGCTGTTGATCTCTTAACCTCATGGATGCTTTTTGCCTCAGCCACAGCGACAACAGAGTCAGTTACTGTAAACAACGTCCACGGTGTCCACAAATAAAGTTAGGTCAAGCCAAACGGTCATAAAACCAGACCCTGAAAAGAATCTGAGAAACAATTCTTCAGCCCAGATGTTTATTGTTGTCCTTTAGGTCTTTGAAACGGAGCACTGCATTCCCAAAGTAATCCCGGAGGTCTGAGAAAAACAAACAGCGTTTAAGTCGGCGATGCCACAGCAATCACCAGAAGGGATGAATTGTTATCACTCCGTACGAGTTTTTCCCACAGATGCTGGGAATTTGGCGGCTGATTGACCCTTCCCGCTTCTTATAAACAAACGTACTACACTCAAAGTGTCACCAGCTAACGAGAAGGAAAGCCTCAGCGGGAGGCACGCGGCCCACGCTCGGCCTCAGGATGCAGTTAGGAGCCTCTAAGTCCACTCCTGGGATTAGCTACATATAGCAGAGCTGTATGTTTTAGTTTAAACATCTGGCAGTGATAAAGAAGTCCTCGATAAGGTGGGAACTGCTGTCTAAACCACATTTGCAGCCAATTGCTTGAATGAGTGTGTCTCAAGGGGGGAGAGTTTGGAAAAAAAAAGAAAAGAAAAGCGTAATCTATAACAAAAGCAAGAAGAAGATCCAAAAACACCTCCCAGAATGCAGCTGGTGAGCTCTGACTTCCTGCTTTGGGAAACGTTCAGGCCCTGTGTGGGAGTGATGCAGCCGTGACACAGCAGACGATCACGACCACTAACCAAACACTCACAAACAACAAGGATGCCACAATGAGTGGAAAACCAGCCGGGATGGAATTAAAAAGAAAATAACAGCTTTAAATAACAAACTGCACAGAAATGATGACAACTCGTGATCGGAGGTGAAGAAAAACAAAACGAACCTCACAATCAGATGAAAAACAAACCAAAACGCTTAACGAATGCTGCACAGGACCAGACAGTGGCAGAGACAACAAAACAGCAAAGGGAGCATATGGATTAAACTTCATGAGGGAACCACATCAAAGCAAAGTAGAAGAACAGAAACGTGCAGAAACAGACGTGGGTTTACTCTGCTGAAGTGTTCAGGAAGCTGCAGAACAAACATCTCCAACTCTGTCCAAGGAAAACAACTAGAGCTGCAAGAATCTAATCTGCCTTATCAGCATTTGGACACTTTTTAAAGACAAATAGAGTTCTCTCCTTAGACTCCAGGTTTTTGGGGTGGACCTACAGGCAGCAGGACTGATTAGGTGTGTGGGAATAAAACCAGAGTGAATTTGTTAAAACAATCATCTTTTCCTATTGCTCATCTTCGACTGACCCCCACCCCCCGAAGGAGAACCTCCGGTCCCCCAGCGGGAGAGCCCTGAGGCACTGTTCCCGACCCAGGGGATGACAGTGTCCTCCAACTTTATCATGACTAAAACAGATCCTCCCAAACTTTAATCCAAGGGAAACTACGTTTATTTTAAAGTTCTAACCTTGCCCAGCTTAGGCTAGAACATTCATTGTAACTCAAATTAAGAATGATGCTTCCAGCAGCCGTGTTTTAGTCGTTAACTCCGTCTGGCTCCTCCACCAGCACACGTTCCCTAAAGATCACCTGAAGATCTTCAACGTTTGTTTTTCACAGGAAAACTTTAGCGGACGTTTCCTACAGGAAACCCAAAAAGATCTAAAAACACTGACTAAAGCAACTACAGTAGAACGTTACTAAGAGCTTACAAAGCAAAGCTCCCTGGAGCATTTACAGGAAATAAATAATTTTGTGAGGATGAATTAGTCTTTAATAATCTTTATTATTGAGTTTAAATGCATATGAACTAAAGCTTAGTGTGTATATAATTAAACAAGTGCTAAATAAGACTGGTGTCTGATTTAACACAAACATTCACATTCATCCCTGAAACCACAGGTTCACCCTTAACTAGGGCAGACAGCTGCTGAGGAGACCAGCAGGACCAATAAGAGGTGTTCTTTCTTCTTAGTTTCCATTCTGACCTTGTTTTCATTTTAGATTTCCATAGAGTTTATTCTAGTCAACTCCATTCTTGGTTTTCCTGAACTCCTTGTTGTTTATATGCTTGACAAATTTGCATAAGTTCCTGGTTTATTTAGTGATGTTTTATCACCCCTTTGCATTTTATTTGGGTTGACTTTGTGTTTTTGTTCCCACCAGCTCTCAGCTGATGACTCAGCTGAGTTTGGGTTAGTTTTCGTACCCCTCAGCTTTTTGCTTTTCACCAACGGTTCAGTATTAGTTAGTCTCCTCCAGTCAATGGTTTGTGATGGAGGTGAGTTCTTGATATTGTAGTAATAGGTTGAAAACAGAATGTGGTTTAATGTCTACAAATCCCGGTCTGTTTGACCAACAGTAAATATTTCCACCAATTGATTAACTCATTCAACGCCATTGACGACTTTAGTCGCTCACGCTTCGGCAACAGATTGTGAAAATACGGATAACGCCAGAAATACGGTGATTCTTCCTGATGTAAGAAGTGAGTCTACTCTTTCTTTTGGTAGTTTTGGCGTTTACCTGATCATAGAGCACAATGTTCTGTGACTCTTCAAAAAACAGTCAAAACGCTCAAAACGCTGGCAGTCAGGGGCTTTCTGATCAGAAAACGGCTGGCAGTGAATGAGTTAAAGACACTGTTTTCTGATATTCTTTTACCATTTGTAATACAAATAGTTAAATTTGTTCACTTGCAAGCTTTAAGTCGTGATAAGCAGTTTAAACCTGTGACTTAAAAATGTAAAAGAGAATTAAAAAGTAAAAAAACATATCAGGAAAACGTCACTTTGAAGGGACTCAGTTTTGGCTTGTTTTTAGCACCCCCTAGTGTTCGTTGGTGAAAGCGAAAGTAAAACGTATCTCTCCTCGCTGTGCGTTCGTTTAACACCTTAATCTGCTGAAATGTTTCCTCAGCTTTCATTAGTGTCTACAGGAGTGGTTCATCACTAAATTAAACAAATCAGCTGTGTTCATGATCTAAAACATGCAGGAAACATGCTGGAATCAGACTGCAGAGCCAGGTAGGTCAAGCTCAATTTTTCTAAGTCCCAACAGACCGGACCGGCAACTGTGAAGTTGCAAGTGGAATATTCTGGCCACAGGGGGCGACAGGGGCTGGGTGACCTTTCATTAACCCTGTAAAGGGTCATTTTAGCACAAACTGGCTCAAGAACATGATTTAATAAAAACATAAAAAAGTTGCAAAGTGTCCCTTTAAAAAAGTTCAAATGTGGAAAAAAAGATAAACAAATGAAAAAAGTGTAAAAAAAAAAAAAATAAGAAGACTTCCAAATTTATATATTTTCTTTTTAGAAAAATGACAAGTAAAAAAGTTTAAAATAAAAGTTTGAAAGTTTAATCTTCAAAACACTTCAAAACACTTAACAGATCCAAAAGGACATAATAACACTCAAAAGTCAGATTTAGATCAGTGCATATTTAATATAAGTGTTGTTATTAGACCTTATTAGGCCTTAAATGCACTCACTGTGCAAATATGAGTCCAATATTTATTCTCCTTTCTGCAGTTTCAGCTTTTTTCATTCTCGTGCTTCACGTTCACCTGTTAGTTGATAAAATCTGTTGAAGGTTAGAAAGTGTTTCTAATAAAAACACCAGCTTGCTGTGGTTAAAAACAAACCAATACAGTAATGATGCAGAAGAAAAACAAACAGAAGGAACGCCAGCATGGAGGAAATGCAGGTGAAAACATTACAAACCGCTCGTTTTTATTTCCCTCCACTTTTACTCTGACTTAAGCTCCTCGGACGCGTTTCAGACTCACACGGCCACTTCACAGCATTTTTATGCCAAATTTGGAAGATATTTAGTCCACACTGAGGCTGTAAAGAGATCTTTATCGATTATGATAACATCTGACTGAAATAGTGTTGCGCTGACCCTGAGTCAGATTCCAGTTACACAGCTGGACACTGAACGCTAAAAGGCTCAGCACGGGAGAAAACTGCTTGTACGATGTAAGTTAAGAGGCTGACGCTGCACTGAAGCCTTCTCAGGTTCGCATTATCAGCAGTAAGAAAACCGATATAATGTTATTCCTGCACATAAATCATGTTTTTCCTCTTGGATTCAGACCATGTGAGGTCTGGTCTTAGAAACCAAAGTGACTCTAAGGAACACATGTTTGGGGGAAACTGCAGATTTGGGTTAGCTGCCTTTCAAACAGAGCTGTAAATGCTGTTTGTAGTGGTGGTGATGGTGGTGGTGGGGGGTGTAGAGGGCTCCTGACTGGAGAGTGGCAGCTTCTGATGTGGCCGATATCAGCTTAATGATGCAAACTTGACTCGACTGGGATCTTTAATGAAGGGAAAATGGATTAAAACGTTTAAAAACAAAAGTTTGACATCATTCAGTTTTAACAGGAAATAAAGAAATATTTACTCCTAGCATCAGTGGAACCACATCCTTGAGTTTGTTGCTCCTTTTTCCTGCAGGCTGACTGGAAGCCCCTTCACAGGAGAAATGAGGCGTCTGCAGACGCCCACGAAAGAAACAAAAACTTCAACAGCTGAATACAATTAAACTAACGAGCTTTAAATTCCATTTGTTCTCCTAAACACTTAAAAAGAAGAAGCTATAGGAGGATCCCAGAATCAGGGAAGATCAGCGCTATTAGAACAGTTCTGGTGTAACATTTCATTGAGTCTTTTTACTACATGAATGTTAACTTTAAATACAGATAAAAACAGAACTAAGTCCAGCCTGGTCTGTTTTCAGCCGTTCAGAATATTCTTATCTTGCTAAAGCAGCGTGCTGTTTGTCTTTGTCCTCCCTCCCACTGCGCTGGATCACCAGTTCCAACGTGTTTTTGTTGGAGAGCACAGCCCAAACTCCAGAGAGAAAAGAATCAGATGGAGACCAAAACTTCCTGTTGAGATGCTCTTTGTGTTAGAATAAAAAAAGTTATTATACCTTTAAAATTTCACCATAAAGCCTGGGAAGAAGTTGTGAAATCCCTCAGATTATTTCACACTGATTTCTGGGTTCAGACGGTTTGACGTTCTGTCAAAATATTTATTTCCTCTTTTGTAGACAGATGATAAAAACTCAACCACTGTCTGTTTAACAGCAGAAAAGATCCATAGGTCTCAATAACAGCAGGTTTGGAGATTCTAACATTTAAAACAATGCATGTGTGTGTGTGTGTGTGTGTGTGTGTGTGTATACGCACGTGCATATGTGTGTGTGTGTGTGTGTGTGCATGCACGTGCATGTGTGTGTGTATGTGTGTACGCACGTGCATATGTGTATGTGTGTGTGTGTGTGTGTGTGCATGCACGTGCATGTGTGTATGTGTGTGTGTGCATGCACGTGCATATGTGTATGTGTGTGTGTGTGCATGCACGTGCATGTGTGTACATGTACGTGTGTGTGTTTTAGAAGTTTAAAGGATTATTGTATAACTGTGGACCATTTTACACCTTTAGGAAGCCATTGGGTGACACACACCAGCACAACAAACACAAACTAACTGGGAACTTTCAGAGGCCATCAAGTTACTCCTCAGTTTCTTTAGTTTTTCAGAACATGTGGACCAGTTTTAGTTTCTGGGGACCAAACCACTAAAGCCTCCACCCTGGTCTGCTACCTGACCTATAAGCACCGGACCCTTCCTGTTCCTCCTGCAGGTGAGAGGTGTTGGGTGTGACAGGCTCGGTGTTGCTGGCACACGGGGTCCAACCCTAGACCTGGAGACAGGATGGGACCACAATAACACTCCGAGCCAGTACTCTGTATGCCATGACAGTCCTTCTAAACCACTCTTTGTCTCATACTTCGTTTGACATCAGCAGGCCCTTGGGTCGGCCTGTGGTCAAGGACCCAGTAGCCAGGCTTTTGCCCATGACCTGGCCCAGATACATGGGCTGTCCACATCCACCCATGGACCCACCACCTGCAGGAGGAACATGAACGGTCCAGTGTGATGTTGGCAGAACAAAGTGGAGCCTTTGGTGTTCCAATCACTAGAATCTTAAGAATGACTGAATTTCTGTTTAAAAAAAAATCTGTCTTCAAAGAATTATGTTCTCAACTATATAAAAAGATCAAAATAATGTGTTTCATCTTAGATTGTAGTTAGCAACCTCACATTTTCTACATTTAAGGAATCAGAAAAGCAAAGGACAGCATGTGTAAATGAATGAGTCCCATAAATAGTAAAGTACAGCAGCTATCAAATATTAAAATTACAATGCAAATGACATTTTTATGAGGTGTGATTACTGGAATTTCATTATCAAATAGCTTCAACATCTTTTGAAACCGTCATGGATTTTCTGCATTGTGGAGAATGGTGTTGGTCTAGAAGTGTCACAAAACATTTAAATAAAGTTCAGTAAATAACATTCCCTTACTCTTTTCCAAATCTCTCTGAGTAAAAACTGCAAATCTTTTTAAATTCCAGCCCTAAAGATAAACTTATAACTAAATAGGAGAAAAAAGGACAGTAAAACAGATGTTTCCTCAATGATTTGTGCAGCAGGAATGGCTGCAACTTCCTGCCTAAAGATGAGATGCAGCTGCCTGACAGCTTTACTCCAGCGGGTGTGTGTGTGTGTGTGTGTGTGTGTGTGTGTGTGTGTGGGTGTGTGTGGGTGGAGGGGTACGGGATGCTTTACTGCTGCACCTATAAGTGCTCTTCATTACAGCTCATCGACATGAATAGAGCGTAATTAGCCCTAAAAGAGCAACAGCATGCTAAAGGACACGAGGACAACTTGTTCAGCTGAAAAATATGAATGATGAACAATGAGTCACACGATAACTGACCAGCAGGATGTGAGTCAGGGAATAACACACTCATCAACCTGTGCATTGATGATCTGCTTGAAGTTGGTGTTTAATCAGAAAACGAGCAGCACGACACTAGTTCTGATCTTGTTGCTCAGCAGCTGCACGTTCGGCTCGTGGGACAGAGAATAAATCACAGGAGGACAGATTGAGATCAGCGTGTTTCACAACTCAAACTGCGACATGTCGGCACTGTGGAGCACATGCTGGCGTGTTTTGTGTTGGGTTCTAATGTGAAGCACATTGTGGCTGGCATGCAAGCGAGCCCAAAAAGCCAGGAAACAGCTGATGAGTAAGGATTAGGTCCGGGCCAGGGGGAACGGAGCCGACCGGGCTGCTCAACATCAGGGCCGAGCCGAGGAGCCGCGGTGCATACCAGCAGCCTGACGCACGGCCAGGAAAAACCCCCACAGCCCAGGAGAGATATATAACCCCGTTACGTTCTGAAAAGCCTTGTTTAAAAATGTGTCCGAGCAGGGGAGAGCTTTTAAACGTGACGTTAAGCTGATGCTAGAAGGGTGATATGAATGCAGTTTTCCAGAAATTCATCTGCTCCCTCAGACAGGACAGAAAACTCAAACTGAAACTTCAACAGCATCCAGATGATGGATGCTCAATAAAACCAGACCAACAAGTCCAGCTGCTCATTACTCTGCCTTTCAGGTGCAAACCATGTGTCAGAGTAGATGGAAAAGACATTCACCAAACACGTGTCTCAGCCATGAAACGGCTCGCATGACGCCAGTGTAACTCAGCCCAGGCTGTTAAAACCCTTTTCTGTCATGAATGGGAAGAACGATGATTCAACACAATGTTTACTGACCCAGTCACTGGTTCTCAGAAGATCTAAACAAGAGCTGGACTCAGTTTAGCCTTATTATCACTGTAAAGGAATCTATTTGTGGTTAAAGAGGATGCAGGTGACGGCTCCCGGCTGATGCTCCTCTGGAGAAGATTGATTCTGACAGGCCCTTTCAGAGGGAAGATCTTTGGTTCACTTGGGGTGACTAAAGAGGGTCGACGTGAACAAGCTCTTTAGCAGCGAAGCGCAAAGTGGCATGCATACAAACAGGCTGTAAACTGTGTGTGTGTGTTTGTCTGAGACAACCAAACATCTTCTCTGAGCGAGAAGACAAACACGGTTGAAGCGGCAGGGTGTGAAGTGGTGTCAGGGATGCGAGCCGCTGCTGTGTTGATGTTTGAACAGGTTGCTCACTGTTTGTGTGTACACATTCAAACATGCGGGTACCAAAGAACCCAACGGAGACACACAAACATTCGTGGGGACATGGAGTATAAACAAACCTGTCTGATTTGTTTAAATTTAAATAATGTACATGAAATTCAGGGTCCAGCTTTAACAAAACCCAAAACGGTTGTAGGTTTGGGCTCACCGTGCAGGTTGGGGCAACTTTTTCAACTTTGTGAAAACTATCATCCCCTCTGGCAAAAGCTGCCAAACAGCCGTGACCAACAGAAACAAGTTCAAGAGAAACACCTCCATACCTTTACAACGATCCTGCAGGCGCAGACGAGTCTTCCCTCTCTGTCCAAGAAGGTTTCCGTCCAGCAGATACAAATCTGAGCGGAGGTCTCCAGCTGCAGTCTCCACAGGCTCTGCTGTCTCAAATGTACCAATCTCTCAGATGTTCAGAGTCTGAGGTTTATCTGTGCTGGTCCCAGGAGTCCGTTGGGAGGAGGTACCGCTCTGAGCCCGGCCGTTTGTTTAGTCAAATCACAGCACTGTGGGGGTCTCTCTCTCTCCCTCTGCTCTCTCTCTCTCACACACTCACAAAACAAGCCTATACCCAGCACTCAAAGAGTGGTGTAAGTTTAAAAGAGGAAAAACAATTCCCAAAGGAGACATGCGGACACACACTCCTTCTCTGGCAGGCTCACACAGAGCAAAGTGTCAGTGGTTTGACCCAGCTGAATCTGAGAGAGCAGAGCGAGAGAGGAGGGAGGGATGGGAGAGGAGAGGAGGAGAAGGGGGTGTTAGAGAACAGAGAGGAGCAAAAAGCAACACAAGCAGGTCTCATGAAAATGAGCGAAGAGGCAGACGTTCAGAACTTCAAAAACACAGATCAAGTTCTGCTTGTTGCAGCAGCTCAGAGGTCCCGGGCTGCAGCCATTTGTTTATGAATGGAGAGGAGAGCCGCTGGAGGTGAACTGAGACAGTCTCTACTGGCAACAGCGATCTGGACCGCGTCTATCCCTTCCATAAAAACAACAAACACAATGAAAAGAAAGAGAGTGAGAGGTTCAGGCAGCAGGAAAAAAAGGTTTGGCAGAGCTCATGGTGCCCTGGAAACAAACATGGAAGTCTCAGTTTCTCAGGAAAGTACCCCCGTAGAGGTGTAAAAGTTACTAAACAAAACCTCATGAAGCCTTCTTTTCTATCATATTTCCCTTCTTCCTTCATCTCCTCCACATGAAATAACTCACCTCTGTCTGTTCTCACCCTCTTTTGTCTCTCCTTCTCTTGTTCAAAGCTGTGTATGAACAAAACGGCTCCTAAATATTGGCTCTCTTCCTAATTTCATCGTTTCCCAGGACAGGAGGGGACAAACCCCGCTGCTGATCAAGGCCTTTTTCTCTCTCTAACAAGCGGGCAGAGCGAGGGGGGAGGAGGGAACAGGGCCTAAATTGGACAGTTTCATGTTCTCCTCTAATTGTGAGGGTAAATCTAAAAGCCTCGTTAGAAGTAATTAGAGAGCCGGTGCAGCCCTGGTTATTAAATAGGAGGGGAGCAACACCACACAGGACAGGCCCGCCCCACGCCCTTCTAATTTTACCGGCGTGATCAACACGTCCTGATTAATCTGGTCTGAATCCATGACGCAGCAGAAGAAACAAACTTGATGCGTTATTATCTGAAACATCCTGCTGTTAGACAAAGACACCAAAACAGGATGCAGACTCGTAGGAGATTGTTGCATTTGATTAACATGTACATCTTTAGCATGTTGTCACCATGGAGTGTGACGGAGAATCCACAAAGAGGGTTTTCTACTGCTCTATATTTGGCAGCAGTGCTTAGGAGAGCTCCTAACAAACTGGACTCCCAAATATTCAGCCACAACAATGCAGAGTCTATGTGAGCTGGTAAAGAGAGTTCCTCTCACTGCTGATCTGATTTGATGCTATGAACAGAATTCCAGCAGAGGAACCAGCACACGTCCTGCTGTAGGTTTGTTGTTCTACTTGGTTTCAGATCAAACTTAGAGTTTCTGTGTCTGGGAGGAAGGCAGCAGAGCTGAGACCAGGACCTGCAGCTGAACTCAACTCAGACTTGATGGAAGAAGATAGATGAAGATGGTCAAGTTGAACCCTAACCCTAAAATAATCTAATTTGGTCACTGAACAACGATAAAGGTAAAAATGTGACAACAATAACATCACCAGCAGCTGTCTGGTATTCACATTTCTGAGGCTTGGATCAGAAACAAAACATAACTACTTTTCACTGACCTATGAGTACTTGCCCTTCTTACCAAATTAATTAAATTTTTCTTTTGTGTCACATCTAAATGTTTCAGATCAGTGAAGTGATTTCAATAGCAGAGATAGATCACCTGAGATAAAACAAAATCTTGTATTCAAATTTTTATTAGCGGATGATAAGTGATCTAAACCAATCTAGTCCTGTTTAAAAAAGTAACTGAGCTCTAAACTGGAGACCAAGGTAAATGTATTGAAAAGATGGTTTTGGCAGCAGTAATTCTTACATCTGTGGAGGAATTTTGTCCCACTCTTCTTTACACAGTTGTTTTAATTCAGCCACGTTTTCCATCATGAACAACCCATTAAAGGTCAAAGGTCAACACCATTATGTTTAACTGTAGGAATGAGGTTCATCTTCTGAAATGCATTGTCCACCAGGTGTAACGGGGTCACACACCTTCCAAAAGGTTCCCCTTCTGTCTCCTCAGCCTACAGAATATTTCTCCAAAATTCTCTCCGGGACCTTATTCTGAAAAAAGTGAGGTCTGCAGGGCTTCAGATGTTGCTGTGGGTTTTTTGGAATGGGCATTGCTGTGTTTCTTTCTAAGCCCCTTTGGCCTACTTCATGTATTCAGAGGTGATTCCTTAATTCTACAGGTCTGCCAGTAATCAGGCCTGGGTATGGCAAGGGGAACTAGCTTTCTGTTCTTCTATCCAGGAAAATGACTCCATCTGAACCTGATCTCTTATTTAGGAACACAAAAAATCAGTCTTGGTGTGAAGTTGAATGTTGTGGGTTCGTGTTTTGATAACAATCTTACATGGAGCAGCCATCTGTCCAACATCTGCAACCTTGCAGGACATGGTCTCAGGGCATGACGCAGACTGGCTGCTACTAGACTCTTGAGGCATACAGGTCAGCATGAAGGAGTACACCTGCCTTGCCTGGATGAACACTTCACTGACATCTCTCAGGAAGTTGGAAAACACCCAGAAAATGCCTTAAAGAAAAAACATGTTTGTAAATAAATGTCAAGAAAACTAGGATTGTCTGTCAGAATCCTGACTGCTGGATTGGTCTCTGGGTCTGAACCCTGTGGAGCTGTTCTGGGATCAGCTTGACTGCATGGTACGGAGGAAGCCTCCATCAAGCCAATCCCTCAATTTGGAGATGCTCCAGGGGAAATATTGGCAACCATAACCCCTAAGGTCTGCCAGGTTGTTTTTAATCTTCTTTAAAATGCAAAGTTTGAAGAAAACATTCAGCATTCGTTAAAATCTAGGGTTTGTGTGTCCTGTTCATTTGTTATGCAGACTAATCACAAGTTTCAGTGGAAAACAAGAGTCATCCCAAACATTTAAGCAACATTTTTTAATATAAAATTCTTCTTCACAAAAGCTGCAGTTTAATTACATGCTAAAATGAACGTATTCCTATTTGTGTGTACATCATAATGTTGGGTTAGGGTTATGCAAAGGTTGTTACAGATTTTGGATTCACTTCATCTTTTATTTTGTTCTCCTGCTGCAGAATTTATCCATGTTACCATCACTTCCTCTTTCAGATCTGCTTCAGTTTCACATCCTCAAACTAACTATCATCACTAACCTCAACAGCAAGGATTTATTTCTTCTTTCTTGATAGTTTTAATGTAATGACAGTAAACTTGACAACATTTCAGGTTTCTTAAGTTTTTTTTTATTTCTGCTTCCCTTTTTTTTACTTTCTTTTTACATTTAGTTGTGAATCAGCTGTTTTGCATCAGTTTTGTTTTCTTGGATCCTCTTGGTATTCACTTTTAGTTTTACTTTGAATATCTGTTTACTGTGTCTGAGGTAGTTCCTCCTTTATAATTATGAAATGATTTATTAAGTGTACGGTTATCACTATGGCATCTTAACAGCCATGAAATCACTCACGGGGGGGAAATGTCTTATTTTGACTTTTATTGTGAAACATTAGATAATTCCAACATTTAATAAAACCACACGAACAATTTAAATCTATTTTCAAACTGTTCTTTACTTATAAATGCATAACTCGACCACACGCTGCTTCCTGAAAGATGACCCAAGTTCAACAGGTTGAAAAACCAGTGACGTCATCATTAACAATGGCATATTCTTTGTGTAAAACTTGGATTTGAAAGTAATTTGTAACTAAAGTAATCAAGTATATGTTGAGTATTAAGTATAGTTCCCCCTCTTGATGTTTGGTTAGAAAGAAAAAACAACAAAAAATAAAAATAGCCAAAGGAAAACTTGGACTGAAAGCTGCTTTCAGTATTTCCTCTGTCTGCACTCACATCCTGTCAGCATTTGATTTCTGTTGTATGAAAACATCTGGCTAACAGAACAAAACCACACATCTGTTTATTAAACTTTTCTGTTTTGACAGCATGTCAGGGGCATGAGCTAGGATTTAAGAGATAGCTCATATTATTGTGAAATGGGTTAGTGAATAATTAATATCTAATGGATTGCTTGTTTAATGACCACCGTTTGGACAAATAAAATATTTCTGACTGGGTTAACTAACCAGCTGCGGGACTGAGAGCAGCATTAAAACAACTCTAATAAAAAAAAGTCTTAGAGGTTCAAGCAAACACTGATTAAATAACTTTAATACTCATTTCTTATTAAATTCTTGGTTATTTGCTTCAAAAATGTGTGACAGAGTTAACTAGCTGTGACACTTCTAGTAGAAATAACAACATAAACTCAGGATGTAAAAAAATATTGATATACTTAAATGTTGCAATATTTCATGTCTGTGGTGCTGATTGATATTTAAAAGCACTAAATCGATTTTTATAGAGAATTTACATGAAAACAGGTATTTCTTTGTGTGGTGTAATTCAAACCCTGACCGCTAGGTGGCAGCATTTTTTACTGCCTTCATTCTGACGGAACAGCGAGATCTTGCACTAACACAGGATGTGTTTTGGAAGCGATTAAATTGCAAACATCATCTGAGTTTAGTATCATAATTTATCGATTTGTCTCCCCTGTATTGTGATATATATTATATCGCCAGAGTCTTGTTAATACACACTCATAATATACCAGAATAACACGAGGATGATGATAATATAATAATTTGTAAAGAAATGTGGAATTTAAAGCCATACTATGCAACTTTTTCATATTTTAAAATCATGTTCTTGAGCCAGTTTGTGCTAAAATGACCCTTTACAGGGTTAAAGAAATGACACTCAGACCCCCACCGCCCTCTGTGGCCAGAATACCACATTTGCAACTTCAGAGTGGCTGTCTGCTCCCTGCTGCATTTAGAAAAAGGAGCTGACATACCTGGTGCTGCAGTCTGCTTCCAGCATGTTTCCTGCATGTTTTAGATCATGAACACAGCTGATTTGTTTGATTTAGTGATGAACCGCTCCTGTAGACACTAATGAAGGCTGAGGAGACATTTCAGCAGTTAGATTAAGGTGTTAAAAAGACGAACGCACAGCAAGGAGATAAGTTTTACTTTTGCTTTGATCACAGATAATTAATAATGGACACAAGGGGGTGCTAAAAGCAATCAAAACTGCCAAGTGTGCCTTAAAGGGATATTCCACCCCTAAGTGAAATTTGGTCTATTTCCATATTCCCCACAGTTAGATAAATGAAAAAAAAAAGCATTTTGTAACCAGCGCAGTAATTCTCCTGATCTGCCAGCAGTCTGTCTGCTTTAGCTTAGCATAAACAATGGAAGTGAATGGCAGGTACTAGCATTATGTGTGCAAAAGTGTTTAAAAGTACTAACTAATGACACCAGTTATTCCTGGTGAGCTCAATAATCATGTCGACTGCAAATAAAAAGTAAGAAGTAACATGAAGGATTTGCAGGAGCCAATTTAGACTTGGGACTACATTACAACAAAGCACTGCTGTAACCCGCCGCTTCATGGCACATGAATATAACAGCTGTCGAAAATAACGTGCGATTTGCACAGTATTTCTTTCTGTAGTTTTATGTACAGGCGTAATACAAGAAAATGTCTTCCTGTGTAGCAAAAGGATGTGAAAACAAGCCGAAGACATACAGATGTTTGTTTACAGAAGCTGGAGGCTTTTTCGACCGCTGTGTTATATTCATGTGCCATGCAGCGGTGGGTTACAGCGGTACTTTGCCGTAATGTAGTCCCAAGTCCTGCAAATCTTTTGTGTTACTTCTTACTTTTTATTTGCAGTCAACATGATTATTGAGCTCACCAAGAATAATTGGTATCATTATTGAGTAATTTTAATCACTTTTGCACACATAATGCTAGTACCTGCCATTCACTTCCACTGTTTATGCTAAGCTAAAGCAGACGGACTGCTGCCAGATCAGGAGAATTACTGCGCTGGTTACAAAATGCTTTTTTTCTCACTTATCTCACTGTGGGGAATATGGAAATAGACCAAATTTCACTTAGGGGTGGAATATCCCTTTAAATTTAACACTAATCTGGTTTGGAACCAGTCCTGCTGTGATCAAGCGTTTACTCATCCACTCATAAGAAACTCAAACGTTCACATGTTGAAACATCCAAAGCTCATAAAATAGTTCATCATTCTTCTGCAGCCTAAACTTTGACTTGTGAGAAGTTATTTACAGGTATCAAATGGTGACTCCAACATTATAATTTATTTTACGTAAACGTTCTCCATGAGGCTGTTTCTTGGCACTAGTGGACCAGAACGAGTCACAGAGGAAGAGCGAGGAGTGAGAGGAACTTGGACAGATGTCCAACACATGTCAGCTCAGAAACATGTTATTAGTTCTCCCTCAGTGGACGTTAATATCAGAGACTGTTTAAGCTGAATCTATATGAGGATGACCTCTATAAAGTAACCACTCGTTAGGTTAAACAACGCAGAGAGAGGTGGTGTCTCTGTGTATATTAGGACATGACTCAGGATAACAAATCTCAGAAATTGCAAGCTCCTATTTTGTACATTAACAGATTCCCTGGTGTGTTCTGTAAGAGCTAAAACCACATCCATCATGTCTTCAGCCAACTTCTGGGTAACAATCTTCAGTGTAATTCCAGCTTTTTATGATATGCTTGTGAACTTTATGTTGCACTTAATGATCGGACCAGTAACACTTTGTGTCCATTAACCAAAAAAGCACCCTTTTTAGCAGCAGATGATGCATTAATGACTGTTTTTACCAAGATGCTGATGTGAATATTTAATGAGTGTTTGTTGGATGAATGTCCACATGAAGCTATAACCTAAAGGAGCTCAGTTAGATGTAAACAGAGTGAAGCAAGGTGAGAACAGCAGGTAAGGTAAATAAACATCTTGTCACGAAACAGTAAATTCATTCCTGTTGAACTCTGGAGATGTGTTCAAATGTTTGGATTTTTGCTGCCCTCTTGTGGACGTTTTGAAAAAGACAAGATGATTAAAAAAATCCCTCTCACCTTGTTAATGCGCCAATTTAAATTTAGTTAGAATGACCTTTTTTATTTCCACAGCTCACTATCACATCAGTGGTTTGTGTTTTTTTTTTTTTTTTTTTTTTTACATCTTTTTAGTTTAATAAAAGTTGGTCTAAGATGTTTGACTTCCGAGAGGTTATCTTTATTTTTTTTTTAAATCGTAATTTTATTATTGAATGCTTATTTTGATAAATGAATAAATTTAACATTATATTAGTTTAATGGTGTTTATGTTTATTCTGACAACTATGAAGCAAAATTAGACTATATATTCATTTATTGTGTTAAAGGCTTGTTTAAATGTTTATTTATGGAAATGTGTCACCTTTAACTTCGTTTTATGAGGACAAAAAGGGAAAGTTTTTATAATGGGTCAGAATATCAAGCTTTATTTTTGGCCTGTAGAAAAAAATTAATGTTTAGGAAAAAATAACAAAACGGGAAGAACAATAATGACGTTATTTATAATTTAATTTACAACCTGCGTGGGTGCTCCTGAACCCACCTGACCACATGGCCTTATCTCGGACCAGGTAGATTCGGGTCATTGTCCTGACGTCGCCTCAGAGTGCAGCAGGTGAGTCTCAGGTAAACGTGACGTCATTCTGATACTTTTGAACTCCTTGGCAGTAAATCTATAAAGGTGTGTAGTCCCTAGAGCACAGGTATCCTGGTAGTTATAATCTTGAACCTTAGACTGAAGGGAAACCAGAACGGGGCCTGTACCATGCACCAGGAGGTGTAACTCACCTGAGAGAGCCCCCACACCTGTCCAGGACACCGGTATGTACCCCAACTCCCAGTCGGTGCGACACCCGGCTCAGACGCTGACACTGAACAGTCAGTACATCCCGCCTTCGTATGACTTCACCGGCTACCAGCATCACGTTTCCGGGGTCATCGACTCGCCACCGAGCGCCTGGAACCCCGTTTACGCCCCTCGGGAGGAATTCCCCTTCAGCTTCGCGGGTTCGAGCCCCGGAGGCGGCCAGGTGAGCTTCACCTCCCCGGAGCTGAGCAGCGTGCCCTCAGCCGCCGCAGGAGGGTCATTCCCCGGCTACAACTTCCTCTCAGGACAAGACCCGTTCAGCTCCAGGAGGAGACCACCTGAGCCAATCAGACAGACGCTCTCAGGTAGGACTGAGCTGAGTTCATATGTCATTTAACTCCATAATTATGAGTTCATGTTTTGAAAAATGCTTATTTTGTGTCATGCATATATTATAGCATGCAAATTAGCACCACAAACTGCATGGATTTAAAGCAACAAAACCTTTTTTTTGGACAGCAACAATGTGGAGTAAATCTATATTTGTCCTGCTGTCATTTCTCCCTTCCGGCAGCGTGGTTAGAGATGTCAATGCAAAACTAATAATGGAGGCCATGAAGTCAGCACAGCTATCTCCCCCCACCCTCTCTGTCCAGTGGGTGCAGAGCTTTGACAAATACTGCAAGAAGTCTGCAGGAAGTCAAACCAAACTTTTAAACTCCCAGCTGTGTGTGCGTATGCATGATCTGCCCTGGTCGATGTGTTGCATGGTTCATTTTTCCAATCGATAGGCCTGACAGTGAGTATGTGAACACATGAATGAATGGACGCCTGTGAAAACACCTATGTAAACACGCCACAGTGATAAGGAGGCAGAGAGGAGTCTTTACGTTACGCGGGGTGATTAATAGTACTGATGGGGATTTAAGTGGCGCCTGAACTTCAGCTTGGCTCCAGACATGTTTGGCCTTTCTTCTACAACAAGAGTGACTCACTGACACATTCCTTCCTGTTGCGTTACAGGAAAAGAGGAAGGCGTAATAATCACACATGGATGAATAACTCAACTGTGTTTACTTACATTTTAAAAATGCAGTTTATTTTACCTCATTTTGCACTTTTGTTTTACGTGACTCAGGAGGAAAGACGCGGACGAAGGACAAGTACAGGGTGGTGTATACTGACCACCAACGGCAGGAGCTGGAGAAAGAGTTTCAGTGCAACCGCTACATAACCATGAGGAGGAAGTCAGAGCTGTCGATGGCTCTCGGCCTCTCAGAGAGACAGGTTAGAGGAGTCACAAGCACAACGACATTACAACAGCTTTAACATCTCTTAGTGGGATTGCAAATCACCTTTCATACCAGCGTTTTGAACTAAGATGTTGAGAAATGATGGGGTTTGACTTGTTCTGGTTCAATTTCAAAAACAAGGTTATATGCAATGTTGTGTGACATTGCAATATCCTGCACATCCTGTTTGCGTCCAGGGTTTGTGATGTAAATGACTCTAGATGAACATCTAATGATACTTCCTGAGTGTTTCATTCACATCGGTCCAGTGTTCAGGAGATAGTTTACTAAGAATACAATAAAGCAAATATATACACAGAAAGGTAAAAACAGGCACAACGTCTCAGCTATGGGTGAAAATGTCCAGACATGCTGAGAAGCTTTCAGATAAAACATCTAGAACGGCCCTCTAGAGCAAGGGCGCCCAAATCCCTCAGCTTCAGACCCACAAAATAGCAACGGGAAAAACTGCAACGCTAAAATTCACTGGTTGGACTGAACAAACATGGCGTTAAACAATCACCTAAAAAACAGTGTAATTAAACACAAATAGCTTCAACTCATAAAGCTTTTGTTACTGTAGAAAAAGTGTAATATTAGGATTCTGGTATTTATTTGATTTCTAGAGATCACCTCAAGACTCCTCATTTAAAGCTTAGTGAGGTCCTCACCAGATCTTGACCCACTCATTTAGGAACAGAACCTTCATTAGACTGAGACAATGATATGGATGCTCATCCAGTTTTAGATCAGTACATGATTTAAAGAGTGCACATTTTTTCAAAAAGAGGTCTATGAATGAATCCCTTGTGAGTGGTTGAAGTTAGTTTTTTTTTGCGGGGGGGTGTAATTCATGATGCAAACATATCTCCTCTGATTGGCTAACACCAGTGCAACTCTTCAACTGCCTTCATTCGCTCTTCTTTCTTGGGTAACAAATGTTTTGATGGTGCTTTATCTCCACAAAAAACACAAGCCTGAAGGAGTTACCCAGTCTATTTCCTGCATTAGTCAACGGCGAATGCAGGAAATAGGGGTTGGAGACCGTTTTCATGTTCAGCCTGCATGTGAAACTCAGAGTGGCTGATCATATTTCAAAAAGAAAAAGTAAAAAAAAAGTTTTTTTCAGTGAACCTGCTCTTTAAATGCTAGTGTTGATGGTATTTATTAGTAGCCTGGCAAGCCATCCCATAAATGTAAATATACAGGTGCTGGTCATAAAATTAGAATATCATGACAGAGTTGATTTATTTCAGGAATTCCATTCAAAAAGTGAAACTTGTATATTAGATTCATTCATTACACACAGACTGATATATTTCAAATGTTTATTTCTATTATTGTTGATGATTATAACTGACAACTAATGAAAATCCCAAATTCAGTATCTCAGATAAGACCAGTGCAAAAAAAAAAAAGTATTTTTAGAAATGTTGGTCAGCTGAAAAGTCTGAACATGAAAGCTATGAGCATGTACAGCACTCAGTATTTAGATGGGGCTCATTTGGTCTGGATTACTGCAGCAATGGGGCGTGGCATGGAGTCCATCAGTCTGTGGCTCTGCTCAGGTGTTATGAGAGCCCATGTTGCTCTGATAGTGGCCTTCAGCTCTTCTGAATTGTTGGGTCTGGCGTATTGCCTCTTCCTCTTCACAATAGCCCATAGATGTTCTATGGGGTTAAGGTCAGGTGATCAAGACCAGGGATACCATGGTCCTTAAACCAGGTACTGGTAGCTTTGCTGTGTGCAGGTGCCAAGTCCTGTTGGAAATGAAATCTGCATCTCCATAAAGTTGGTCAGCAGCAGGAAGCATGAAGTGCTCTAAAACTTCCTGGTAGACGGCTACGTTGACCTTGGACCTCAGAAAACACAATGGACCAACACCAGCAGATGACATGGCACCCAAACCATCACTGACTGTGGAAACTTTCCACTGGACCTCCAGCAGCGTGGATTCTGAGCCTCTCCTCTCTTCCTCCAGACTCTGGGACCTTGATTTCCAAAGGAAATGCAACATTTACTTTCATCAAAGAACAAAACTCTGGACCACTCAGCAGCAGTCCAGTCCTTTTTGTCTTTAGCTCAGGTGAGACGCTTCTGACGCTGTGTCTTGTTCAAGAGTGGCTTGACACAAGGAATGCGACAGCTGAAACATGTCTTCATACGTCTGTGCGTGGTGGTTCTTGAAGCACTGACTCCAGCTGCAGTCCACTCTTTGGGAATCTCCCCCACATCTTTGAATGGGTTTGTTTCACAATCCTCTCCAGGGTGAGGTTATCTCTATTGCTTGTAGACTTTTTTCTACCACATCTTGTCCTTCCCTTCACCTCTCTATTAATGTGCATGGACACAGAGCTCTGTGAACAGCCAGCCTCTTTAGCAATGACCTTTTGTGTCTTGCCCTCCTTGTGCAAGGTGTCAATGGTCGTCTTTTGGACCACAGCAGTCTTCCCCATGATTGTGTAGCCTACAGAACTAGACTGAGAGACCATTTAAAGGCTTTTGCAGGTGTTTTGAGTTCATTAGCTGATTAGAGTGTGGCACCAGGGGTCTTCAATACTGAACCTTTTCACAATATTCTAATATTCTGAGATACTGAATTTGGGATCAGTTAGAATCATCAAAATTAACAAAATAAACATCTGAAATGTATCAGTCTGTGTGTAATGAATGAGTATAATATACAAGATTCACTTTTTGAATGGAATTACTGAAATAAATCAACTTTGTCATGATATTCTAATTTTATGACCAGCACCTGCAGACAGAGCTCATGGGTCTGTGTAGCATAACCAGCTACACCGGGCTCACACACACAGACCACACACAGCTTCTGCTTCATAACACAAATCTTTATTCATCACACAGGAACAGTGTAGCTGCCACATGCAGACTGGAGCTCACCCAGCTCCTCTCGTCTGCTCTCCTGTTCCCCTCACACCTGCGGTGGCGTCCTTTAAACTCAGCTGCTGGCTGACTATCAATCACTGCCTGGCGCGCACCGGTGGGCGCCCAGTGACCCTGTCTCTGCATGCAATTGGATAGCGCTAGGACCAGTTAGAGCAACAAACAACGGAAATCAGTCAACAAGTTAGTCCTCCAAACACCGCAGAAGAAGAAGCAAATACATCCTTCTTTGAAACAGAGAGAAAGCAAACAAAAGCTCAAGAAAAGCCCAAGTCTAAAACATCCAAAGTTGTTCCGAAGCCATTTCAAATGAGCACCGTTCCTGAGCTGACGCCATCTTTGTAGTTTTTCTCTGTCGCAGCTCTGGTGTTAAACCCGCTTAACAAAGGTTGTGATAGGCCAGATCTAATAATGTTCAGGCCAGCGGTAGACCTGCTGAGCGTGGCTAGTCTGACCTGCAGAGCAAAAGCTTTTTGCTATGGTTGCTCTAGATCTCTTGGCTAGTTTATGAGTGCTCATGTTTGAGAACTTGCACAACTCTGAAGGAAACATTTTTGAGCACTGCATGCTGACATTTACTTTACTTTACTGGCAGTCTGACCAGAGTGTTCAGAGTGCTTTCTGAAGACTTTTAACAGTTAACTCCAGTTAACCTGAACTGCTGGTATTAACAAGAACGTGAAATACATACATGTCACTACAGCAGCATGACAACAGAAAATAATAATAAAAATCACCCACCGAAAAAAAGATTATTGAAATGAAAAACAAAATAAAGACGTCCTTGTAATTCAGGAGAAATTATAATAATATGTCATGCAAGAGCGGAAAAAACACTCAACACTGGTTTCCTCATTTCTTAATTGCTTGCAGAGTGCGGTTGAAAGTGATGCAACTAAACAGCCCACACCCCATTTCTAAACAAGCATCAGCAGTAATGATAAAAAAATTTAAGATCTCATGTAATTGATAAACTGTTTAAGTGACAGGTGTGACAGGTATTTGGCAGCTGGGAGGTGTTGGTCTTGTGTTCATGTGTAGATGTAGGGTTAACACTAAAACAATCACATCAACACCAGTTTGTTTCTGATTCAGAGAAACCAGCCGTAATGTTCTTGTGGCCGAACACATAAGCAGCTTCAATGGTAAAACGTTGGCTCTTGTTCTCACGATGCTCTTATTGTCATTAATGTTTCTCCAGTCGAGTCGTTTAGCCTCACAAACCCACAGCTGGGTGCAACAGCAGAGAGTTCAGCAGAATTCAGCGGAAACTCGACATTTCTGAACTAAAGCAGAAGATAGATAGAGAGAAGATAACCCAGAATGTACCTGTTTGATGGCAAGAGTCAAGCTATTTTTATGGAATAGCAGTGATATGAGGCCATGTTGCCATGGGTTACAGTCCTCTCCTGTTTGTGTTCATCAGGTTAAGATCTGGTTTCAGAACCGACGGGCCAAAGAGAGGAAGATCAACAGGAAGAAGCTGCAACATTCTCAGCAGGCGTCCACGACGACCCCCACCCCGCCTGTGATCGGAGCACACGCCGATGTTCCCATCAGCCCCGGCGCCAGCTTGGTGACAGACATAAAATCAGAGGAATACTAGCTGGGTTTCCTCAGATGTAGACCAGAGTGTAAATAGTTTTTTTATTTGTACTTGTTGACAAAATAATGGCTGATTATTCACATTATGATGTATCAATGCTGCACCACCTGCCTTTAAGAATGTGACGCTCCGCAAACACCACCGAGCTGCTGTGATTCAGACACTTCTGTGTGCTCAAAATTAAAAAATCAACACACGTTCACTTCTGAGGTATTTGATCTGCTTGTTCAATAGCTCTTTTTAAAGATAATAAAATATTTGAAAGTGTTTGTTAATAGAAAAATGCTGCGTTTGTGTCTTCTGCTAAAGGAAAAGAGGAAACTCTCTGTGCCATGTTACACGGTAACGGTGTGACAAAAATAAAACTAGAGGGAATAATGCAGCTTCAGACATTTATAAATATAACTGGTGAATCATTTCAGAGAAGTAAAACGGTCTTTACAGGAAACTGAAAGAATGGCAGGGAAAAGAAAACTGAGTTATTCAAATAAAAGTATAAAATAAATGTTTTGAGTATTTAGGGGACATGAAGAAAATTGAATAAAAAGTCAGACATTATTATTTTATTATTAGTTTAACACATATTACATTAAACACATTAAATTACAACTTTTATTGCTTTAAATGAATAAACATCCAAAGAATTTTTTTTCTTGCCATGAACCTTAAAGGGTTAAGGTTATCTTGTATTCTGATGTGTATCTGCAGCATCGTGAGAGCCTTGGGGAAGTTAGTTTGAGGCGTGTAAAAATTACCCTTCATCAGACATTAACTCTGAGGAGTTTAGCCACATCCTGATAAAAGAGAGATTGCTCAAGTGTGCAACATGTGACGCCGAGTCACCGTCGCCCCAAACGCAGGACTGGAAGACGAGATAATGTGTGTTCCTCTTCAAGGATCTCTGAATAAGACCCAAAGATGAAAAAAATCACAAGTGTGAAATGTTTTTCACACGTTCTGAGCTATTAAAAGAGGAAGAGGCAAACCAGTGTGTAAAAAAAAATACAGGAAAGGGTGAATAAACACTTTTTTTCCAAAATGAAACCATCAATCCTCCAACTTGTACAATTGCTGTTCTATGCCATCGGTTTGTGTGTTCTGTTTCTGCGTTTGAGTGTAGGCACGAGCTGTTTATAAAATATATATAAAAAGCAGCACAGATGGGTTTTAATGCACCGTTTATGCTCTCTGTGTTATTAGTTCAGACCACACGTTTGGCGTCTGCAGGCCTCTGCTGTACTGCAGTGTAGTGAAACGTATGTGGTGAGATGAGCAGCAGAGAGCATCAGATTAATGTGTTCATTAAAGAAATTAGAGCCTAGCATGAGTTCGCTTTATGAGACTTAAAGGAATCAAAACGTTGTTTTTCTTCGGTTGGTTAAGAGAAAACTTCACTTTAGGTTAAAAACCTGAAATGCATCTGCTTTTCTTTTATAGCTTGACTTTGGCACAAAAAAGAAACGTCACATGAAAGTGTCACAGCGATAATAAAATCCCCAACATGCATAAGGAAGTAAAAAAAACATTTAAATGTATTTTGACACCTCAGAAGCTTCAGTGCTTGAATCTTTTTATAATTCTGGTGTTGAATAAATATTAAAATACAGATCACAGCTGGTTTAGACTAAACGTGGTCATGTTTAAATAATTATTCTAGCATTTGAAATGAACAAAATGAAAGGATCTTTGTCAATAGTTTAAGGAAGCTGCGCTATCTTGGATCATAAAGGGACTTTATGGCGCTGTAAGTCAGCTGAACGGTTGTTAACCTTTAACCTGCAGATATCAAACCAAACAAAACCTGTCGCTCATTAAACACACAAAAACTAAATGTCCAAACGTCTGAGAAAAAGCTGCTAATGTGACTGAATTATCTCTAAAGTCAGCAGTTAGCCAACCAAACCTGTCAGGAGATTTAAAGGTTTAGTAATAGATGCACATTAACGCTAAAATGTGTAAATCAGATCAAACGCGTAGTTTAAATCAGATTATTATTATTTAAAGAGTTCAAGGCTCAGTTACTGTAATGTTTATTAAAGGGATATTCCACCCAAAATTGAAATTTTGTCTGTTGACATGTTTCCCAGAGTTAGATAAGTGGGAAAAAGCATTTTGTAAACAGTGCAGTAATTCTCCTGATCTGGCAGCAGTTTGTCTGCTTTAGTTTAGCTTTAGCTTACCATAAACAATGGAAGTGAATGGCAAGTACTAGCATGCTAATACCTGCCATTCACTTCCATTGTTTATGCTAAGCTAAAGCATACTGACTGCTGCCAGATCAGGAGAATTACTGCGCTGGTTACAAAATGCTTTTTCCCACTTACCTAACTCTGGGAAACATGTCAACAGACAGAATTTCAATTTTGGGTGGAATATCCCTTTAAAGTGGGATAAGTCAACAGCTTTGCTTCAAATATCTTTCAAAACAAAATTGTTTCATGTATTTTTGTCTCAGTAAAGTAGTTTTTCTATTTTATAGATATTTTTAAATAATCAGGAAAAAAGTGAAATATTATTTTAGTTCCACTTTATCAGCTCTGTGATGGCGAATCCATGAAAAACTCTTGGGATTAATTGCCAAATGGAATCGTATTTACTGTTACAGCTTAATGACTAACAATTAATCCAGTGTTAATTAAAATTTACCAAAGTGTTTGTCATTAATAGATTCATGTTTGATTCATGTTATTACAAAGTCTGAGGTCTAAAGATGTGGCTGAAAATAGCTGCAGCTCATCCTATTTCCTTTATGTCATTTAAATCTAAATCTTAATGTAAAAACAATTCTCATGACTGTTTTTGTGAACTCAGTTATTTTTAAACCTGCTTGAGCACAGTGACACAGAAATATTATTTTCTTAGAAGTAAATGAAACTTGGAGCTAAATCATCTAAACGAGAGCAAACGAGAGGGTTAGAGAGATGCTGAGAGTCTTATCGGTTTAATATACTGGTTAGTTTAACATGCTGATTGATCTGGTTAGGCCTCCTGTCAGAAACATGAGAGACTCAGATGCGACAGATGTGCATTAACATCTGGATTGACCTGAACATCAGTCTAACCTGTGTGTTCACCAGGGATCCTACGTTCACCTGCTGAAAACAGCATGAAAAATTGTTTTAACCAAGTTTATAGATGTAAGTGGGTCTGCTTTAGGTCTGACTGAATAATTATACCAATAATGAATCCAGCAGATTTTTAACACCCACTGGTTTAACACCCACTGAAAACCGTTGAGCCAAAGATGGCATTTAAACTGTTACACAACGCTTCCTGTTAGATGACATGTTGTTTCCTCTAAAACAGAATATGCAAAATATTAAAGCCAGAAGATTGTATCTGCTTCTTTCACTTCTTTAATCCCTCTGAAGAAGAAGCTGCATGCGGTGAACATGTTCTAGATGTCTCTCCTTTGCTGTTAATCTGCTAGATTAAAACTAAAGACAGAATAAATTGTTTAAGCAGAAAAGCTTAAATACATTTACAGAAAAACCTGAGATATTATGAGACTTAACCAGTGTGTGTGTGCGTGTGTGCGCTTGTGCACATGTGTGTGTGCTTGTGCATGCGTGTGTGTGTGTGTATGTGTGTGCATGCGTGCGCATGCATGCATGTGTGTGTGTGTGCGTGCGCGTGCATGTGTGTGAAGCACCTTGGGGGGTTTCTAGGACTCTAGGAGACGCTCAGATCAGATACAGCCTATTTACCATTTTTTTATCATTTTACACCATAAATAAAGCTCAATGTGTCTTAGTCTTACTCAAAAATACGGTATGAGTATTTATCTGACAGATTTCAGTTTGTTCATGTACATGAGAAATCTTCTTCATTCTCTAGAGTTACTTGTGGAGTACCACAGGGTTCAGTACTTGGACCAATTCTTTTCACTATATATATGCTTCCAATTGGTAAAACCATTAGACAACATGGGATAAACTTCCACTGTTATGCTGATGATACTCAGTTATATTTATCCATAAACCCTGATGAACCTAA
This sequence comes from Aphyosemion australe, assembly GCA_006937985.1. Taxonomy (NCBI): domain Eukaryota; kingdom Metazoa; phylum Chordata; class Actinopteri; order Cyprinodontiformes; family Nothobranchiidae; genus Aphyosemion; species Aphyosemion australe. The sequence continues at coordinate 342,461 of SSNS01000417.1, forward strand.
TCAGTTAGGTAGACTACAGGCTTGTCTTGAAGACATAAAAATCTGGATGACTCTAAACTTTCTGCTGCTAAATCCAGACAAGACTGAAGTTATCATCTTTGGTCCAGAACCTCAGAAAAGGAAACTGCTTAGTCAATCACCTGATCTAAACGGTATTAAATTAGCCTCCGAGAACAAAGTAAAGAACCTCGGTGTAATCTTTGACCAGGACATGTCATTCAAATCCCACGTTAAACAGGTTTGTAGGATTTCCTTTTTCCACCTTCGGAATATTGCTAAGATTAGAAGCATCCTTTCCAGGAGTGATGCTGAAAAACTGGTTCATGCATTTATTACCTCAAGGTTGGATTACTGCAATTCATTACTATCAGGAGGTCCACAGAATGTAGTCAAAAGTCTTCAGCTGGTCCAAAATGCTGCAGCTAGAGTTCTGATGAGAATTAAAAAGAGAGACCACATCTCTCCTGTTTTAGCTTCCCTACATTGGCTGCCTGTTAAATT
>SSNS01000417.1:343453-395379 GCA_006937985.1 Aphyosemion australe
AACATTCTCCCTCTCCTGATATTACATCTTACTTTCTTTAACATAGAATGTGCTACTATTAGTTCACCTATTGAATTAATTATAGATTCACTCAGATAAAGACAATAAAGTTTCTCTTACTAAATAGAACTTCTACTAAGAAATCACAGTGTAGCCATAGAAACACTACTTGATATATGTGGTGTGTGTGTGTGTGTGTGTGTGTGTGTGTGTGTGTGTGTGTGTGTGTGTGTGTGTGTGTGTGTGTGGGTGTGGGTGTGCCTGCTCTGTCTTCTCAACCCCCAGTGAGTCGTGGTGGATGGCTGCTCATACTGAGCCAGGATTCTCTGGAGGTTTCTTCCTGTTAAAAGGGAGTTTTCCTTCCCACTGTCGCTAAATGCTTGCTTAGTATGAGGATTGTACCAACACACTGACACTAGTCAGTGTCTTGATGCAATCTGCTGGGTCCCTTATATAGGAAACTTTTTTACTGATTGGCTTATGAACTGAACTGTATTGAAATGTTTACTTTGTGAAGTGCCTTGAGACGACTCTTGTCGTGATTGGGCGCTATATAAATAAACTGAATTGAATTGAATTGAGTGAAAATAAGTTTTAATTTAACTTAAATTTGTTATCAAAGAGGTTAGCTATTTACAGTACTCAATCATGAGCTTGTAAAAGTTAGACTTTATGATAAAAAATAGGGTTTTACGTCATGGAAACCTTTTGTGTTTACTCATAACTTCCCATGAAACATTTTATTTTTGTTCTTCACACAGAAACCAAATAAAGATAAGTAAACCTGACATATGACTAATTATGGTGGTTAAGAAACCAAACATGTTATCCAAGACATTTTATCTCCATCTGTTGAATAAATGTTTTATTTCTGGTAAATTCAACGTTTATATACAATTTGTTTATTCAACTGCAGCAGATTGCATTAAGTTAAAAGTAGCCACATCAGGTTCATGTACAGTTTACTGTTTTTCTCTTTAAAATCAGGATTTTTGGTCTTCAGCTGTTTGGCAAAAATTAAAACGTGTAAATGAGAAAAAAGCTGAAACATCATACAAGGTCAAACAGGATATAATTACAATCAATAACTATAAAAACACAAATAAACTAGCTACTAGTCTAGTTTGGTAAAACTGTACAATTTTCTACAAGCACTGAACATGGATAAAAACGTTCCACACTGAGAAAGATGTCTGAAGTTTCTATTTTGAACAGAAAATCACATCAAGAGCAGGCTGATCTTCACTTCTCCTACGTCTGACCTCAGGTCAGTTTGAGTTATCTGAACACATCAGGTCACCTGCCTTTACGGACTTGTGCGTACAGATTATTATCTGCTGGCTCAGAACGACCAGGTCTGTTAGAAAACCTGACTTGTCCGTACTCCACCCCCTCCTCCTCCACACTCTGCTCCCCGCGCCTCCTCTGCTGCTGCATGACCCTGACGTCAGCGTAGGTCAGCTCCTGCTCATCTCCCTCCTCTGCAGAAAAAAAGTCAAACAAATGAAAATACCTGGCAGATACTTTTAAAATTCATCAAACAGAAAGATAATGAAGCTGTAACAGAGATAACACTTTCTGTCACTTTTTAATTGGTAAGTTTGATGGATTGAACCACGCCCCTTGACCCGCCCTAATCACTCCTTTATTAAACTCTTATCAGACTCAAACAGATGACCACGCCCTGATAACCATTTTTGGTTAAGCCTTATTGTCAAAAACATGCAGCCCAACCCTAATTATCAAAAACAGTTATCAGGGCGTGGTCTGACATTTAAGGCGTGGTCAGGGGCGTGGCTAGGGGTGACGCATAATCCATCAAACATATCAATTATTATTTTATATCTCTTGTACCTTTAGGTTTTTGTTTTTTCTTCTGGCAACAGATCACAGCTACACCGACCACCAAGAAGAAGATGAGAGCTGAGAGAACCCCGACCATCACGGGCCACTGCTCTGCTGCAGAATCAAACACAGCAGAACCACAGGTTTGATAAGAAAGTTCTGATGATTTTATGAAGACATAAAAAGACACAACCCACTGCAGCAGAGTACGTTTTCACTTACTAAAGAACCAGAGGAGATCCTTGTTTTGATTGGAGGACGAGTTAATAGTGGAGGAATAATGTAACTCTGTCTCCTTACCCCCAGTGTGTGTTACTGCTGTAGGGACTGGTGTTGGTTCAACACACACAGTGTTATTTTCTCTAAACACCCACTCAGATATGTGAGTCCCATTGGAAGTGCAGTTAATGAAAATGAAGCCTGGGAGCAAATAAAATGATAATTATCAGTCTAAAGTAAATCCATCTTTTCCCATGATGCTGTGACTCACCACAGGTAGATATGTCCTCGTGGCTGGAGGACTGACTGACTTGATTCCTGACTGAACAGACCAGACGTCCTGAGATGTTTTGTCTCAGAACGATGATGTTAGTCTGATTATTTCCAGAGAGGAGCTCAGAGTCAGTCAGTGTGTGTCCATCCAGAGTCCAGCTGTACTGAGGACTGTCCCCTTTCTCAGAGGAGCAGGACACCTGCTTCTGTCCCTGGGACAAACACTGAGAGACCAGCTGGACAGACGACACACCAGCTGAGACATGGAATGATTGAATATTGTTAAAGAAAGATGGTTGTTGTTTTATCTGATTTACTAACATAGAAGAAAATGTACAAAATATTAGTTTATGATGGACTTGATGTGAATCGTGTCAGTTATTAAGGTAATGTCATTTATAGATATGTTAGTGTGGTTTAGTTCAAAAGTATAAAAGTCATTTACCTTGAACAGACAACAGTAGAGTTCTCTGTCCTGTTACACGTCCATCTGAGTTAAAGATCTGAAGTTTATATTCTCCACTGTCATCCCTGTTCAGGTTATTGATCCTAACTGTTCCAGTACTGGAAATAAAATCTAATCTTTTGTCCAGTATGATTGTCTTGTTATTATTTTTCCACTTGACTATAAGTGAATCATCCTTTCTCCACTCTAATCCAAGTATCTCTGCAGTGTTGTCCACCAGCTGGATGTCCACAGCTCCTCCTAAAGCTCCAACACACTGAGATCCATCCTGTCTGCCGTCACAGGAAGTTTCTACAGCTGGAAATAAAAAAAAACAGATTTCAGAATTTTTTTGATGAGAAAATTTACAAAAAGTTTTTACAATGAACATTAAAACATGTTAGTCACATTCATACAAAAATCAAAACTGACATAATTTTGCTGAAACCAAGATTTTTATCAGACCAAATAAATATTTTATTCACCTGATCAATAAAAAACAGAAACATTTAGGGTTCAATAAAAGGTTAAAAAACATGAATTTAATATTTTAACACATTCAGGGACTGTAACGTCATGTGAGTGAGGCAGAATGGAGGAGAGTTTGAATCTAAAGTAAAAGAAAAAAAATATTTTACACAAATCAGTTTGTAATCTTCCAAATGTAAAGAGACTGAATAAATATTTGAAATAATTTTAATGAATGGTAAATGGCCTGTATTTATAATGCGCCTGCAAGGGTTCTACAACCCCCCAAGGCACTTTACAACACACCAGTCATTCATCCATTCACACACTGGTGGTGATGAACTACATCGTAGCCACAGCTGCCCTGGGGCTCACTGACAGAAGCATGGCTGCCGTACACAGGCACCACCAGTTCCTCTGACCAGTGGTGGACTGGCCACCAGGAGTACCAGAACATTTACCGGTGGCCCACTCAGTGATTGCTGATGGTCAGGTTGGTTTTTAGATAATCAATCTGTCCTGCTGAAGTTCACACAGACACAGTCAGGTTAGCTGATGGGCTAAAACTAACTTAATAAAACAAAAGCTGCAACCCAAGAACCTCGCTCTGTCAAGAGAACCTTGAAGCATTTTGTTTGATGGCATCAGAGAAAGATTCTGATGGAAAAGGACAAAGATGACATCATGATAGGATGGTGGAGAGCAGCTGTGCTACCTGCTGGTGGTGAGAATAGATCACTCGGTCTTAGGTTAGACAAGAAGGGTCAAGTGCCTTGCCCATGGACACAATGACTGTGTGGCAGTGTGGACTGGTTCAGCTGCTGCCAATTTCCCTTAATGAGGGAGTCAGCTAATCAGAGCCCTGGTGGCCTCCTTTAAAAGGCTCACCAGGGCAGGTGACTTAGTTGGCTGATTACTGTCACTCCCAGCAGGTATGTGTTTTGTTTGTTGCTCCCTTGTTCATTTTTTAAGAGTTGGCTGATTACTGTCACTCCCAGCAGCAGCAGCAGCAGCAGCAGCAGCCGGCCTGGGCCTGCGCTCATGGAGCCGCCAGCAAGGACTCATACTGGCCGACGGAACTGCAGTGGCAGGCGGAAACTGTGCTGGGCACCCGAGGAGGATCCAGTGTGCGAAAGGAGCTCAGCCGATCAACCGATGCGGATGGGACCGCATTGGGTTGTGCCGGAGGAAGGCTAAAGGAGCTCTGTGGTGACTGCGACGGAACGGCAGGCTGCATGGAGTAGGTCCGGGGTTCGTATTCCTACCTGGTGTTTTTGGAGCGGCCTGGCAAGGACCCAAGTGGGCAGGAACTGGGCTTTGATTATGGCCAAGACTCTTCTGCCATTTTTAAAGACTACAATTCCTGCAGCGATATGGACCATGACTGAGGTGAGTCCTGGAATGTGTTTTTATTATTTTTTTATCGTTTTTAACTATGTTTTATTCCAGACTCTGTTCCAGTTGGAGACTGCCGGCGGGCGTGGTGCTTTCCCCCGGTGTGGCATCCTGTTCCCCTCCCTTGTGTGGCGCGTTGGTTTCGTTGGTGGTGGGGTTTCTTGTCTTCCACGTGTGTAGTGTTTCACGGGTGTCCTGGTGGTGGTGGATGCCCACCAATCCCTTTTTTAGTTAGCCCCAGCCGGTAAGCTCCAACTGTGGTTATTATATGTTTTAATAAATCCTTAATTTCTCTACCCACGACTCCCAACTTCCTGTGTATAAAATGAACCTGGGTGCCTTAATGTACCGTTAAGGGTCAAAATGATTCCTAGGGTGAAATTCCCTAGGTGGCGTTGTTCGGAACTGTCAGTTGGTACTACCAACAACCCCTTGATCATGCCACAACTGCAACAGACTGAGTGGAACTCAAACCTGCGATCCTCCAGTTACGGGCCAGGCGCTTAACTCCTCTGCTACTCTCGCTTCAGTGAAGCTTTTTCATGCTGACACAACATTTTTATTGGAATTTAAATAAGTTTTGTGTCATTTTTACATCAAATTCTTTGTTAATGATAAACCCTCTTAATTCTGCAGCAGCAACACGATGAAGGAAGCAGATAAGAAACCTTAAACAGGAGCGACATGCTGACGTTTTACGCTGAATTCACAAAAATTAAAAGAGGAACGTTATTTTAACAAACAACATAATGATGTATGGAGCCTGTTTTATCCTAGAAAATGTCCCAAAAATATTTCATTAAATTGACAGAATTGAGTTTGTTGCATCATAAAACATCAAGTAAAGAAAGTTAAAGGTGAAGCAGCTTAAATCTCACCCTGAGAGACTCCCATCATCAGCAGCAGCAGCAGCAGTCCAACCACAGCCTCCATGTCTGCTCAGCTGCTTTCAGACTTGCTCTGAATTATTTCTGAGAGCAAACATGGATGTTTTACCCTGAACCACCTGCAGCGTGTCCTGTTAGTGATCCACCTCAGAGGAGAATGTGTGAAAACCTTCACCAGACAGAGTTTTCATCTTTATTTACTTCCCTGGCTACAGCGAAGGAAGTGATCTCAGCTTTACTTCCCTTTTTTCTGCAGGCAGAAAGACAACCTCTGTGTGTCTGATAGATGAGAGAAACACTTTCATTGGTTCTGAGAAACATTTTAGACTAAAATACTGAATTTATTTATAAATAATCATGTTCAGTATCACTGATCATGTTTATTGAATATGTTCTGGTTAGAGAAATGATTGTTGCAGCTAATATTCAGATGTGTTAAATTATGAAAGCAAATGAAACTACAGCAAGAGTGGGTGTTAAAATCATTATGAGATGATTAGAAACTTATTTAACATTTTAAGGAAAAACTCCAGGTGGAAACTTTCAGCTTTCTCCCCTTTAAGCTTTAAACAACAGATAGTGTACAGAGATAAGAATGAATGTGATGTTTGAAGAATGATTGATTTAAATACATTCTTTTATTTAAGTTCAACTATTTACAATTAAAAACATTGAGGCTTTAAATGGTTTATTGTCAGTTTTTTTTTTTCATTTTGAGACTAAATCACTATTTTATTTTGAAACAACAATAAACAGTAACACATGTTTACCAGCAGGGGGAGCCTCACTCATCCTGATACTTTAACTTTGCCTTTTATCTTATTCTACATCTAATTTTATTTGTGTATTTAAATTAGATTTTAAAATCTGCTGTTTTATGTTTTCATGTTGATTTTAATGTTTTATGTTGTTGATCCTGTAAAGCACATTGAATTACTTCTGTGTGTGAAATGTGCTACAAATAAAGCTGCCTTGCCTTGATGGTGAGTTCAGCTGTTTAGGTCACAGAATTCATCAAAACAAACGTTATGATGGAAACCTCAAACTACTGGAATAGTGAAAAAGACAAAAACAAGCTAGTATCTGAGCTACTTTATAATATTAACACATTTAATACATATAATATAAAAGAAATAAAATTTAAAAATAACTTTTAATGGAACAAACTTCTGTTTTATACCCAGAATAATAGATTAAGTACAAATATTCACTATTCTCCTCAAATTATTGACAACTCAGCAGCACTTTGTAATAAAGATCTGACACACACACACACACACACACACACACACACACACACACACACACACACACGCGTAGCGTTAGGGCTATAGCCACATATTTATAAAAGGATCAATGAGATGTAATATTCCATATAAATATGAATTATTAATCTTTTTGATCTTTGAATGTTAATTTAACATTAATCTAGGTTCTTTTACCTTAAAGGAACTAGGGGCAGGATCTTTAAAAAATCTGTAAAAAATTAAACATGTATGTTCATTTTTTCAAAGCTAATGGGTGATGAAGCGTTATAAACCAAAAAGAATGAGGCCACCCATGTATCGTTCCATTTTCTTGAACAGGCTGTTTGCTGCAAAATGCGCTGCAGTTCGGTCACGAATTTCCCGCGCTGCCCTACGGATATGGCGTCAATTGACACTGCTTGCTCGTTCATGACAGCTTCAAAACAGAAAGAAAATGTGTTCGACACTGCAGATCGGTAGGTGGCGCTATTGCACCGTAAGTTGCTTGCCAAACGCCAAACTCCAAAAGAAGAACTGTGGGAATGGATTCTACTGCAACCAGCAAACGACCAAGCGTGGCACAAAGGAAGTTTATTCAGCGGCATCTCGTGAGTCAAAAACCAAATATGGTAAAAGACAGGCAGGGACCCGAATCTATATCGGATACGTGATTGACGAATGGAGGCTGCTTCAACTATATCTGCGACTCAAAAAGGATGCTGCCATGGCTCATTTCCTAGTGAGCAGGTAAGAAACATTATAGGTTGTGTTTAGAGATGATGACAATGATCTGACCTCACCGATGACTCAGAGAGAGCTAGCGTGCAGTAGCATTAGCTGTGATAGTAGCATTAGCTGTGATCAGGGCTGCAGCGTGGATTGCTTCGCCGCAATATTGTCCGTGAGAGCGGCGGGGAGTTGCCTTTTCAGCGTGAGATATTGGAGGTGTGGCGTGAGAGCGTGTGAAGAGGGTCAGGTAATGGTATTTTTGTGTTTGTGTAACAGCCGTCTGTGCACGCTCCCGTGCTGGGCTGCAGTTACTCGCAGAGCCGGGCGCGTCGCTCGTGAGCATCGTTTCTTTTTTCCTGCCTCTAGTTCCTTTAAGTAATCTGCACATTTCAGAATAATTCAGACAGAGTCTAGAAAATAGTTATAAAAATAAATTTAATACTATATTTCTTAATCAATGATGACACAGGACAAATTACGATGAATGATAAAGCTGATGATGGTTAAAGCAAGATACTGAGACAATTAATGAGGTGATGTAATGTAAGCTAGATGTTAGGTTGCATAATCAGCATTAAGTATCTTAGATCCTATGATGTCTGGGTTAAATCAATCTGGATGGTTTAATAAGTTATCAAATTAATAAAGACCATTTGACACCAGCGTGCAGGGCTACGTCACCTTGTGTGGAAGGTCCCGGTGATCCAGGGGTCAGCTAGAGGTCGGTACGGACAGACTGTCGGTGACGTTGACCTCTGAGGTATTGGAGCAGTAGCGAGGCCCCGATACGAACCGCTGGTCTGGGTTACTTCCGATGGCTGCAGGCGTCTGGTGGAGTTGGTTGCCTTAGAGGCAGTTTACAAAAATAGTTGACCTCGGGGTCAAAAAGAGAGAGGATGGTTCCTTGTATGAGCTTGGCTCTCCCCGGCCGGCCGAACCAGAGAGCTTAGCTAGAATTATTTAGGTTCACTCCTTGGAGGGAGTGACACTTGCAGGAGCTGTGTTGGAACTCCGTTTGAACCATGTTTTGAACTGAGCTTGAACTGCTGTTCCGGGCCAGCACAGGTTTTTTTATCACTTTGATGTTTACTAATTTGGACGAATCAAGTTTGGACACATTTAGAGTGGGCGTTTACCAAGATGCCTCAGACACCATGTTGTTTCTCCAACACTTAAAGATGACTCATCCTTAATGTGGTGTAAATCTTATTAAACCTTAATGTGAGTGCAAATACTAAATGTTCAAACATAATACTATTACTTGTGAATATATATCTACTGACAGATTAACATTAACTTCAACAAATACTAATTTGTTGTAATTAAAGGTATGAAACACATCCTTACAGGAACAAATATTCATTTTAACTCCATCATTCATTATAATGGCAATAGATTTCACATATTGTCATTCAACAAGTATGATTATACATTTATGTTATACTTATAAAGTCTTTCACGAGGCAGGAAAGATGAACTTTATTCAAGAAAGAGATAGGAAAGGTCCTGCGTCAGAATCCTTGAGTCGTGATGTCTGGATGATATGCTGCTGGAAACATTTAGGACCAAACTAAAGATTACTTGTCACTGGATATCAGAGTGTCCCGACCATATTGACATGACCTGTAAATGAAGAGTGTAACTTAGTTCATTTAGATGAAAACCCATGAAGGGCATGATGCTACACACACAGACACACACACACACACACACACACACACACACACACACACACACACACACACACACACACACACACACACATACCCTTCCTAATGAAAGTTCCTGAGTATATCAGAGCTAGACGTCACTGTTTTAATGATAAATGTTGTAATTTTGATCAAACCTGGTTGATTACCTTAGATATTTAAGTTCCTGGTTAGCAGCAGTAACTCATCGTGCATGAGGTGTGTGTTCACACAGAGCTGCTGTTTCATTGTGGTTTTAGCTGCTATGATAAAATCTTTTAGTAAAGTTCCTCTTTAGAAGCTGAGCTACGTTTCTCACATCATCCTCCTTTTCTGTCTTCTGTTAGAGGAAATCACTCAGGGCTGAACCCTGGGAAGAAGGAGGTACAGAATATTTCATCAACCAGAAGTGGGTTGAAAGAAGCAGCTTTTATTGACTCAGTTTTACAATAATTATAAAGCAAAAACTAACAAGAACATTTAAAAGCAAAAAGAAAGATAATATTCACTTACATCACACTAGAAAAATAAACTAGCAGGTTGCTCATTAATAAAACCACATTAGAATTGTTACTAAAACTATTTAAGCTCAGAAATAAACTAAACTCACGACAAAGACATTTTGATCTTATGAAGCAGCGTGGACACAGCCACAAGTAAGTCCTGCTTTATAAACCACCCTTCATAGAATAATGCTCAGGTGTTTCTGGGTCAGAGCCCATTTTCTGCATAAAAACCTGCTGAATTTTGCAAAAGGAAAAAGAAAAGTTCATTATAATCAATAGTTCTTTAATAGTTTTTTCATATTTTCTCAAACCCATAAAGACACTGCAGCTTCTTAAGAAGCAGGACTGATTTCAGCCATCACTACAGAGTTGTCTTGATCCTCTGAGTCTGCAGAACTTTGATCTTTTTCATGTTTCTTTTTCCTCCAAGTGAAATAGAGACAAATGCTGATCAGCAGCAGAACAACCAGAAGAAATCGTAATCCACATATGAGTAAAGGTGAAGGACCTGTTCAGAGACACAATAACAACAAATCATATAACAATGTATGGAAACATGTTGATGAGATTTAGAATAATCACGTCTATGTTCAGACTCAAGTTTTATAATTATTGTTGGAAATGTTTTCTAGCTTAAACAACTTTACAAAAACATGTTCAGTTTTTAGAGCTAATAAATCCAGTTCACACGTTTTTATGAAGACATAAACAGACACAACCCACTGCAGCAGAGTACGTTTTCACTTACTAAAGAACCAAAGGAGATCCTTGTTTTGATTGGAGGACGAGTTAATAGTGGAGGAATAATGTAACTCTGTCTCCTTACCCCCAGTGTGTTACTGCTGTAGGGACTGGTGTTGGTTCAACACACACAGTGTTATTCTCTCTAAACACCCACTCAGATATGTGAGTCCCATTGGAAGTGCAGTTAATGAAAATGAAGCCTGGGAGCAAATAAAATGATAATTATCAGTCTAAAGTAAATCCATCTTTTCCCATGATGCTGTGACTCACCACAGGTAGATATGTCCTCGTGTCTGGAGGACTGACTGACTTGATTCCTGACTGAACAGACCAGACGTCCTGAGATGTTTTGTCTCAGAACGATGATGTTAGTCTGATTATTTCCAGAGAGGAGCTCAGAGTCAGTCAGTGTGTGTCCATCCAGAGTCCAGCTGTACTGAGGACTGTCCCCTTTCTCAGAGGAGCAGGACACCTGCTTCTGTCCCTGGGACAAACACTCAGAGACCAGCTGGACAGACGACACACCAGCTGAGACATGGAATGATTGAATATTGTTAAAGAAAGATGGTTGTTGTTTTATCTGATTTACTAACATAGAAGAAAAGGTACAAAATATTAGTTTATGATGGACTTGATGTGAATCATGTCAGTTATTAAGGTAATGTCATTTATAGATATGTTAGTGTGGTTTAGTTCAAAAGTATAAAAGTCATTTACCTTGAACAGACAACAGTAGAGTCCTCTGTCCTGTTAAATGTCCATCTGAGTCAATAATCTCAAGTTTATATTCTCCACTGTCATCCCTGTTCAGGTTATTGATCCTAACTGTTCCAGTACTGGGAATAAAAACTAATCTTTTGTCCGGTATGATTGTCTTGTTATTATTTTTCCACTTGACTATAAGTGAGTCACCCTTTCTCCACTCTAATCCAAGTATCTCTGCAGTGTTGTCCACCAGCTGGATGTCCACAGCTCCTCCTAAAGGTCCAACACACTGAGTGTTAGGATTTTTAATAGTAGTTTATCTCATAATATGTGTGTTTTGTCTTAAAGCTTTTGTTTTACCAGTTTGATGAAGATCAACTAAGTGACCTACTTGTTTCTATACCTATGACTGAAACTGCATGAGATTGGAACACTTCTCTCAGTCTCTTATAGAATCACAAGATTCTGACTGAACAATACACCATACATTTACTGTTAGTCACACAATCCTGTGACTCCATACATTCACTGTTAGTTATACTGTCTTGTGAAAAGGTATCTCATGACATGTGAATACTCCTTTGTCTGCTATGTTCAATAAAAGGAAGTTGTGCTGAGGAAGAAGCCAGAGTGAAGCTCGGACATCGCGTTTGTGCTCATGTGTTGGTTTCCTCTCCTTTGCAAAGCTTTCGTAAAAAACATTACTTGTTCTGTGTGATTATTTATGTTGTTATTTTTATAAAATAGACCCAACATTTTGGGGGCTCGTCCGGGATTTCCAACATACCCGTTCGCTGACAGAGGGAGGAAGACGCGCCGACAGCACGTGCACAGAGTCAAAAAGGACCTGAAACAAAGACCTGAGAGGTGGCGTTCCTTTTCAGGCCGGCGATATCGTTTTGCTCCTTTTGCCAACGGCGGATTGACGGAAATCAATTGAACCATCATCACCAGATCAAGTAAGAGCTGTTTAATTGTTTTGGGCCCAGGTTCTAAGTAATCCTGATTAGGTCGGCGCACCTAACAAAAACTTGTGTTTGGGTTTAAAATGTCCCTTAACTGCCGGCGTGCGTTATAAAATAGGTTGAGAGTCCTTTTAAAAATCGGCGTAATTTTTAATAAAGTCTCAGGGTTGAAAATCCAGTTGTGATCGGCGAATCCAACAAAATACACACTTTTTGGGTTGAGAGTCCCGTTACCTTCCAACATGGTTAACTAAGTCTCGTAGTTTTGTGTCCTAGCACTAACTACAAACAAAGAAAGTGTGATTTCTAGGTTTGTTGTGTTTGTGGAATATTGTTTGTCCCGTTTTGTTAGTTTACGTGTTTGTATGCCTGACTGACTGTTGCAAAATAGAAATGGTTGGAAAAAAAAAAAAAAAAAAAATTAATAAATAATAAAAAATAATAATAATAAAATATATATATATATATATATATATAAATAAATCCTATTGTTTGCAAATTTTGTGAAAAGACAAAATGTGTAGTTAAGAAATCGCTTCTGTCGCCATACATGTTGTGTGCGTGTGTGTGAATGTCGTCCTGAGGTCAGTTCTGTGTCCGGGGTGACTCAGCTGGGGGACGAATGTGAAATATGTAAAACCAGGACTATAGGTCCTGACAAGCATTGACTCTTATTTAAAGAATAATTAACTAAATTAATGAATGTGATATATGTGACATCTAAATCAAAAGAAAAATGAATATTTAAAATATTGATGTTTTGTTGATCAGTCTGGTAAATTGTGAGAAACACAAAAACACTAGTAGTGATAAAATAATTCTGTGTGGACGCTGTGTGTGTGTGTGTGTTTCTCTCCTGCAGAGAGAGAGAGAGAGAGAGAGAGAGAGAGAGAGAGAGAGAGAGAGAGAGAGAGAGAGAGAGAGAGATCTCTCATAAAACAGAGGAGCAGGAACATTTTTCACAGAGGCGGTCCTAGAGTGGGCTGTCATGGGGGCCACTTTGTTTATTAGAATAAAATTAAATAGAATAAATAAGTGAGACAGGAGAGAAGTATGATTTATGGATGGTGTTTTTAGAAAGATTTATGTCAATAAATTAATGATAATGTTGATTAAAAAAAAAATAAAAAATAAAAAACTTGAATTACATCATAAACAAGTTAATGGATGAGATGGATTTGTAGAGGGAATATTGCTGTGGTTTCTATTTACAGTACAACAAAGAACAAGGTGCTAGATGGCAAGGACATTTGAGAAAATTAACAGTAATTTTGGTTGGGAATTGTAAGGATGGTTAACAGCACAAATGTGTAACGAATGGAATAAATTAAGTGAATAAATCCATCAATGAAGAAAAAAAAAACAATAAATAGTTAGATGAAGATTTGAGTATAATAGCAGTTTATATATAAAATATAACTTCAATAGATAAATAAATATATAAAGAAATAAACAATTGAATGAATGAAGGAAACACTAAATAAGTAAATAGCTATAATTCCTTACACTAATTAAAACTGACAGAGCTAGAGATTTTATGAAACAGCTATAAGTGAATAATTAAAGTTAAGGACTAAAAATAAGTTGTAGTGTGGTAAGATTATAGCAAAACACAAAAGTGTACATTTTAGTGTTACTAAAATGGCAGATTTGAATGCAACTAGATGAATGTAAAACTGATAGCTGAAGATGCCTAAGAAATGAGCTGGAACTGTGCCGAATTTCATTGTCAAAGTAACAGAATGTATTGGAGAAAAAATCCAATCCAGATTTATTTATATAGCACATTTATCCACAGCATGACAGCTGACCAAAGTGCTGAACAAAAAATAAAAATATGTTTGTTAGGCCCGAAGACAATGAAACCCCAGTCACTTTTGTGGTTAATTCACCAGCGAAACCAGAAACTTATCAAGGAGCAGTTGTCGCTCAACTTCTTACACTCACAGGCCTGGCGACTCCCACACCTAATAAATTGTACCCAGCCTTGACAGATCTACTTCCTTATGTCCCACCGATCAAACCCCCCACAATGTATGTTTTCCACCCATAGACACTAGAAGAGGGGAGGTTTTTCCCTCATCCTCAAGATGGAACCCTTTAGGGCGGTTTCCAAGAACAATGCAAAGCTTTGTGTGACAGAGCTTGCACAGTCTTCCAGAGAAGAACAAACTACAGTCATTTAGCTGGGGAAAATAAATAAAAAGAATACTGTAAATTAATAATCATTATGTTAATACCAATATGTTTGAGGGTTATGGCTGCTTTAAGTTGTTGAATGATTTTTGGGATAAAAAACAAAAAAAAAAAAAATAGCCTTTTTGCATTATTGGTTTGAGTTATTACTCTGATGGTTTTAAAAGTTGTTTCCCACTGTAAAATGCAAAATAAGATTGAGTTTGATTTATTCTGTCCTTACGAGCAGGCATTTAGCCATAAGAGATTATTTTATGGTATTTATGCAGCATGATGGAATAACAATAAAATTAATAATGTGGGAGATATTATATCTATTAGGTTAATTTGGGACCATTGTCTTTACTCTAATTAATGAGTACTGAAGTAATTAAATAAATAAATGAATGTAGAATTTATCATAAA
Source organism: Aphyosemion australe (assembly GCA_006937985.1). Taxonomy (NCBI): domain Eukaryota; kingdom Metazoa; phylum Chordata; class Actinopteri; order Cyprinodontiformes; family Nothobranchiidae; genus Aphyosemion; species Aphyosemion australe. The sequence continues at coordinate 358,171 of SSNS01000417.1, forward strand.
AATAAAAAAAAAATCACAAAGTGCTTCACAAAAACAACAAAATGAATCATAAAGGCATGTAATGATCACAGAAACAAGATTACAAATATATAACAAACTAGAAGATGAACGATAACTATGATTAGAAAACAGTTAGAAATCCTCAATAAAGGGATTTAATTTGATAGTTGTTTTTTCATTCTGGTTGCTTTGCATGTATTTTTTTTCTTTCTAAGTGGGACCGACTTAGTTGTTGAGCTCAAAGATAATATACAAGTTTTAAAATCTTATTCTAAATTTGATAAGAATTACAAGAAAATGTCTGATTTTGGTGAAACAATGCCCATGGAAGTGGTAAAGATGAAATAGATTCTATATAGGACAAAAGACATGAGAAAAAATAAAATAAAACACAACCTCTCATGGATGTCCACGTGATACATATGGTTATGACAGATCATGTACCGTAGTCGATAGAAACAGAAAAGGCATATTTCATATTGAAACAAACTCTAGTTCTCCATATAGTATGTGACAAGCCTATTCTGCCTAACTCACTTTTTAAAGCTGCAGCCATTTTGACATATGGCATGTGATGTGCCAAATGTCAAACAGGGGGGAATGCAGGATATAATTAACAAATACTTTACTACCTTTGGAATAAATTCTTATTTAAAAAATTTTGTAGAGCATGTGAAACATGTGTGAGACCAAAAAGGGGAACATTTCCACAACCTAACTTTCCCTTTTCAAACAATGCATATGAATGTCATAGAATTAAATCAAAGTGGTCAACATAAGTATTGTTTACAAATGATTGATGCTTTTTATGGCAGAGATAAAAAAAGACCATGGCCTGAATGTTTAGACTTAGTGAAGTTTTACATGAGAATAGTCCCAACAAATAAGGGGCTAACTCCATTTGAAATTATTAATGGCAGAACTTTTTCGTCTGCCCACATTTTCTAAAGACCTAGACACAGCTACAGAGCAAGTTACGTTAGCTGATTACATGAGAAATGTTTTGTGCAGTACAGATGTGTCAAATGCAAATTTACTGCCTCCAGGTTCTGTCTTTTTCACAGGATCCATAACACCTAAAACCAGGAGAGTGGGTTGTCATCAAGCTATCAAACGCAAGAACTGGTCCAGTGCAAAGTAGGAGGGGCCATATATACCAAGTTCTGATGACACCAATAAAAGTCAAGATCACCGAAAGATGCAGGTTGGATCCATCTCAGCCATTTTAAGGTACAGAACGTCCTGACACCTAGACCGTGGTCAGGAGGCAAAGTCTGACTTCAAAGGGGGCTTGTCCTTATAGTGGGCAGGTCATCTCAATGTCAGTGAAGATTCCAGAGGCTTCCTGCTCACATTACTTCTTAGGTGTTCCAGGGGCTCTGTAACCTGAGCAGCAATGGGAACTCCACACCAGAAGTGGTGGATTCTTGGCTGTGCTGTGGCTGTAGCATGCATTCTCTTGTACTTCCTGCAACATGGCAAAGACACTGAAAATTCACGAGGTCAGAGACTCGTGAACCAACAGATAAACAAGTGGTTACACCAATATGGTGGGAACACCCAAATGACATGAATTTATGGATGAGATATGTCAAGATGATGGAAACGATGACGAACAACAGTGATTGTTCAGTGATGCCCAAATCTTCTCATCAACTTACATTATATGGGAAGTCAATGACCTATAACAAAACCTCCTGTGTGACAACGATACTGACAGCTTACAAGGAAGAAGAAGACAGGTTTTTTTTTTACAGGGGCTCCCATAAGGAATATCCCCATGCCTACGCAACCAACGGTTGATGGCAACTGATGAACACAACTGCACACCTAGCCAACTTTACCAACTGCTATGTGTGTGTGCATCTGCTAACCTCATCACAGACAAGTGGCTGAGGCCTTATAATGTGACACTGTCAGGAAAAGTGTGACCCAACGTCGAGCTCTGTGCAAGTCTAACATATCGTATGCAATATGTCTGAATAACAACACAACCTCCAGATGTAAGAGAAGCTCCAAATCCCAGAAGAGCCGAGGGACAAAGTTTGGTGCTAGCCCTGACTCCACAAATTGGGGTTAGTGAAGTGAGACGCCACGTGGAAATCAACAGAGTTGCCATACTTCAATATATCACCTGAATTATCATCGAGAGGACAAAAGTGTGCTAGATGGTGTTACAGAACAGACTCAAATTGAATCGTCTCACTGTATCTACCAGAAGAGTCTGCAAGCACTGAAGAAACCTGCTATACACTTCATCCCAGATGACACCTCGGAAGAAGGAAATATCTACAAAGTCCTACAAGAACTTGACCGTGCTACAACACTACATAGAAAAAGCCACACCAGGGGCATCTCCGACAGACTTGTTCTCCTGAATTTATTTCAGGCCCCTGATGGCAGATGCTTTTTGAAGATCCTGACTCCCCTAACAGTTATTCTTATCCTATTTTGTGTGTTCACATCATGTGTTCATGCCCTGTGTCAAGTCTCATATGAGTAAAGTGATAACTAATACTTTTGTTCAATATCAAATGCTACATACTGAAGAACTTCCTGAACCTGATATTATAATTTTAAATTCTCTAAAAAGTGACCTCCAATGATGTTTGCACCGAAAAATGAATGTTCAAGTGGTGTTTAACTGATGTTATGAGTCATTTGTATGTACATATTATTCGATAAATCAGGAGGGAATGTTAGGATTTTTAATAGTAGTTTATCTCATAATATGTGTGTTTTGTCTTAAAGCTTTTGTTTTACCAGTTTGATGAAGATCTTAAGAAACTAAGTGACCTACTTGTTTCTATACCTATGACTGAAACTGCATGAGATTGGAACACTTCTCTCAGTCTCTTATAGAATCACAAGATTCTGACTGAACAATACACCATACATTTACTGTTAGTCACACAATCCTGTGACTCCATACATTCACTGTTAGTTATACTGTCTTGTGAAAAGGTATCTCATGACATGTGAATACTCCTTTGTCTGCTATGTTCAATAAAAGGAAGTTGTGCTGAGGAAGAAGCCAGAGTGAAGCTCGGACATCGCGTTTGTGCTCATGTGTTGGTTTCCTCTCCTTTGCAAAGCTTTCGTAAAAAACATTACTTGTTCTGTGTGATTATTTATGTTGTTATTTTTATAAAATAGACCCAACACTGAGATCCATCCTGTCTGCCGTCACAGGAAGTTTCTACAGCTGGAAATAAAATAAACAGATTTCAACATTTTTTTGATGAGCAAATTTACAAAAAGTTTTTACAATGAACATTAAAACATGTTAGCCACATTCATACAAAAATCAAAACTGACATAATTTTGCTGAAACCAAGATTTTTATCAGACCAAATAAATATTTTATTCACCTGATCAATAAGAAACAGAAACATTTAGGGTTCAATAAAAGGTTAAAAAACATGAATTTAGTATTTTAACACATTCAGGGACTGTAACGTCATGTGAGTGAGGCAGAATGGAGGAGAGTTTCAATCAAAGTAAAAGAAAAAAATATTTTCCACAAATCAGTTTGTAATCTTCCAAATGTATAGAGACTGAATAAATATTTGAAATAATTTTAATGAATGGTAAATGGCCTGTATTTACAGAGCACCTGCAAGGGTTCTACAACCCCCCAAGGCACTTTACAACACACCAGTCATTCATCCATTCACACACTGATGGTGATGAGCTACATCGTAGCCACAGCTGCCCTGGGGCTCACTGACAGAAGCATGGCTGCCGTACACAGGCACCACCAGTTCCTCTGACCAGTGGTGGACTGGCCACCAGGAGTACCAGAACATTTGCTGGTGGCCCACTCAGTGATTGCTGATGGTCAGGTTGATTTTTAAATAATCAATCTGTCGTGCAGCTTATTAGGGCATCTGCCCTGCTGAAGTTCACACAGACACAGTCAGGTTAGCTGATGGGCTAAAACTAACTTAATAAAACAAAAGCTGCAACCCAAGAACCTCGCTCTGTCAAGAGAACCTTGAAGCATTTTGTTTGATGGCATCAGAGAAAGATTCTGATGGAAAAGGACAAAGATGACATCATGATAGGATGGTGGAGAGCAGCTGTGCTACCTGCTGGTGGTGAGAATAGATCACTGGGTCTTAGGTTAGGCAAGAAGGGTCAAGTGCCTTGCCCAAGGACACAACGACTGCAGCAGACTGAGTGGAACTCAAACCTGCAATCCTCCAGTTACGGGGCGGGTGTTTAACTCCTCTGCTACTCTCGCTTCAGTGAAGCTTTTTCACGCTGACATGTTTTTATTGGAATTTAAATAAGTTTTGTGTCATTTTTACATCAAATTCTTTGTTAATGATAAACCCTCTTAATTCTGCAGCAGCAACACGATGAAGGAAGCAGATAAGAAACCTTAAACAGGAGCGACATGCTGACGTTTTACGCTGAATTCACAAAAGTTAAAAAGAGGAACGTTATTTTAACAAACAACATAATGATGTATGGAGCCTGTTTTATCCTAGAAAATGTCCCAAAAATATTTTATTAAATTTACAGAATTGAGTTTGTTGCATCATAAAACATGAAGTAAAGAAAGTTAAAGGTGAAGCAGCTTAAATCTCACCCTGAGAGACTCCCAGCAGCAGCAGCAGCAGCAGCAGTCCAACCACAGCCTCCATGTCTGCTCAGCTGCTTTCAGACTAGCTCTGAATTATTTCTGAGAGCAAACATGGATGTTTTACCCTGAACCACCTGCAGCGTGTCCTGTTAGTGATCCACCTCAGAGGAGAATGTGTGAAAACCTTCACCAGACAGAGTTTTCATCTTTATTTACTTCCCTGGCTACAGCGAAGGAAGTGATCTCAGCTTTACTTCCTTTTTTCTGCAGGCAGAAAGACAACCTCTGTGTGTCTGATAGATGAGAGAAACACTTTCATTGGTTCTGAGAAACATTTTAGACTAAAATACTGAATTTATTCATAAATAATCATGTTCAGTATCACTGATTGTCGAGTTATTTCTTCATTGCCAAAACTCGAATAGGCGTGGCACCCAACAGAGGACGCTGGACAACTCCACTCATTTAGTCTCCTTTATTACTTTTCTTGACTGATGAGTCATAGGTTGATAACCTTAACAAATAAACAAATAAGTTACATCATCAGCATGTATTAGCAGACAGATTAGATATAATAGACTCTAGTTGTACATTTAAAACTTATATCTCCCTTAGGGATGCACACAATCTTGGAAATGTACCCCAAATAACTACCAATTATAGTCAACTTACATTTCTCTTTTAATCTAATTTAATAAGTAAAATAAGTAAGGATACATACCAGAAGCATCTCTGTGGTTGCCAAACACTGAGCAAACAAACTGAGGTCAAACAAAAAGGAACCAGCTGCCTGGTTAACACTAATCAAGTCTCTCTCTACCTGGAAGCAAGGTGACCACACCCATTGCTTCTGGCATAACACTGCCCTCTTGTGTGCAAACACATAACTACATAACAAATTCAAGCACCAACAATGAAACAAAGTATTTCTACATCATAACACCTCCCACTTGACCTCCTTGGCTCTCAATACAAGGGGGTCACCCAGTTTCCCCTTTGTTTTTGTTTTTTTTACAGAGTTTGCTGCTCTTCAACAGGTAGTAGAATAACAAGGCGTCTAACATCTCGGTGGAGAATGGTTGCCGTTTTCCGATATGAGAGTTCTTTTGTTTTGTCGTTCTTTTTAGGTGATGGGTTTTCCTTACTTCCTGGCTTTGAACTTGCTACTGGGTAGCTTGGAAAAGTTCTCACATTTGCANCTCTCACAATGCCTTGTTTATCGCAGTTTACACTGACAACCCTGCCCAATTTGTATTGGCCTCTCAGTGTGTTTTGATCTGCAAGCCACACCACATCTCCTACAGTCACATTACGCTCCTTTGTGTGCCATTTACTCCTTACAAACAGGTTTGGGCCTGCCAACTGAGACCATTTTTTCCAAAACTTGCCGACTTTTCTTTGGATTTTGTGGAGTCTTTTGTATGTATAGCCTCCGAATTGGAAATCCCCTGGATCTCCTTATGGATTGGCTCGTCCAAGCAAGAGAAAGTTGGGATTAACATACTCCACACAATCCTCACGACTTTGAATTCTGGCATCTATTGGTCTCTCATTTGCCAGATTTGCAGCCATGAAAAGGAATGTCTGAAATCCCCCCAGTGTGAAGACTCCATCACCACCTAGATTGGTTAAGGCTCTTTTTACGAGCCAGACAGCAGCCTCTGCTGCTCCATTTGTGTGAGGAGAGTCTGCTGGATGGATCTTCCATGACCACTCAGTTCCATCTTGTGCAGCTTTATCTTGAACTTCTGTTTTATCCATCCTTCTTAAAGCCTGGTTTATGCTCTCTGTGAGCTCCGCAACGGAGAGACGCACACGGAGCGTCTGAAAGGTTTTCACATTGGAACTTCTGTTCAGGCAGCGGAGTGCTGCAAAGCAATTCCCCGCCAGGACAACAGAGGGCGTAGCGCTATTCTGTGATATCCTGCCACCATGACACTCATGTATCCGGTTCACGATAGTGTATTTACTCATGTTTTTACACTGTTTTAATGTATTTCAGAGACTTTTTAACACGAACTAATTTGTCCTTCATTCTCCTCCACCTCTTCATCCAGTCGCCACCTCTAAACCCACGTTTCCCGTCGTTTCCATCCACGTTTGCTCCGTATTTTGTGCTCCTTCAGTCACGGGTGAATAAACGCTCATATTTTCGGACTTTTCCGCGATGCGTTCTTCAATCTATTCTGGGTCTGCCGCTAAATAATTTTTTACTTATTAACAGAGCAACGGCGGTGCTGGTGACGAAGTTACAGGAAGCGTCATCCTGACCAGTCACAAGCTTGCGGTCTCCGTCACTTTCGACGGATGTTTAAAATTTGGGGCATGTCTCCGTCACCCTCCGTGCGCCAGTCGGAGAGCCCTTGCGCCGACGCAAAATGGCGGTGCGTGCGTCCGTTTCACGCAGACGGACCAAGTATAAACCAGGCTTAAGAATGCATACAGTTCTTCAAGTGCTGGCTTGGCACCAACAAAGTCTGAGCCAGGATCAGACCATGTTTTCCTGGGGTGTCCTCTGATTGTCGTAAATCTGTGGTACGCTAAGAGGAACCCCTCTGATGACTGGTCAGTCACAACATTGGCATAAATGGCCCTTGAAGCCATGCAGCAAAATACAATGCCCCAGACCTTTAGTTTGGTTCTCTTTTTCACTTCATCTTTCACCATGTAAGGCCCAAATAGATCCACAGCTGTGAATTCAAATGGGTTGGCAGGGTTCACTCTCTCAGATGGAAGGTCACTCATAACCTGCTGACATAGTTTTGCTTTGAGTTTTCTGCATGTTACACAACTGTCAACTACTTTCTTAGCAAGTCAGCGTCCTTTAATCACCCAGGCTCTTCTCCTCATCCTGAGAAGTGTTCCTGCCACATCTTCATGGTTTGCAGCGTGGGCATCTTGTCCTAAAAGCGTGGATATCCATGCATCATATGGCACAACTGGTACAGCAGTTCTGTTTTCCATAAACATCTGAACCCTGCCTCCACAGACTAATGGCGCTTACACACTAGCACCGGGTCGGCTCCGATCGGTCGGCCTCAGTCGGCCCCGACCCCGCCAGGTTGTTTACACACGTCGTCCAGGACACCCTTTGGAATGCGGACGTGATAGGCGGTCTCAGAAATGCGCGCGAAAAATTGGCGCGAATATATCAGTGATGTGGGCGGGTCAAAGGAGCGCGCAGAAGTCTCCACGGTGTCTTCCTTATTAGAAAAGGCTGTGTGGCAGCACTGTGTGTGTGTGCTGCGCTCCTCACAGCCGACGGGAACAGAGAAACGGCTGGGTGGGTCAAAGGAGCGCGGAGAAGTCCGCGGTCTCTTCCTTATTAAACAAAGGCTGTGTGGCAGCACAGTGTGTGTGTGTGCGTGCGCTGCGCTCCTCACAGCCGACGGGAACAGATAAAACAGCTTCAGTCAGAGGCTTGTTAACTCTTCCGCATTCAGAGTGATAATGAAGCACGCATGCGGGAAGCCCCCGCTGGCGGATTCTTTCCGCTAATCGGAGGTTCCCCCTAAAGGTAGGCGTGAATTTGAGCCGACCAATGAGTCGGCGGTGGGTGTGTTGGCCCGGTTTCGGCGCGAGTCAGACCTCCTTCGGATGAGGGCCGAAAACACGTTTGGTTCAGCTCCGGAAAATCCCGGGCCACCCGGATGTGAAAGGAACTTACCCAATCCCGCCCGTTCCGAGCCGGTGCTAGTGTGTAAGCGCCATAAAAGCCNCACACACACACACACACACACACACACACACACACACACATGTGTGCATTTATGGTTTATGAAACCACTATGACTTGGTGGTGGTTTATGGGGACACACATTTCCTCATAAACAGGTAATCTGTTGAACACAAAAACTATGTCAAAATGTTTTATTTTACCCATGGAAGATAATGCTCACTTAAAAAATAAGAAAAACCTATCAGAACATACATACATGCCACTATGACATTTTGAATGGTTTATGAGACCATGACAACATGGTGGTTTGTATCCCACACACACGAATTCTTTGCATCTGGTGAACACAAAAAGTATGTCAACATGTTCTATTTTACCCATGGAAGAAAAGCCTCACTTCAAAAATAAAATAAAAACTATCAAAAAATACACACAATCATCTGTGACATTCTAAGGGCGTTATGAGACCCTGGAGGTCTGCATACCACACACGCGACGTGGTTTACGAAACCAATTTTAAATTGGCCATGAAAACCAAAAGAAAGTTTAAGTTGCTGAAATAACTAAATAAAATGATAATAGCAGTTACAAAGTCAGTATTAATCAGCTAACAACATTTAGATTTTACTTTTATAAAAATTTGCAGCACTTTAAAAGTCATGAATTACGAGACCACCAAAAATGGTCTCATAAACCAAATGGTCTCATAATGCGGGTGTGTAACCTGACAAATTGGGCTCGCAAAACATAAATGCACACACACACACACACACACACACACACACTGTTTGTTGTTTACCTTTGTTTATTGCCCATGTCGGGTATCTGCAGGTTTTTAATGTATTTATATATGTTTGTCCTCTTGTTTTTGGTCTCGTTCTTCTGTTATGATGTTTGCTCAATGGTATAACGTTCTGATCACTGACATTTTATGTATGGTGGGATGTTCTGATGTCCATAATAAATATTGGTCTGTGTGTGTTGGTTTTCTGTATGTGTTTATATTCAGGGTCCCGTCTTCTTGTCTGCTTATTTTCATGTCCATGAACGTTATGCTGTCTTCTGTTTCTTCCTCATGTGTAAATTCTATGTTGTTTGTGCCGTCTATACTGTTCAGGTGTTCTGTTAATGCCTCCGTTTGTCCTTTTGGTATGATTCCTAGTATGTCGTCCACGTAACGTTTCCATAACTTTATTTTGCAGTGTGTGTGTGTGTGTGTGTGTGGGGGGGGGGGGCAGTGGCTATGGCTTTTTGTTCTAGATTGTCCATGAAAAACTCACACAGGGTGGCTGATAACGGGTTACCCATGGCGAAGCCTTCCAGTTGTTTGTATATTGTTCCGTTGTGTGTGAAGTGTGTGGAGTTTGCTACCAGTGTTATCAGTTGTGCTGTTGTCTGTTGTGAGGTTTGTTCTTTTGTTTAAATGGTAAATGGCCTGTATTTGTATAGCGCCTTCTTGGGGTTCTACAGCCCCCCAAGGCGCTTCACAACACAATCAGTCATCCACCCATTCACACACACATCACACGCTGGTGGGGATGAGCTACATTGTGGCTACAGCTGCCCTGGCGGGGCCTGCAGTGCACTGGCGCCGCCGGTCCCTCCGACCACCGCCAGCAGGCAATGCAGGTTAGGTGTCTTGCCCAAGGACACAATGACAACGACAGACTGAGCGGGTTGCAAACCTGCGACCTTCCTATTGCAAGGCGGCAACTTAACTCCTCTGCCACCATCGCCCTAAGGTTTAAGGTTTTATTCTTGTCTGATTCTATTTTGTACTATCAATGGTTTTTTGGGTTGGTGTTTTTGTGAACAGGGATGTGACAACATGTGAGGTTAGCATGTCGTCTTCTAATGTAGTCTGTTTTAGTTCGTTTGCCAGTTCTGTGCTGTTCTTGTAATGTTGATCTGTATTCCCTAATAGCAGCTGGTGATTCTACTGATTTATTTTGCCATGTTATATGTCGGTGTACCTATGCTGTCTACTATTGGCTAAGTGGGGCGTTCTGTTTGTGTATTTTTGGTGTTCCATAGATTCTTGGGATTATGTTTGCTGTTTGAATTTAGTGTTTGTACATTTTTTCTGTTATTTTTCCTTTTTCTTGTAGTGGTTTCAGTCATTTTTTTAATGTCTTCTGTTGGATGGACAAATATTTTTGGCACATTTGGAACCCCATAGCTCTCGTCCGCTAACACAACCTGAAGCCTCGGCTAAACTCGGGATTAAAAATATAAAGTGGTTATCGTGAGTCTCTGTTTTAATAGATAATATAAACTATATAACAGAACAAAACTAAATGTAATGTTAAATCATATTTAAAACATTTGGGAGACTTCCGGTGTCGTCCTGCTCCTCCTTTTTCCGGGTTTTAGTTCCAGGAAACAGCGAGCGTCGTGTTTCTGAATCTGATCTCTGAGTGAAATATGTTTAACATAGTTAGTAGCTGAGTATTTACTTTATAATTCAGCACCAATCCTGGGATATTAATAACCAACCCAGTAAACCAGTGGGCTAGCATAACGCAGAAGATGCTAGCGCTAACGGTTGTGTTGTGGAACCTGCTGGCGATCGGTTCCTGTTCTACTGGTGAGTTACTGGTGGAGTTGGTAAGGTCATCAGTCAGAGGAACCTGCTGGGTTAGTTACACACACCTATGCTGTAAAACACGCAATCCTCCTTTATTTGGCTGCTACAGGTTACGTCCTGGATTCAACCAGGTCATAAATAGCTATATAGATAATTACTGTTGATAGAATGAGGGAAATTAAGATTTTGGGGCCAAAATTACATGAAAAGACTTCCTGAAAGCCACATATTAATGGTCTAAAACAGCACTAGCCAAAGCCATGACAGTACTACATAAAGTAAAGGAGTCTGAATAATACTAATGCATTATGTCTGTTATATCATTCTCTGATTGTTCCATATAGGACTTACAGCAGTGAAATCTGGGGACCTACATATAAAACATCCACTCATCCTGTTTCTGCTTCACTAAAAAGAGCAACAAGAGTCATTAGCGCTCCAACCCGTCCATCTGCTGAGTTACAAATATTAACATCTGGTGGTCTGATTACAGCTGTGGTTCCCAACCAGGGGTACGTGTACCTGTAGTGGTGCATGAGCGCATTACAGGGGTACATGGAAACATTAATGTTCCAGCGCTGGACGAAGGCAGAGGCTGCTGCAGCGTGGATTAAGGAGTACTGGTAAAGAAGACGGGGAACGCCGCTTATACACACCTGGTTTGGGTTTGAGAGGTCTGATGTTGAGCAGAAAACCCTCCTCAGTGAAATACTCTGGGTGACAGTAAAGTCCTATCTCGTTACTAGCTCGTTAACGCAGGTTCCCTTANTAGCCTAGTGAACTAGACCAATTCTTGCTTTGCAGAGTTTGGTCTAGGCACGCTTCATTGGAAACCTCGCAGCCCAAACCACTGCTGTGTTTATCCAATCACAACTCGCTATAGTTTTGGTTGGGCCAATCACAGCGCTCTATATCATGGGCCAATCACAGAGCGGGAGTAGCCGATGACGTCAGCGCTGCGGCCGCGAACGCCGCGAACCCAAGCAACATGGCGGCAACTCGGAAAACACGTTCGTTTGAAACGGCTTTGTCATCAACATTGGATTATTTAGACTCCAACGTGCGTAAGTCTGTCTGATATACTTAGCGGCTTCTTATTTTTATCAAACAAAGTAGTGCAATGTCCCAGTACACCTGATATTCGCGTGTTTTTCATACAAAAACGACAGAAATCATTGAAGCTAGACGCTATTAAAGCCTCCCGCTTTTCCGTCGCCGTGATTACGTCATGTTGTTCGTCACTCTGATTGGTCCTAGCGCTATCCAATTGCGTGCTGACATTTTGAAAGACAACCGTAGATCCCGCCTCACGACTGAGAGCCGTCAGTGGTTCGTGGCCAGACTATATATTCACATATATAGGATGGCTTGCCAGGCTAGGTGTTCGTGGCTTCCATTGAAGTTTCCAGAGTCTCATAGGTCTCCAAACAAGTCCATCCAAAACTGAGACCTGGTAATAATATTTAAGAATCAATTTAGCTTTGTTCTTAGACATTTTATAGTGTTTGAAAAAAAAAGATCTCCCATTACATTTTGGTCCCATTTAAAACATGCCACATGGATGTCAAAACAAAGTAATGCATATTAGTTTTCCATAAATATTATAGCGACCCTGCTGTAATATTCTTGTTAACACTAGAACAGCCCCCAAACCTTCACTACTGTCATTATGACAGCTGCATGCATTTTCAAATGAGCCTCGATTTTCTGAGCTCGCTTCATGGAACAACCCTCTGGTCTGCTATGGTCTGGAAACAGCTAAAGCTAGGCTAATACATCCATAAGTAGCTTGAACCTTTTATTATGCTAATTAACTTACTCGATGGGAGTGAAGTGTCTCTAATGATAGATGCGTCATAAAGCCTCTTGCCGCTGCAAAAGTTCGGTGACTCAACGAGCTTTTTCCCACAGCTAGGACAAAACATCCCATCGTTCTTCAAACGAAATGCGCTACAGGCAGAGTAACTTCCGGTTCCAAAGACAAACAGCTCAGTTGTCCAATCAGTGATGGTCTCCTGTTGCTGACTGGTACCTACCCTTTCCGGTTTTGTTAATGTAATTGTGCTTCTCAATTTGCGTTTGTGATTCGTAATTTGTTTTTGCGATTTCACTTTTGTTTTCGTGATTCGTAATTTGTTTTTGCGATTTCACTTTTGTTTTTGTGATTCGTAATTTGTTTTTGCGTTTTCACTTTTGTGTTTGTGATTCGTAATTTGTTTTTGCGATTTCACTTTTGTGTTTGTGATTCGTAATTTGTTTTTGCGATTTCACTTTTGTGTTTGTGATTCGTAATTTGTTTTTGCGATTTCACTTTTGTGTTTGTGATTCGTAATTTGTTTTTGCGATTTCACTTTTGTGTTTGTGATTCTTAATTTTGTTTTTGTGATTCTCAATTTTGCTGTTGTGTTTCTGAATTTGTTTGTGTTTCTCAATTTGTTGTTGTGTTTAGTGATTTGTTGGTGTGGTTTGCACTTCAGGGCCACCGTAGAGTACAGATGTAATAGGCAACAAAGAAAAGGGAAACGCCATCAAAAGGAGCCAACTGCACCGGGAGCAGCAGGACTGGCAGCAGCTGCCCGAGCACCACCACATGGCCACCAAGAGGAGGCACAAGAAGCTCCCAGGCAGCCACAGCCAGCCGCCCCTCCCGGGGCAGCTGTCCCCCACAGAGGAGAAAAAGACTGGTAAAGTCTTAAAATGATTAAAATAACAAGTAAGAGATCAAATTAAGCATAAACACCAAATGAATAAAAATCTAAGTAAAACACCCTGATAAAAGCTAACTAAGTAGAAACAAACAGTTAAAAGTATAAAAATAATATAATACAAATAAGTAATACAGGTTAAAACAAGTTAAAATTAGTATATGAGATAATAGATGTCATTTAAGTAAAAGAGTAATAGAACAGTGATAAAATATATGAAAGATGGTAAAACAGGCTAAAATAGATCAGATACAGCTAAAAACTATATTAGAAAGGCGATTCAAATAAAGGCTATACTAAAAAGGCCAGTTAGCTAAAAGCTATACTAAAAAGGTGAGTCTTGAGCCTGGCCTTAAAAACATGAACGTTCTCTGCGGCCGAGGTCCTCTGGCAGACCGTTCCATAAAACTGGAAGGACGCCTCGCCTTGTGTATGTGTCCTGACTTTTGGTATGACAAGGAGACGAGTGGTGTTCTGTTATTGGACTTCTGTGCTCGTCATGGATTGTCCATAACGAACACCATGTTCAAGCATAAAGGTGTCCATATGTGCTCTTGGCACCAGGATACCTTAGGCCGCAGGTCGATGATCGATTTTGTTGTCGTTTCATCTGATCTGTGGCCGCATGTCTTGGACACTCGGGTGAAGAGAGGAGCGGAGCTGTCAACTGACCACTACCTGGTGGTGAGTTGGCTTCGATGGTGGGGGAAGATGCCGGTCAGACCTGGCAGACCCAAACGTGTTGTGAGGGTCTGCTGGGAACGTCTGGAAGAGTCTCCTGTCAGAAGGAGCTTCAATTCCCACCTCCGACAGAACTTCGAACGTGTCCCGGGGGAGTCAGGGGACATTGAGTCCGAATGGGCCATGTTTTGTGACTCCATTGTCGAGGCGGCTGACCGCAGCTGTGGCCGCAGGGTGGTCGGTGCCTGTCATGGCGGCAACCCCCGAACCCGCTGGTGGACACCAGTGGTTAGGGATGCTGTCAAGCTGAAGAAAGAGTCCTATCAGGTCTTTTTGGCCTGTGGGACTCCGGAGGCAGCTGATAGGTACCGGCAGTCCAAGCGGAATGCGGCTCGGGTGGTCGCGGAGGCAAAAACCCGGGCATGGGAGGAGTTTGGTGAGACCATGGAACAAGACTTCCGTACGGCTTCGAGGAGATTCTGGTCCACCATCCGGCGCCTCAGGAGGGGAAAGCAGTGCACTACCAACACTGTTTACAGTGGGGAGGGTGTGCTGCTGACCTCAACTTGGGACGTTGTGAATCGGTGGGCCGAGTACTTCGAAGACCTCCTTAATCCCACCGGCACGTCTTCCAATGTGGAAGCAGAGTCTGGGGACTTTGGGTTGGGCTCTCCAATCTCTGGAGCCGAGGTCACTGAGGTGGTCAAAAAACTCCTCAGTGGAAAGGCTCCGGGGGTGGATGAGATCCGCCCGGATTTCCTTAAGGCCCTGGATGTTGTGGGGCTGTGTTGGTTGACGCGGCTCTGCAATATCGCGTGGACATCGGAGGCAGTTCCACTGGACTGGCAGACCGGGGTGGTGGTCCCCCTATTTAAAAAGGGGGACTGCAGGGTGTGTTCCAACTACAGGGGGATCACACTCCTGAGCCTCCCTGGTAAGGTCTCTTCAGGGGTTCTGGAGAGGAGGGTCCGTCGAATAGTCGAACCTCGGATACAGGAGGAGCAATGCGGTTTTCGTCCTGGCCGTGGAACACTGGACCAGCTCTATACCCTTGGGGGAGTCCTGGAGGGTGCGTGGGAGTTCGCCCAACCAATCTACATGTGTTTTGTGGATTTGGAGAAGGCGTTCGACCGCGTCCCTCAGGGGGCCCTGTGGGGGGTACTCTGGGAGTATGGGGTACCAGGCCCCTTGATACGGGCTGTTAGGTCCCTGTACGACCAGTGTCAGAGCTTGGTCCGCATTGCCGGCAGTAAGTCGGGCTCGTTTCCGGTGAGAGTTGGACTCCGCCAAGGCTGCCCTTTGTCACCGATTCTGTTCATAACTTTTATGGACAGGATTTCTAGGTGCAGCCAAGGTGGTGAGGGGATCCGTTTTGGTGGCCTAAGGATCAGGTCTCTGCTTTTTGCAGATGATGTGGTCCTGTTGGCTTCGTCAGAACGTG
Organism: Aphyosemion australe; assembly: GCA_006937985.1. Lineage (NCBI taxonomy): Eukaryota > Metazoa > Chordata > Actinopteri > Cyprinodontiformes > Nothobranchiidae > Aphyosemion > Aphyosemion australe. The sequence continues at coordinate 373,855 of SSNS01000417.1, forward strand.
ATCTCCGGCTTTCGCTGGAGCAGTTCGCAGCCGGGTGTGAAGCAGCTGGGATGAGAATCAGCTCCTCTAAATCCGAGACCATGGTCTTGAGTCGGAAAAGGGTAGAATGCCTTCTCCAGGTCAGGGACGAGGTCCTGCCCCAAGTGGAGGAGTTTAAGTATCTCGGGGTCTTGTTCACGAGTGAGGGAAGGGTGGAGCGTGAGATCGATAGGCGGATTGGTGCTGCGTCTGCAGTGATGCGGGCGTTGTACCGGTCTGTCGTGGTGAAGAGAGAGCTGAGCCGAAAGGCGAAGCTCTCAATTTACCGGTCGATCTACGTTCCTACCCTCACCTATGGTCACGAGCTTTGGGTAGTGACCGAAAGAACGAGATCGCGGATACAAGCGGCCGAAATGAGTTTTCTTCGCAGGGTGGCTGGACTCTCCCTTAGAGATAGGGTGAGAAGCTCGGCCATCCGGGAGGNTTGGTTGTTGATTGTTGTACGTCACTACGACTACACTCCGACTAGAGACCATATCTAGCATGCTGGAAGTGAAAGACTAGAGAAAGACTGGCATAAATCGGGTCGCCGACAGCAGATTATCACATTACATTTAATGATCGAGACGACGGGAGCGCGCAGAGACTCCAAAAAGATTTCTAAAGACTGCCAGTCTTTAGTCTGAGACCGTGAAAATCCTTAGGTGTAAGCCCAGCATTAGAAGGCCGGCCAGCTCTAGGAAGAGTCTTGGTGGTTCCAAACTTCTTCCACTTACGGATGATGGAGGCCACTGTGCTCATAGGAACCTTTAAAGCAGCAGAAATGTTTCTGTAACCTTCCCCAGCCTTGTGCCTCAAGACAATCCTGTCTCGGAGGTCTACACTCAATTCCTTTGTCTTGATGCTTGGTTTGTGCTTTGACATGCACTGTCAACCCAGGGGCCTTATATAGACAGGTGTGTGCCTTTCCAAATCATGTCCAATCAACTTCATTTTCCACAGGTGGACTCCAATTAATCTGCTGAAACACCTCAAGGATGATCAGTGGAAACACAACGCACCTCAGCTCAATTCTGAGCTTCACGTCAAAGGCTGTGAATACTTGTGTAAGTTAAAGTTAAAGTCCCAAGTCATCATCACACAATGGTGAAATTACATCTCCGCATTTGACCCATCCCCATGGTGGGGAGCGGTGAGCTGCAGCTGTGGCCGCGCTCGGGAACCATTTGGTGGTTTAACCCCCCAATCCAACCCCTTAGTGCTGAGTGTCAAGCGAGGAGGCATTGGGTCCCATTTTTTCAAAGTCTTTGGTATGACCCGACCGGGAATCGAACCCTGATCTCCCAGTCCCGGGGCGGACACTAGGCCACCGGAGCTGATTTTTAATACATTTGCAACAACTTCAAAGACACTTTTTTCACATTGTCATTATGGGGTGTTGTGTGTGGAATTTTATGGGCACAATGAATTTAATCCATTTTGGAATGAGGCTGTAACATAAACAAAAAAGTGGAAAAAGTGAAGCTGTGAATACTTTCTGGATGCACTGTAAACTATATAACACAGAAAAAAACAAAATGTAATGTATTTAAAAAATTTCGGAGACTTCCGGTGTAGTCCTGCTCATAGATATCATATATATCACTAGATGCCTTACCCGCGCTGTTCGTCAATTGGATGAATGTCCCTAACGTGGCGGCCATCTTACTTCGGACAGCTGCCCCCTATCATAACATTGGTGTCAATGGTGAATGTACTATTTAAATAACTCTAACTTGCTCAATTTTCAAACGGTTTGATTTGTTATAAACGCCAGAGATGTGGCTGTAAAATATGACGGATTTGGCCTGTTGATTTAAAAATGTTAAAGTATGTCCTATCAAGCCTATGTGCTATAAGGTTTGTAATAATGCAACCCGCTTGTAAATCCATTAATATTTAATCGAGTTAAGAAGTGGGTGTGTCCGAATCCATGGGCAGGATGCTTGTGAGGACGGGTCCTCGCCAGTCTAGCAAGGCCGGGTCCTTGCAAGACCGCTAAGACAGGAAGCCAGCGGCTCTGAATTCGGACAGTACTAGCCTCGTTTTTAACCCCGCCCCCAGGTCCAGTCACTTAGCTACCGTGACGGCGGCAAACAGGCTAACAAGCTAACCTACATCAAAATGGACCCACAACTTCGTTTTTTTTTGTTATATTTTTTATTTGAGCAGCTACAACTGCTTAATCTCCGTCGCCGGCACTTTTATTTAAGGCTGAGAAGCAGCCAGGTAAAAAAAAATTTTTTTTTTTTGTTTAGTGAACCAGCTATTAGGAATTACATGCTAACTTTAGCTAGTTTAATTATTTTTAAGCACCAGAATGACCTGTGGCTAAATGTACACATTACTATAGAGTAGACTAACATGTAGATAATTAATATCACCTATATACATTTTAAATTATTAATAAAATTACATTTTCCAGAATTTATTTATCTTAATGCTTCTTTGTGTGTATAAAGCTTGTAGTAAAAAATAGCATTGAAATGTTTTTTGTTTATTGTCCTTTTCAACTCAAGCCTAATAATGCGTAGATCTCTTCTAAAAATGTCATTCACTTACACATTTTTTTTTATTACTCTACTTATCTTTAAACAGAACAGACCCCTGTACTGCAGGATTAACCTGAGTGTCCCAGTCCTGGACCGTTTTTTTAACCAAGAGGACCCCAGACCAGATTTTCGTCTAAGCAGGGAGTCTCTGGCAGTGCTGCTAAATCTCCTGAACCAGGATCGGCGACACGGTTGGGGTGCTACAATCGAGACCCTGGTGTTTCTTTTCTGGTTGGCAAGTGGAACATCCTACAGGGTGGTCTCAAGAGTGTTTGGGGTGCCTCGTTCAACTGTCCACGACATCGTCCATCGAGTCACAGAGGAGGTGGTCGCCATTCTCCATCATGTCATACACCTCCCCAAAACCCCAGAGGAGATGGAGGTTGTGTCTCGTGGGTTTGCTGGCCTGGCTCGCCACAGAGCTTTCCTGAAAGCAGTTGGTGCAATCGACGGCTGTCACATCCGGATCAAGCCTCCAAGCGGTCCTGATGGTCAGTGCTACAGAAACAGGAAACTGTTTCCATCCATCATCCTGCAGGCAGTTTGTGACCATCAGGGCCGCTTCATCGACACCTATGTGGGCTGGCCTGGGTCGGTCCACGATTCCAGGGTGCTCCGCCACAGCCCACTGTACAGGCAGTCAGACTATCCTCCTCCAGGGCACTTCATCCTCGCAGATGGAGGGTACCCGTGCCTCCAACATCCACTCCCCCTCATCACCCCCTACAAACGGGTGGTTCAAGGTGTGGGAGTCCAGCGCTTTAATAGCCATCATTCCAGGGCGCGCTGCATCATTGAGCGTGCTTTTGGAATGATGAAAACCAGGTTCAGGGCCATCTTCCTGAANAGGGTGGAGCGTGAGATCGATAGGCGGATTGGTGCTGCGTCTGCAGTGATGCGGGCGTTGTACCGGTCTGTCGTGGTGAAGAGAGAGCTGAGCCGAAAGGCAAAGCTCTCAATTTACCGGTCGATCTACGTTCCTACCCTCACCTATGGTCACGAGCTTTGGGTAGTGGCCGAAAGAACGAGATCGCGGATACAAGCGGCCAAAATGAGTTTTCTTCGCAGGGTGGCTGGGCTCTCCCTTAGAGATAGGGTGAGAAGCTCGGCCATCCGGGAGGAGCTCGGAGTAGACCCGCTGCTCCTCCACATCGAGAGGAGCCAGTTGAGGTGGCTCGGGCATCTGATTAGGATGCCTCCTGGACGCCTCCCTGGTGAGGTTTTCCGGGCACGTCCAACCGGGAGGAGACCCAAAGGAAGACCCAGGACACGCTGGAGAGATTATGTCTCTCGGCTGGCCTGGGAACGCCTTGGGATTCCCCCGGAGGAGCTGGCCCAAGTGGCTGGGGAGAGGGAGGTCTGGGCTTCCCTCCTTAGGCTGCTGCCCCCGCGACCCGACTCCGGATAAGCGGGAGAAAATGGATGGATGGATGAAGGAGACGGCTGCCAGAGGAGCGCAGGGACCGTGAAGGCTCGTACTTTAGAAGTAGTTCTGATAGATAAGAAGGCCCAAGACCATTAAGACATTTAAAAACCATTAAAAGAACCTTAAAATCGATCCTGAAACGTACGGGGAGCCAATGCAGCTTGTTTAAGACAGGTGTAATGTGCTCCCGCCTCCTGGTCTTCGTCAGGACACGTGCTGCTGAATTTTGAAAAAGTTGTAAACCTGAGGTACTCTTTTTGGGAAGACCAGAAAGCAGGGCATTACAATAATCAATTCTACTAGTAATAAAAGCATGCATCAGCGTCTCCGTATCGGCCTGAGAGAGAAAGGGGCGGACTCTGGCAATGTTTTTCAGGTGATAAAAACCTATTTTTGTAGTGTTCTTAATGTGGGGGATAAGAGTTAGCTCAGAGTCAAAAATCACGCCCAGGTTCTTCACTTGAGAAGATGGATTTAAAATTAGTGTCTGTAGCTTTGGTAAAACTTTCTCTCTCTGGGCCTCAGGACCAATGACTAAAACTTCAGTTTTGTCCCGGTTGAGCTGGAGAAAGTTTTCTGCCATCCAGGATTCGATGTCTGAAATACAATTAAAAAGTGCATCCAATGGCCGTGCGTCATCGGGAGACACAGAGATGTACAACTGTGTATCATCTGCATAACTGTGGAACTTAATTCTGTGTCGCCCGATGACGCTGCCAAGTGGGAGCATATATAGATTAAAACAGAACAGGGCCAGCGTCCAGATTTGAGCACTTCGTTTTCTCTGGTTTTCTCCATGAAAATAAATATTTTTGAAAATTGTAACAACAGAAAAATACTTTTGTTATATACCATAATAACACCCTGGGGTTGAAATTTTAAACTACTTCAATGATTGCCCTATAAAGGGTTAACAAGTCTTTGCAAAGTGCTGAACTTCTTCACTTCCACCAGGTTTCTGATTACTTGACAAGTAGGTGGTTTACTTGTAATGGTTTCATGCTTCTTTGTTTGAGCTTTCATTACTCCTGTGAAGGCCTTTTTCTGAAGCTTGTTTAAACTCTCCCGAGCACAAGCTGTGACTTCTGCAGCAGATTTCTTAGGCCATTCATTTTCTGACCACCTTAGGAATTCTGGGCCTCTTTGCCATGCAGAATCCTCTCAAGTCCTCAGTGGTGCCACCTCGTATGATGATGTCAGCGATGTTATATGCTCCAGGGATCCACCACCAGTCCTCAACTAGTCCAGACCTTTGGATCTCTCCCACTCGGTTTGCAAAGAAGGTCTGGTATCCATAGCTTTCTCTTTGAATGGCCCCTAGGACTGTCTGGCTGTCTAAGAAATGGAACCATCTTTCTACTTCCAGTCGTCCATGTTTTTCAAAATATTTTCTGAGCCTAGCTGCATAGACTGCACCACAGATCTCGGCTTTAACAGCTTCCCCTTCTGATCCAGTGGGGTCAGTTTAGCCTTTGCTTCTACAAACCGAACAACAGCTCCTCTTTCTGTTTCCCATCTTAAATACATTACAGCCCCATATGACGTATCGCTCCCATCAGAGAAGGTAATTCCCCATGGCTTGCCTTTCCAGGCGGTTGGTGTCAGGCTCCTGTGGAACTTAACACGGCCAAGTTCCAGGTATTCTTTAAACAGCTTAATAGCTTCTTCTCTTAAGCTATCTGAAAGTGGTTTGTCCCATGTTTCATGACTCATCTTTCCACAGGCAGTTTCCTCGAAAGCCTTCCTTACAACAATAGCTCCCCTTTGTTTGACAGGTGTTACTAAACCAATTGGATCATAAAGTCCAACTACTTGGCTTAGTAGATGCCTTCTGCTCAGTGGATTGGGCGTTCCAGTTCTGACCTCCTCTTTCAGGAGATTCTTGCCAAGTCTCATCTTCTTGTTTCTCTTAGAGAAGTTAATTGAGGTTAGCATGTAGAGCATGTCATCTTCTACATGATATCCAACCCCCAAAGCTCTGTTGTCGTCATCCCGCCTCGGATTTGTAACGACGATTGTTATTCCACTATGTTCCACTTTGTCTCCAGCATTTTGACTCCCACTTTGCCCTGACCACACCCAAGGTTTGAGAAAGAAGCCACCTGCTTTCAAAATGGCTTCCACTGCTCGTGTGATCTTTAGTAGCTTCTGTTGTGGGAGGTCAAAATGTCATCAACATAAGCATCTTCTTCAAGAACCCTGCGTTCTTCATTCAGGTGAGCAAAGATGGAGAGGCTTGTGGTTTCTCGCTTAGCCAGTTGTGCAATGCATCCTGCTGGTCTGTCTCCCATATTGACACGTGTGATGACAAATTGTTTGATTTTCTCATCAGGGTTGTCTCTCCAGAGAAATCTGTGGAGGTGCATTTCACGTTCCTCCAGAATTATACATCTTTTTTATGTCGCCGAGAGCTGCATGTACACCTTTCCTGAACCTTAGAAGAACAGCTCTGATCGGGTTGAGAACATCTGGTCCTTTGAGCAGAAAGTCATTCATACTCAGCCCCTTAAATCTCTGGCTACTGTTCCACACTACTGGAGTTGTGACAGAGTGAGGATTTGGGGCTATCAAATGGCTTATGTACCAGGTTGGTCCAGTCCAACCTTGCCTGATTTCTTCTGTGAGTTCTATTGCGGCACGCTGTTCAATCATTTTATGTACTTGGGCCGTGTAAGCAGTTTTCAGCTCTGGTTCTTTCTGCAACTGTTTCTCAGTTCTTAAAAATGTGGCCTCTACTGCTTTTTTGTTGTCGGGCAGCGAGGCTGGGTCTTCTATATCCATGGGTACGTTGCATCCCAATGTGGTGATTCTGTATGCTCATCTCCATGAACATAAGTGAGTCCTTTTCTGATGATCTCGAGTCCTTTCTCCTCTGATAGGGTCATTTCTTTTCCACCAGGCTGGCAGTTCCCACAACGGCATCCTCCACATTTTGGCTCACAGGCTGCTCCCATGCTCTCCCATCTCCACCATTCGAGGAACTCACGATTAGTCGCTGCCGTATGCTTAGTGTACGCTGTTTGATGACATTTGGAAAAAGATATTCCAGGACTCGATCTGTTAATAACTTCCTTGTATTTGACAGCAGCTTTTCTCATCGATCTGGCGAAGTGAGTCTTTGACTCATGTGCTGTCATTTCCACATTTTCAAAAAGATCACGATGAGCTCCTCCTACAGTCCAACCGAGTGGGCTTTTCCACAAAACAAGATCCCCAACAACTTTTATCCTTTGTAGAGCAAGTCTTCCCTCTCTGTGACTGATGAGCAGTTCTACTTCTTTGGGCCTCCTTAGTTCTTCCTGCTTGATTTGTGGAAAGAATCCTTGCAGTCTTTCGGAACCAATGGTTGATTGCACCTTTGCAATCTCATCTAGTCCATAGCAGACCATTTGATGGGCTCTGGTTTTCCCAGTAGGTGTCTTTGTTCTGACTCTGAGAAGGTATCTTTTTGTCTTTACCTCCAAAGTCATTCCACCCACACCATATAACACTAAAGTTACATTTTCACTTTGTAACTTTAACCTGGCAGCAGCCTTATGGGTGATGTAATTTGTGTCAGATGCTAGATCCACCAGTGCTTCAATTGTTTGACCTGCATTAGCAGTCACTTCCATCAGCATTAGGATTACAGGAAGCTCACAAAGTCCATAACTTTCCAAAAGCTCAGACCGATTGCCATCAGTCTTTGTTCTTTGTGAGTTGTTGTTGGTGAATGCTTTTCTGCACCTGTCGGCCATCTCTGGAGTAAGTTCTGATAGGAAGTCCTCTTGCTCATCAGTGAGTTTACTCTTCCTTCCAGGCATTTCTCCTTGCTCATCATTCCTGCTTTTCTCCCTGATGTTTCCCTTTGGGCAGAGGAAATAATGATGCTCAGATGAACCTTCTTTTTTGCAGTCTTTGTTCCTGCACAAGTAGGTGTCTATACATCCAGCATTGTTATGAAGTCCAAGGCATCTCTTGCAGGTTCCCATCTGTTTTAAAACCGCATTCTTTTCATGAAAGTTCAGACTTAAACTTTCTACAGAAGAAGATTTTGTTGTAATGCTCATCATCTCCACATACAACACTTGAGCCATACTTTCGTTCAGATTTCTTTCCTGGACTTTGGTGCACTTTAACCACCTTCTCCCCAACCTTGAGTTGTTTGAGTCTTTCGAGCACTCCTTCCTGTTTTTTAACAGGGTATACGCGGGGGCTTGAAAAGTCTTAAAAGTCTTGAAATTGATTTAAGGAAAATTAAGACCCTTGAAAAGTCTTAAAAAGTCTGAAATTGATGTAGTAAAGTCTTAAATTTCGTTAGTATTGGCGTGAATTTAAAATACGTTCGTCTCATACTTGCAAACTTGTCGCTTTTCGGCGAAAATTGCCGTTTATGAAGCCAAATATGACGTTCGTGTGAATCGAAGAGTTTTTGTTTTTAGGAGGAGTGGGTTTTCGCTCGTTCACAAACATCTTTGTTAGTGGGTCACGAGTTGTTATTTGACCAATCACAGTCACGGAGACAGCTTGGCAAAAAGACGCTGAGCTAGCGCGGCGGCACCCGAAACACCAACACAGAAACTCCAGCGAGCACGGAGGACAGGTGAGCACAATGGAGAAAGACTAAAGACTCGTAAACTAGACGTGTTCAGAGAAACTCTTGACAGTCTTTGTTTCTGAGTCTTTTTTTTTCGTGTCACGACGCAGAGTCTGATATGAAACGGAGCAGAAAATCCGAGAGTCACAGAAAACATGTTGGTCAAAAGTTTCCCAGTAAACAGACAGGTTCATGCTAAAACCCAAAGGAGATTCTGACACAGACAAGGTGCTGGCGTTGTGTTTCAGATACATACAGGCTAAACCCTTTTATAACGAGAGAATTTAATAAAATCCTTGATTACTTATTCTCAGAATTTTGAGGGAAAAAGTAACTAAGGAACTCTCAGGTTAGATCTGAATTTTTTCAGAGATTAAAAATCGGTGATGTTTTTTTTCTCTTCCCTACATATCTACTAATAGAGATTTGAAATTAAGAAGAAATAAACTTGCAAAAAAGTATGTTTTTTTAATGGGATGTTGATATTAGTGGAAAACTAATTCAAAATTAACATAAACGGATCCTAAAAGCGTTACAGGTACTTTTACTATCATTCTGTTGTGGAAAGTCAGTGCAATTATTTAATGAAAACTCTGAAAAGCTGCTTAAACCTGCATTTTTATTGTGGGTCCGTCTGTATTATTAAAATGAGTTGATGGTTTAAATAAGTTTAGCTAAAGTTATTCAGAGCCACTGTAGAAGGTCTAAAGAGCCTGAGTTCAGCTGTGGTAATGAGAGGAGCTGTGAAATAGTCTGAAAGCTGTTTGCTTGCTCAAGTTGAATTCAAATAGAATATATAGTACATGATATATATAATGATGATAATAATACTTTTATGTATATTTACAAGTGATGTTAGAGCTAAAAGGCAGAATAGAAGTTTTTTTACTTAATCTCGTTGCATTAGGATTTCACATGGTCCCACATTGAGTAATCTTTGTCCCACATTTGGTGAGTTGGGGTCTGGCCACCCTACTTAAGAATAATTTCAGTATTTTGGGATATTTTCAGATGTGTTCTGTGAATTAGTCTCATAATAATTGTTAATATGATCTCTAGTAATTTTCTGATTGATTCTGTCATTATATTTTTCAGTTTTTTGAGCAGAGTGACCGTGGTAGAAAATAGTTTGCATTTTGCAAAAAATCCCATTGATGATTTTTTAAATGATTCTAACAGGTTATTGTTGCAATAAAAGTATGTAAATGTCAGGTCACTAGAAAACCCAGTAGATGCATGGATGCTAATCTGCAGCATGCCTTGTTCAGGGTGGGCGGGGGTTAGTTGTCACCTTTTTCACACCCTCTAAGTTTGCAGGTAATACAATTAGATTAATGTAAAGTATTAAAATAAAATATACTTTTATTCTCCTATGCCAGTTGTTTGCTTGCGTTTCCGTACCACGTGACTTGACGTACCATTGCTACAGCCTTGCTGTCCCAAACGTGACGAGTCCCACCGCAATGCAGTATTTAAAAAGAATATATTAGTGTTTAACAGTTGATTAGTTCATTGCGATAAAGTCTTGATTTTTATTTTCTAAGGTCTTAAAAAGTCTTGGAAAGGTCTTAAATTTAAGTTTGAGATTCCTGCATATACCCTGTTTAAGGAACTTCAGGAGCTCATCAAAGTGATTTTCTTGGGTTACTCTATTACGTGGCTCCAGCATAAAGATCAGCCAGTCTCTCTTTATAAAATCAGGCAATTTACCTTCTATTGTTTTGATTACAAGTGGGTTTTTTATTGCACCAGAATTTCCAAGTTCGGTTAGATCTTTCAAAGCTTTCTCTATAGTCTGTATCAGATCAATGACTCTTCTTGGCTGATTTCCCTTCAAAGGTGGAATTTTCTCTAGGTCTTCCAGGATCTCTATTGCAATTGTTGACTTATTTCCATATCTGTTTTCTAGAACTCTGAAAATCTCATCAGCGCTATATGCTGACAAGCTATCATTTAATAGTTCATCATCAATACTGTTAAGCAGTTGAACCTTTTTTATCTCTGCAGATCCAAATGGCTCCCCTTGCTTTTGGAGGTTTTCCCAATCCCTCTTCCACATATGATACTCTCTTTTGTTCCCACTGAAGATGGGGAGTGCTATTGGTCTGATCTTCACAAGAGGTGAGGCTATCTGCTGCGCTCCACTCGTCATACTAAGAGTTCCAGAACCTCGTCTTTCATCTTCAGTTCGTCGTGCAGTAACAAACTCAGCCTTCCTTAGCTCAAGCCTGCTGCCCAGAACCTTCAAGTCTTTTCTCCTTTGATCCAGATTTCTTCTTTCATTTCCGGGGATCCATCGCTCCCATGCAGTCATAACACTGGTATCCTCCTTTAATCTCTTCTCCGAGAGGCTGAGGCACACCTCATATCCCTCCAGGTTTGTGCCCTTCACAGGCCAGTTTGTTGCTACTTCAGTACTTTTTTCCGCTTCCAGAATTGCTTCTGAGAGTTCTTCTTGACCGTACCTTGACCACAGGTTATTTTGGATAAGATCCCTGAGCTCTTTAAAATTTCTTTCCGCCTCAGTTGTAATCTTTCTGATGTCGGATTCCTGCCGTTCTTCAAGACTCGTTTCCTCATCTCCATCTTCCTCTTTCATTGCCTCAGCCAGCAGACCATTTAGGTAATCATCATTTGCTTCCAGCAACCTCCTGAAATGTTGTGAGAGTTTATTAAACTCATCTCTCAACTCAGCTTCCACCAAGTGTTCTGCCTCTCTGATGAGGAAGTTTGCTTGTCTTGTGAAGCTGCTCTTTGCAGTGGATCTTTCCTTCTTGAGCTGTTCAACTGTCTTCTCCAGCTCGTCTGCCATCTTGACTTCATGCCTGAAGCTTCCACCCCCGCGTCACCAGCTCTTTAGACTTCCAAGGCCGTTTATCCTCCAGTCCAGGCCGTGCGATGGTTATCAACTGTCGAGTTATTGCTTCATTGCCCAAACTCGAATAGGCGTGGCACCCAACAGAGGACGCTGGACAACTCCACTCATTTAGTCTCTTTTATTACTTTTCTTGACTGATGAGTCATAGGTTGATAACCTTAACAAATAAACAAATAAGTTACATCATCAGCAGGTATTAGCAGACAGATTAGATATAATAGACTCTAGTTGTATATTTAAAACTTATATCTCCCTTAGGGATGCACACAATCTTGGAAATGTACCCCAAATAACTACCAATTATAGTCAACTTACATTTCTCTTTTAATCTAATTTAATAAGTAAAATAAGTAAGGATACATACCAGAAGCATCTCTGTGGTTGCCAAACACTGAGCAAACAAACTGAGGTCAAACAAAAAGGAACCAGCTGCCTGGTTAACACTAATCAAGTCTCTCTCTACCTGGAAGCAAGGTGACCACACCCATTGCTTCTGGCATAACACTGCCCTCTTGTGTGCAAACACATAACTACATAACAAATTCAAGCACCAACAATGAAACAAAGTATTTCTACATCATAACACCTCCCACTTGACCTCCTTGGCTCTCAATACAAGGGGGTCACCCAGTTTCCCCTTTGTTTTTGTTTTTTTTACAGAGTTTGCTGCTCTTCAACAGGTAGTAGAATAACAAGGCGTCTAACATCTCGGTGGAGAATGGTTGCCGTTTTCCGATATGAGAGTTCTTTTGTTTTGTCGTTCTTTTTAGGTGATGGGTTTTCCTTACTTCCTGGCTTTGAACTTGCTACTGGGTAGCTTGGAAAAGTTCTCACATTTGCATCTCTCACAATGCCTTGTTTATCGCAGTTTACACTGACAACCCTGCCCAATTTGTATTGGCCTCTCAGTGTGTTTTGATCTGCAAGCCACACCACATCTCCTACAGTCACATTACGCTCCTTTGTGTGCCATTTACTCCTTACAAACAGGTTTGGGCCTGCCAACTGAGACCATTTTTTCCAAAACTTGCCGACTTTTCTTTGGATTTTGTGGAGTCTTTTGTATGTATAGCCTCCGAATTGGAAATCCCCTGGATCTCCTTATGGATTGGCTCGTCCAAGCAAGAGAAAGTTGGGATTAACATACTCCACACAATCCTCACGACTTTGAATTCTGGCATCTATTGGTCTCTCATTTGCCAGATTTGCAGCCATGAAAAGGAATGTCTGAAATTCCCCCAGTGTGAAGACTCCATCACCACCTAGATTGGTTAAGGCTCTTTTTACGAGCCAGACAGCAGCCTCTGCTGCTCCATTTGTGTGAGGAGAGTCTGCTGGATGGATCTTCCATGACCACTCAGTTCCATCTTGTGCAGCTTTATCTTGAACTTCTGTTTTATCCATCCTTCTTAAGAATGCATACAGTTCTTCAAGTGCTGGCTTGGCACCAACAAAGTTTGAGCCAGGATCAGACCATGTTTTCCTGGGGTGTCCTCTGATTGTCGTAAATCTGTGGTACGCTAAGAGGAACCCCTCTGATGACTGGTCAGTCACAACATTGGCATAAATGGCCCTTGAAGCCATGCAGCAAAATACAATGCCCCAGACCTTTAGTTTGGTTCTCTTTTTCACTTCATCTTTCACCATGTAAGGCCCAAATAGATCCACAGCTGTGAATTCAAATGGGTTGGCAGGGTTCACTCTCTCAGATGGAAGGTCACTCATAACCTGCTGACATAGTTTTGCTTTGAGTTTTCTGCATGTTACACAACTGTCAACTACTTTCTTAGCAAGTCTGCGTCCTTTAATCACACAGGCTCTTCTCCTCATCCTGAGAAGTGTTCCTGCTACATCTTCATGGTTTGCAGCGTGGGCATCTCGTGCTAAAAGCGTGGATATCCATGCATCATATGGCACAACTGGTACAGCAGTTCTGTTTTCCATAAACATCTGAACCCTGCCTCCACAGACTAATGGCGCTTACACACTAGCACCGGGTCGGCTCCGATCGGTCGGCCTCAGTCGGCCCCGGCCCCGCCAGGTTGTTTACACACGTCGTCCAGGACACCCTTTGGAATGCGGACGTGATAGGCGGTCTCAGAAATGTGCGCGAAAAATTGGCGCGAATATATCAGTGATGTGGGCGGGTCAAAGGAGCACAGAGAAGTCTGCGCGGCGTCTTCCTTATTAGAAAAGGCTGTGTGGCAGCACTGTGTGTGTGTGCTGCGCTCCTCACAGCCGACGGGAACAGAGAAATGGCTGGGTGGGTCAAAAGAGCGCAGAGAAGTCCGTGGTCTCTTCCTTATTAAACAAAGGCTGTGTGGCAGCCAGTGTTGGGCAAGTTACTTCAAAACTGTAATGCATTATTTATTACTTGTTACTCACATTTTAAAGTCATTCGTTACATTATAATATTACCCATTTTAAAATGTAAGGCATTACATTACTTTTGCATTACTTTAAGTTACTTTCACCAAACTAATATGGATTTGGGAATCTAAATGTAGCTCATGACGCTCAAGTAGCTCATCATTCATCCAGATTCAATTCAATTCAGTTTATTTCTATAGCGCCAAATCACGACAAGAGTCGTCTCAAGGTTCTTCACAAAGTAAACATTCCAATCCAGTTCAGTTCATTAAGCCAATCAGTAAAAAAGTGTCCTGTATAAGGAAGCCAGCAGATTGCATCCAGACACTGACTAGTGTCCATGTCTTTTCAGCAAAGTGATGTGGTATCTAACTGGGCTAGGGGTTGTGGTTAAAACAGTCAGATATAACAACAGTTCTTTAGGTGGAGCACACAAAGTGCATTTGACTACAATGTTCTTCATATCCTTATTTATCTCAAACTTAAAGTAACGGGTGTATGCCCATCTGGAGAGTGTTCTATTTTGCTCTGCAGGTCCTTCTGATCACCTCCAGGGCTGCAGGATGACTGCTCCTGGGCATGAAAGTGCCCAAAGCTGGCTGGGACCCCCAGAAAATGAATTTGTATGAAATAAATGCAACAACAAATTGTACGCTTAGCACGCTGCCATCTTAAATTAACTGAGCGTGTAAACGGTGTGTGGGGGGAAGGGGGTGGCTCCACCACCCTGTATTTTGCCTTGGTCCCCAAATGCCTGGATACGGCCCTGGGTGTGGACCTGAGTTTTGAAAGTGATCTGAATTTTATGAAATAAATAAATATTACATGCTTATAAATTATTGCTTTATATTGTTAAACATCTGTAGTGGATAAAAATCTACCTACTTTTTCCTTTTCAAGAACTTTATTTAGTTTTCTTGTTTTTTATTTGACTATTTTCCTGTCCTCTCTCTTATCTTCCTGTATCTCCTCTCAATTCTCCAGAAAAACTGATTCCTGGATTTCCTACTTTTCCACATAATGAGCTAGCCTACTTTTTGAACTAAGACGTTATGGATGCACCGCAAAATGTGCATCCAGAAAATAGCGAAATGTGCACTGCACGCTGCAGGTGTGGTGATGTCACCTGGGCACAGATGAGCTCCGCTGAGGCAGCGCGCGTCATGAGTAAAAGAGAAAGTGCCAGAAAGCGGACATGAACGATCGCGTGTTAAATGTTTTTTGTGTAATTTTTGGTGGCGTGACTTTGAGAATGTTACTGTGGTCGCGGTGCACGCAGCTGGAGCGCATCCGATCAGCGGTCTCTGTCCTCTCTGCTCTCAAAAGACGTCCTGGTGCACTGAGAGTTCATATAAATAATGTTATATCAAAACTGGACCTTTATTCAGGCTCCCCGTAATTAGAACCCTGAAGAAAACCCACTAATTGATTCCTGGTTGAAAATGCGTTGTAATGCGTGCGTTACTGACATTGTACCGAGTAAAATATTACTGATTTTTTTTCTGTAATGCCTTACATTACCGCGTTACAGCAAAAAGCAATGCATTACAGTAATTAATTACTTTTGTAACTCGTTACTCCCAACACTGAAACTTATTTAACATTTGAAGGAAAAACTCCAGGTGGAAACGTTCATCTTTCTCCCCTTTAAGCTTTAAACAACAGATAGTGTACAGAGATATGAATGAATGTGATGTTTGAAGAATGATTGATTTATTTAAGTTCAACTATTTATAATAAAAACATTGAGGCTTTAAATGGTTTATAGTCAGCTTTTTTTTTTTCATTTTGAGACTAAATCACTATTTTATTTTGAAACAACAATAAACAGTAACACATGTTTACCAGCAGGGGGAGCCTCACTCATCCTGATACTTTAACTTTGCCTTTTATCTTATTCTACATCTAATTTTATTTGTGTATTTAAATTAGATTTTAAAATCTGCTGTTTTATGTTTTCATGTTGATTTTAATGTTTTATGTTGTTGATCCTGTAAAGCACATTGAATTACTTCTGTGTGTGAAATGTGCTACAAATAAAGCTGCCTTGCCTTGATGGTGAGTTCAGCTGTTTAGGTCACAGAATTCATCAAAACAAACGTTATGATGGAAACCTACTGGTATAGCAGAAAAGAAACAAACAAGCTATTTGAGCTACTTTATAATATTAACAAATGTATTACAAATAATATAAAAGAAATAAAAAAATATTAATGTAACAAACCTGTTTTACACCCAGAATAATGGATTAAGTACAAATATTCACTATTCTCCTCTAATGAATGACAACTCAGCAGCAGTTTGTAATAAAGATCTGAAACACACACACACACACACACACCCTTCCTAATGAAAGTTCCTGAGTATATCAGAGCTAGACGTCACTGTTTTAATGATAAATGTTGTAATTTTGAATTAACCTGGTTGATTACTTTAGATCAGGGGTCCTCAACTAAATTTGTTCAAGGGCCATAGTTTTTTCCAGCAGGCACCGTGAGGGACAGATGCTCTTCTAAAATTAAGTTCAATTATTGCTGTATCATAATTTTTTAATAATTTAATATATCAATTTTCCATCAAAAAATGTGAGTGCACTACTGCCACCAAGTGGTGAGATTGTGAATCAGTAGTCTTAACATCTCAAAAGATGATAGATAGATAGATAGATAGATAGATAGATAGATAGATAGATAGATAGATAGATAGATAGATAGATAGATAGATAGATAGATAGATAGATAGATAGATAGATAGATAGATAGATAGATAGATATTATTCATATTATTGATGCAATAAAGACATGATCTGCACGTCCATGCAATGTTGATTACTTGGTGGGTGTTAAATAGGATGTCCACAACAACCTCGTTTGGACCAGAATTAGATCTTATCTGGAGGTCCTGTAGACGGCACTACAGGATGTCCAGACGTCATCTGGCGTCACTGTCTGCACCTTCGGTGGACCAAAAAATGAAGGTGCTATATTTGACTTGGAGAGAACGTCGACACAACGTGTCTGAATGACGTGAGCAACAATTTTTTTAGTATAATTTCTTGCACCTGTGTTGGACGTGCTCATGACGTCCAAATATGTTACCCAACCCAAGGTCCAAATGTATCACGTCATATAGACGTCCAAATGAGGTCATAGATAGACGTCCTAATATTGGACCTGGTTTGCACGTCCACCGGACGTCTAAAATTGGTCTAGACTGACGGACTCAATATAGACCTGATCTGCACGTCCATGCGATGTTGATTGTTTGCTGGGTTGTAAAAAAGATCTGACACACACACACACACACGCACACACACACCCTTCCTAATGAAAGTTCCTGAGTATATCAGAGCTAGACATCACGGTTTTAATGATAAATGTTGTAATTTTGATTAAACCTGGTTGATTACTTTAGATCAGGGGTCCTCAACTAAATTTGTTCAAGGGCCAGAGTTTTTTCCAGCAGGCACCGTGAGGGCCAGATGCTCTTCTAAAATAAAGTTAAATTATTACTGTATCATAATTTTTAATAATTTAATATATCAATTTTCTATCCAAATTTATGTTTTTATTTCAGCGTTTAGCTTAGTTGGCTCTGCCTATCAGACAGGTAAATATTGTACTTGTACATGTGTTGCTGTCTTCCTGTGAGCAGTTTTTGTCAAAACACCACAATTATGCACTAATATGGTGGAAAGCACAAAATCAGACAATCTAAGAACTGCTGCAGACTAAATAAAAAAATGAATGAGAGCTATGACTTGTAGTCATTTGTGAGTAAAGGCTGTTTATCTGTTTGTTTAATTTAATTTAGAAACAAAGTAGAACATGCATTTTCTCTTTCCTGATTGGCCCACAACCTATTGTTAGAAAATCACACGCGCACACACACACACACACACACACGCGCACGCACGCACGCACGCACACACACACACACTTTAATGAGCATATTTCTGTAACCACAAGGTCAGTTTGATTACTTTTGGTCTCATTTTGATTGATTTTAAATCTTGACATTAGCTGTACAAAGTTTGAGTTTGATAAAGTGAAGAACAACAGTTCATAATGGGTGGATAGAATGTGTGTACAATTTGATTTTTAGCAGCGTTAGAGACAGAAATGTGGCTGAAACCCTCACACATGGAGCAGGAGTTTCAGTCACTCTTTTGGTTGTAGTTTTAGTTGTTTGGAGAACGTAAAAAGATTCTGCAGTGTCTTTAGAGGTACAGCTTGACCATATTTATTGATATTTGGGACGTGAATTTTGCTGCTAAACTTCAAAGTCCCTAATTGGGGTTGCCATTTTAAGGACAATGTCGGATTATTGGCAAATTGTCAGGTACGTGGCAAGATGTATTGGTCCGACATTTGGCCAAGACCCCGACATTGTCAGGCCAAAGGCCACACATCTTGCCCATAACCCGTAAAATGGAAATGGGGGCCGGGTGGAAAGGTCCGGCAGGCTGGATGTGGCCTGCGGGCCGTCATTTGCAGTTCACTACTTTAGATATTTAAGTTTGTGGTTAGCAGCAGTAACTCATCGTGCATGAGGTGTGTGTTCACACAGAGCTGCTGTTTCATTGTGGTTTTAGCTGCTATGATAAAATCTTTTAGTAAAGTTCTTTAGAAGCTGAGCTACGTTTCTCACATCATCCTCCTTTTCTGTCTTCTGTTAGAGGAAATCACTCAGGGCTGAACCCTGGGAAGAAGGAGGTACAGAATATTTCATAAACCAGAAGTGGGTTGAAAGAAGCAGCTTTTATTGACTCAGTTTTACTACATTTTACATTTCAGTATAAATGTCGTGACCCTAAAGTCGCATCAGAAACAACAAGACCTGTTTAACAGCAGAGGAAACCTGACTCCTGCTGTTGCTGCTAGTGAGGCTCAAAGTTTCTCCACCTAACATTTATTAAAGCTACAGTCTGTGGTAAAATGTCAGAAAGAAAAAGAATAAAAGTAGACATCACAATCACTGCTGACAGGTTTAAATAAGCACTGAAAAGATAAAGTTCCTGTCTTAAAGATTTAAAACTAAACATGGCAGAAAAGCAGCTTTACTTGTTATTCTAGTCATCATGAAAATCAATGCTTCTGTTGCTCAAGTAATCATTATAAAGCAAAAACTAACAAGAACATTTAAAAGCAAAAAGAAAGATAATATCATTCACTTACATCACACTAGAAAAAATAACTAGCAGGTTGCTCATTAATAAAACCACATTAGAATTGTTACTAAAACTATTTAAGCTCAGAAATAAACTAAACTCATGACAAAGACATTTTGATCTTATGAAGCAGCGTGGACACAGCCACAAGCAAGTCCTGCTTTATAAACCACCCTTCATAGAATTATGCTCAGGTGTTTCTGGGTCAGAGCCCATTTTCTGCATAAAAACCTGCTGAATTTTGCAAAAGAAAAAAGAAAAGTTCATTATAATCAATAGTTCTTTAATAGTTTTCTCATATTTTCTCAAACCCATAAAGACACTGCAGCTTTTAAGAAGCAGGACTGATTTCAGCCATCACTACAGAGTTGTCTTGATCCTCTGAGTCTGCAGAACTTTGATCTTTTTCATGTTTCTTTTTCCTCCAAGTGAAATAGAGACAAATGCTGATCAGCAGCAGAACAACCAGAAGAAATCGTAATCCACATATGAGTAAAGGTGAAGGACCTGTTCAGAGACACAATAACAACAAATCATATAAAAATGTATGGAAACATGTTGATGAGATTGAGAATAATCACGTCTATGTTCAGACTCAAGTTTTATAATTATTGTTGGAAATGTTTTCCAGCTTAAACAACTTTACAGAAACATGTTCAGTTTTTAGAGCTAATAAATCCAGTTCACACGTTTTTATGAAGACATAAACAGACACAACCCACTGCAGCAGAGTACGTTTTCACTTACTAAAGAACCAGAGGAGATCCTTGTTTTGATTGGAGGACGAGTTAATAGTGGAGGAATAATGTAACTCTGTCTCCTTACCCCCAGTGTGTGTTACTGCTGTAGGGACTGGTGCTGGTTCAACACACACAGTGTTATTCTCTCTAAACACCCACTCAGATATGTGAGTCCCATTGGAAGTGCAGTTAGTCCTCGAGTGCCACTATCCTGCATGTTTTAGCTGTTTCCCAGTTCCACCACACCTGGTTTTAATCAGCAGGTGATTAACACGCTTCTGTAGAGCCTGATGAGCTGCTGAACATGTGATTCAACCACTGAATCAGGAGTGTTGCATTGAAAACATGCTGGATGGCAGCACTTGAGGAGCAGGATTGCCTACCTCTGAGTTAATGAAAATGAAGCCTGAGAGCAAATAAAATGATAACTAGATTAATTGCATTTCTAGCAGAAATGCGTTTGAATGCTGAATTGCTTAAAATGATAGCTGAAGGTGCTTAAGAAATGAATTCAAGCTTAAAATGAGCTTAATTGTCAAAATGAGCTGAATGGATTTGAAGATTTATGAGCAAAAATCTCTAAGAAATGTTATGAAGCTCAAAAAAAATAGGTGAAGAATCAAGAAAAACTGCTAAACAGCAGAAAGCTGAAATCTCCATACAAAGTTTACAAAGCTGGACAGTGGAAATGTTTAAACTTCTGGTATTTCAGTAGCAATAGTGAAATAGGTAAATTTTCACAATTAGCTGAACTGTGAATTTAGCAGCATATGCTGAGTTTTGAAACTGATAGCTGAAGATGCTTAAGAAATGAACTGAAGCTTAAATTGTGCTTAAATGTCAAAATCAGCTGAATGTATGTGGAGAATTAGGAGCAAAAATATTTAACAAGTTTAATAGAGCACAAAAAGTAGATGAAGAAAAAAATCCTAAACAGCAAAAATCTGAAAACTATAAACATAGTTTAAAAAACTGAACAGCTAAAATGTTTAAACAACGAATATTTGAGTAGGAATAGTTTAATAGTTAAATTTTCACAATCAGCTGAACTGTGAATTTAGCAGCTGAAATTGATGAACATGCCTTAGAACTGAAGTGAAGTTGAAAATGAGTTCAATTGTCAAAGTTAGCAGAATGAGATAAAAAATAAACTGTTAGAACGAGCAGAAATTGAACTTTAAAGTTTCAAAACTTTCTCAGCCATTCAAAGACCAGGCATAGTGGACGACTGGTTTCCTGAGTCCAAGCTGATCGATTTGGTGTATAACATGTCTGGGTGCGTATTTCTGTTAACTTGGAAGAAGCTTGAACTCTCTCGGCCAATCAGAGAGCAGGGCTGGGGGACGGCTGGTTTCCTGAGACCAAGCCGATCAATTTGATGTATAACATGTCTGGGGGTGTATTTCTGTTAACCCAGAAGAAGCTTGAAATCTCTCAGCCAATCAGAGAGCAGGGATGTTGGCGGTGGGGGGGGGCAATGGGTTCCTAAGACCAAGCCGATCGATTTGATGTATAATATGTGTGGGTGCGTATTTCTGTTAACCAAGAAGAATCATGAACTCTCTCAGCCAATCAGAGAGCAGGGATGGGGGGGGGCACTGGGTTCATCAGACCAAGCTGAACGATTTAATGTATAATATGTGTGGGTGTGTATGTCTGTATAGCCAGAAAAAATTTGAAAACTCTCAGCCAATCTGGGAGAGAGGGGGGGGTGGGAAGCGATAGAGAGAGAGAGAGAGAGAGAGAGAGAGAGACAGACTGCGAGAGAGAGAGAGAGAGACAGACAGAGAGAGAG
>SSNS01000417.1:397096-468002 GCA_006937985.1 Aphyosemion australe
TTTCTGAAAATTTGAAGGATTTGAAGCATTTCCCATTCATTTCAATGGGCTGAAAAATCGCAGAAAAAGCTGAATATCTCCTAAAATATTAAACGTATCAATACCAAAAGTAATAGCCGGAAAGAGCTTAACGAGCTGAACGATTTGATACCAAATTTGCTGAAATAGCTGAAAATGTTAAGGAGTTGAAAAGGTTCAAAAAAGTGTACGGAAGCAGAATAATAAGAAGAAGAAGAAGAAGAAGAAGAATAATAAAGAGAAACAGGAAAACAATAGTTTGAATGCTTAACAGCATTCAAACTAATAATAAAGAGAAACAGGAAAACAATAGTTTGAATGCTTAACAGCATTCAAACTAATTATCAGTCTAAAATAAATCCATCTTTTCCCATGATGCTGTGACTCACCACAGGTAGATATGTCCTCGTGTCTGGAGGACTGATTGACTTGATTCCTGACTGAACAGACCAGACGTCCTGAGATGTTTTGTCTCAGAACGATGATGTTAGTCTGATTATTTCCAGAGAGGAGCTCAGAGTCAGTCAGTGTGTGTCCATCCAGAGTCCAGCTGTACTGAGGACTGTCCCCTTCCTCAGAGGAGCAGGACACCTGCTTCTGTCCCTGGGACAAACACTCAGACACCAGCTGGACAGGCGACACACCAGCTGAGACATGGAATGATTGAATATTGTTAAAGAAAGATGGTTGTTGTTTTATCTGATTTACTAACATAGAAGAAAAGGTACAAAATATTAGTTTATGATGGACTTGATGTGAATCGTGTCAGTTATTAAGGTAATGTCATTTATAGATATGTTAGTGTGGTTTAGTTCAAAAGTATAAAAGTCATTTACCTTGAACAGACAACAGTAGAGTCCTCTGTCCTGTTGAACGTCCATCTGAACCAAAGATCTGAAGTTTATATTCTCCACTGTCATCCCTGTTCAGGTTATTGATCCTAACTGTTCCAGTACTGGGAATAAAAACTAATCTGTTGTTGTGTTTGATAATTGGATTGGTTTTATTTCTCCACTTGACTATAAGTGAACCATCCTTTCTCCAGTATAATCTGTATATCTCTGCAGCGTTGTCCAGCAGCTGGATGTCCACAGCTCCTCCTAAAGCTCCAACACACTGAGATCCATCCTGTCTGCCGTCACAGGAAGTTTCTACAGCTGGAAATAAAATAACAGATTTCAAAATTTTTTTGATGAGAAAATTAACAAAATTTTTTTTACAATGAACATTAAAACATGTTAGTCACATTCATACAACAATCAAAAACACATAATTTGCTGAAATCAACATTTTTATCAGACCAAATAAATCTTTTATTCACCTGATCAATAAGAAACAGAAACATTTAGGGTTCAATAAAAGGTTAAAAACATGAATTTAGTATTTTAACACATTCAGGAACTGTAATGTCATGTGAGTGAGGCAGAATGGAAGAGAGTTTGAATCTAAAGTAAAAAAAATATATTTTTTACACAAATCAGTTTGTAATCTTCCAAATGTAAAGAGACTGAATAAATATTTGAAATAATTTGAATGAATGGTAAATGGCCTGTATTTATATAGCGCCTGCAAGGGTTCTACAACCCCCCAAAGCACTTTACAACACACCAGTCATTCACTCTAAACCCAGATAAGTAGAGTTTACTTAAAAAAACTCAGGTAACATGTTGCCTTAATTTTTTTAAGTAATGAAGCATTAGTTGAGTGAGTGCAGCGGACTACATTCAATACACTTGACCCCTTTAATAGAGTGAAATGGAAATTTTGAGTTGAATGTACTATAGTTACAGAGTTACAGTAACTTAAGGTACTTAGTTGAAACAACTATTAAACACCCATTTATATAACTCAGCTTGTTTTTAAGCATTACTCTATTTCCAATTGAACCAATTTTTACATTTTACCTGACAGATGCCAGCTAACTCATGCCTCATGCACCACATGACTGCAGGCAGTCAGTGAGAGTTGAACTCTTGGTTACTGAGACCAGAGCCTTTAGTGAGAACCACCACCTTACTATATACAGAGGAACAGCACAGTGGTCTCATTCCTGAAACCTTCCTCCTCACTTATGGTGCCAACATGACAGAACAAATAACCCCACCTTTGCAACACTGAACAAAGCAATAACTAAGAAAAACACACAAGACAACACAACACAACCTCCCACACACAATAAACATGCATATAAACACCCCAAAATAGAACAAAATAGCTAAGAAAATGACTACCCACAATGCACCTCACCCACTGCTGCTTTCACAGTGGGTGGGGTCATTTTTTAAATCTATAAATTGCAGTTTTAAGATGACTAAACTCTGGTCATTGGCCTAAGGCTTCAAACATGGGGTAGAAAACTTGCTTGTTAGAACTTCAGTGCAGCTGAGTTCTTCCTCTTTGTTCTGTGTCTCTAAAGAGTCAGAGCTCCTCAGCATCTGGTCAGAACTGGTATGAACCAGGTTTTTGGAGGTTGCAACCAAGCAAACTTGATTATTTGAAGTAGTTTGAACTCAAACATATAAGCTAGGCCATTAAAAAGTACAGTTTGCTCACATTTATAAGTGGTATTAAAATTACATGTTTTAGTAATCTGAACTCAGTTTGTTTAAGTAGAGAGTACTGATTGGACTTCAAAACACAATTACAATAAGAAAGGACATGAAACAGGTCAGCTAACTCAGGATTAGCAAGTAATGTTAATAATTTAGAAACATTTAAGTAATGTAAACAAGATCATTTGAGTTTAATCAAAATCTGGGTTTACAGTGTTCATCCATTCACACACTGATGGTGATGAGCTACATCGTAGCCACAGCTGCCCTGGGGCTCACTGACAGAAGCGTGGCTGCCGTATACAGGCACCACCAGTTCCTCTGACCAGTGGTGGACTGGACACCAGGAGTACCAGAACATTTACCGGTGGCCCACTCAGTGATTGCTGATGGTCAGGTTGATTTTTAAATAAACAATCTGTCGTGCTGAAGTTCACACATAGTACAAGCAGGAACCCAACCTGACTCACTCTTGGCATTTTGTGTTAACTGGGTGGTGGCGGCCTGGGATGGTTTCAAACTCCTGGCCTGGATTATTGTCCCAGTCCAGCCCTGCCTTTGTCTACCACCAGCAGACAAGAAGGGTCAAGTGCCTTGCCCAAGGACACAATGACTGCAGCAGACTGAGTGGAACTCAAACCTGCAATCCTCCGGTTACAGGGCGGGCGCTTAACTCCTTTGCTACTCTGCTTCAGTGAAGCTTTTTCATGCTGACACAACATTTTTATTGGAATTTAAATAAGTTTTGTGTCATTTTTACATCAAATTCTTTGTTAATGATAACCCCTCTTAATTCTGCAGCAGCAACACGATGAAGGAAGCAGATAAGAAACCTTAAACAGGAGCGACATGCTGACGTTTTACGCTGAATTCACAAAAACTAAAAAGAATGAATGAATGAATGACTATTTATAGAGCACATTTCCTGCATGGCAACAACTCAATGTGCTTTACAGTAGAAAAACATAACATAACATAATCAATTATAAAATATGTACACACTCATCAACAAATGGTACATACATAAAATACACACATAAAACAATTAAAAACCCATACATTCAAACATACACACACACACACATTTACACACACATCCACACACGCCCGTAAAACAAAGACTGAGGTAAAAGTAATTAAAGCAGTGAAACATAATTACGAGCCCTTATCTAAAAAAGTAAAAATAAGAATAAAGCTATAGAACAATTAAAATAGGATATAAAATAAAAAATAAGACAACCTAACCATATGTTTGTTCAAATAAAAAAGTTTTTAACTTTATCTTAAAAATATTTGGTGTAGCTGCTTCCTTCATGTCTAAAGGCAGAGTATTCCCGATTTTTGGTGCATAAACACTAAAAGCAGCTTCCCCTGACCTAGAATGTGTACGTGGTATAACCAGGTTGCCATGATCTGCAGACTGGAGTGGTCTGACTGGTATGTAAGGGACTAGCATGTCTGTAATATATTGCGGTGCAAGGCCATTAAGAGCTTTATATACAAGCAACAGGATTTTAAAATCAATTCTTTTTTCAACTGGTAACCAGTGCAGAGATCTTAAAACAGGAGTGATGTGTTCTGATTTCTTTGTCCCTGTCAGAACACGAGCAGCAGCATTCTGAATCAGCTGCAATCTGTGAGCAGCATACTGAGGGAGGCCTATTGGAGGCCATTGCAATAATCTAGCCTACTAGTTATGAATGCATGGATTAATATTTCAAGGTCAGTTTTTGATACAAAATGTTTAATTTTAGAAATGTTACGTAAATGAAAAAAAGCTATAAGAGGAACGTTATTTTAACAAACAACATAATGATGTATGGAGCCTGTTTTATCCTAGAAAATGTCCCAAAAATATTTCATTAAATTTACAGAATTGAGTTTGTTGAATCATAAAACATCAAGTAAAGAAAGTTAAAGGTGAAGCAGCTTAAATCTCACCCTGAGAGACTCCCATCATCATCATCAGCAGCAGCAGTCCAACCACAGCCTCCATGTCTGCTCAGCTGCTTTCAGACTAGCTCTGAATTATTTCTGAGAGCAAACATGGATGTTTTACCCTGAACCACCTGCAGCGTGTCCTGTTAGTGATCCACCTCAGAGGAGAATGTGTGAAAACCTTCACCAGACAGAGTTTTCATCTTTATTTACTTCCCTGGCTACAGCGAAGGAAGTGATCTCAGCTTTACTTCCTTTTTTCTGCAGGCAGAAAGACAACCTCTGTGTCTGATAGATGAGAGAGAAACACTTTCATTGGTTCTGAGAAACATTTTAGACTAAAATACTGAATTTATTTATAATTAATCATGTTCAGTATCACTGATCATGTTTATTGAATATGTTCTGGTTAGAGAAATGATTGTTGCAGCTAATATTCAGATGTGTTCAATTATGAAAGCAAATGAAACTACAGCAAGAGTGGGTGTTAAAATCATTATGAGATGATTAGAAACTTATTTCACATTTTAAGGAAAAACTCCAGGTGGAAACGTTCATCTTTCTCCCCTTTAAGCTTTAAACAACAGATAGTGTACAGAGATAAGAATGAATGTGATGTTTGAAGAATGATTGATTTAAATATTCTTTTATTTAAGTTCAACTATTTACAATAAAAACATTGAGGCTTTAAATGGTTTATTGTCAGTTTTTTTTTTCATTTTGAGACTAAATGACTATTTTATTTTGAAACAACAATAAACAGTAACACATGTTTACCAGCAGGGGGAGCCTCACTCATCCTGATCCTTTAACTTTGCCTTTTATCTTATTCTACATCTAATTTTATTTGTGTATTTAAATTAGATTTTAAAATCTGCTGTTTTATGTTTTCATGTTGATTTTAATGTTTTATGCTGTTGATCCTGTAAAGCACATTGAATTACTTCTGTGTGTGAAATGTGCTACAAATAAAGCTGCCTTGCCTTGATGGTGAGTTCAGCTGTTTAGGTCACAGAATTCATCAAAACAAACGTTATGATGGAAACCTCAAACTACTGGAATAGTGAAAAAGACAAAAACAAGCTAGTATCTGAGCTACTTTATAATATTAACACATTTAATACATATAATATAAAAGAAATAAAATTCATAATAACTTTTAATGGAACAAACTTCTGTTTTATACCCAGAATAATGGATTAAGTACAAATATTCACTATTCTCCTCTAATGAATGACAACTCAGCAGTAGTTTGTAATAAAGATCTGTCAAACACACACACACACACACACACACACACACACACACACACACACACACACACACCCTTCCTAATGAAAGTTCCTGAGTATATCAGAGCTAGATTTCATTGTTTTAATGATAAATGTAATTTTGATCAAACCTGGTTGATTACTTTATATTTAAGTTAGCAGCAGTAACTCATCGTGCATGAGGTGTGTGTTCACACAGAGCTGCTGTTTCATTGTGGTTTTAGCTGCAATGATAAAATCTTTTAGTAAAGTTCTTTAGAAGCTGAGCTACGTTTCTCACATCATCCTCCTTTTCTGTCTTCTGTTAGAGGAAATCACTCAGGGCTGAACTCTGGGAAGAAGGAGGTACAGAATATTTCATCAACCAGAAGTGGGTTGAAAGAAGCAGCTTTTATTGACTCAGTTTTACAAAAATTATAAAGCAAAAACTAACAAGAACATTTAAAAGCAAAAAGAAAGATAATATTCACTTACATCACACTAGAACAATAAACTAGCAGGTTGCTCATTAATAAAACCACATTAGAATTGTTACTAAAACTATTTAAGCTCAGAAATAAACTTAACTCATGACAAAGACATTTTGATCTTATGAAGCAGCGTGGACACAGCCACAAGCAAGTCCTGCTTTATAAACCACCCTTCATAGAATAATGCTCAGGTGTTTCTGGGTCAGAGCCCATTTTCTGCATAAAAACCTGCTGAATTTTGCAAAAGAAAAAAGAAAAGTTCATTATAATCAATAGTTCTTTAATAGTTTTCTCATATTTTCTCAAACCCATAAAGACACTGCAGCTTTTTAAGAAGCAGGACTGATTTCAGCCATCACTACAGAGTTGTCTTGATCCTCTGAGTCTGCAGAACTTTGATCTTTTTCATGTTTCTTTTTCCTCCAAGTGAAATAGAGACAAATGCTGATCAGCAGCAGAACAACCAGAAGAAATCGTAATCCACATATGAGTAAAGGTGAAGGACCTGTTCAGAGACACAATAACAACAAATCATATAAAAATGTATGGAAACATGTTTATGAGATTGAGAATAATCACATCTATGTTCAGACTCAAGTTTTATAATTATTGTTGGAAATGTTTTCCAGCTTAAACAACTTTACAGAAACATGTTCAGTTTTTAGAGCTAATAAATCCAGTTCACACGTTTTTATGAAGACATAAACAGACACAACCCACTGCAGCAGAGTACGTTTTCACTTACTAAAGAACCAGAGGAGATCCTTGTTTTGATTGGAGGACGAGTTAATAGTGGAGGAATAATGTAACTCTGTCTCCTTACCCCCAGTGTGTTACTGCTGTAGGGACTGGTGCTGGTTCAACACACACAGTGTTATTCTCTCTAAACACCCACTCAGATATGTGAGTCCCATTGGAAGTGCAGTTATTCCTAGTCCTCGAGTGCCACTATCCTGCATGTTTTAGCTGTTTCCCAGTTCCACCACACCTGATTTTAATCAGCAGGTGATTAACAGGCTTCTGTAGAGCTTGATGAGCTGCTGAACATGTGATTCAACCACTGAATCAGGAGTGTTGCATTGAAAACATGCTGGATGGCAGCACTTGAGGAGCAGGATTGCCTACCTCTGAGTTAATGAAAATGAAGCCTGGGAGCAAATAAAATGATAATTATCAGTCTAAAATAAATCCATCTTTTCCCATCATGCTGTGACTCACCACAGGTAGATATGTCCTCGTGGCTGGAGGACTGACTGACTTGATTCCTGACTGAACAGACCAGACGTCCTGAGATGTTTTGTCTCAGAACGATGATGTTAGTCTGATTATTTCCAGAGAGGAGCTCAGAGTCAGTCAGTGTGTGTCCATCCAGAGTCCAGCTGTACTGAGGACTGTCCCCTTCCTCAGAGGAGCAGGACACCTGCTTCTGTCCCTGGGACAAACACTGAGAGACCAGCTGGACAGACGACACACCAGCTGAGACATGGAATGATTGAATATTGTTAAAGAAAGATGGTTGTTGTTTTATCTGATTTACTAACATAGAAGAAAAGGTACAAAATATTAGTTTATGATGGACTTGATGTGAATCATGTCAGTTATTAAGGTAATGTCATTTATAGATATGTTAGTGTGGTTTAGTTCAAAAGTATAAAAGTCATTTACCTTGAACAGACAACAGTAGAGTCCTCTGTCCTGTTACACGTCCATCTGAGTTAAAGATCTGAAGTTTATATTCTCCACTGTCATCCCTGTTCAGGTTATTGATCCTAACTGTTCCAGTACTGGGAATAAAATCTAATCTGTTGTCGTGTTTGATCATTTGATTGTTTTTATTTCTCCACCTGACTATACGTGAGTAACCCTTTTTCCACTCTAAACTGTATATCTCTGCAGTGTTGTCCACCAGCTGGATGTCCACAGCTCCTCCTAAAGCTCCAACACACTGAGATCCATCCTGTCTGCCGTCACAGGAAGTTTCTACAGCTGGAAATAAAATAACAGATTTCAAAATTTTTTTGACAATGAACATTAAAACATGTTAGTCACATTCATACAATAATCAAAAACACATAATTTTACTGAAACCAACATTTTTATCAGACCAAATAAATCTTTTATTCACCTGATCAATAAGAAACAGAAACATTTAGGGTTCAAAACCAGGTTAAAAACATGAATTTAGTATTTTAACACATTCAGGGACTGTAATGTCATGTGAGTGAGGCAGAATGGAGGAGAGTTTGAATCTGAAGTAAAAGAAAAAAATATTTTCCACAAATCAGTTTGTAATCTTCCAAATGTAAAGAGACTGAAAAAATATTTGAAATAATTTTAATGAATGGTAAATGGCCTGTATTTATAGAGCACCTGCAAGGGTTCTACAACCCCCCAAGGCACTTTACAACACACACCAGTCATTCATCCATTCACACACTGATGGTGATGAGCTACATCGTAGCCACAGCTGCCCTGGGGCTCACTGACAGAAGCATGGCTGCCGTACACAGGCACCACCAGTTCCTCTGACCAGTGGTGGACTGGCCACCAGGAGTACCAGAACATTTAGCGGTGGCCCACTCAGTGATTGCTGATGGTCAGGTTGGTTTTTAAATAAACAATCTGCCCTGCTTAAGTTCACACAGACACAGTCAGGTTAGCTGATGGGCTAAAACTAACTTAATAAAACAAAAGCTGCAACCCAAGAACCTCGCTCTGTCAAGAGAACCTTGAAGCATTTAGTTTGATGGCATCAGAGAAAGATTCTGATGGAAAAGGACAAAGATGTCATCATGATAGGATGGTGGAGAGCAGCTGTGCTACCTGCTGGTGTACTAGTGGTGAGAATAGATGACTGGGTTTTTGGTTAGACAAGGAAGGTAAAGTGCCTTGCCCAAGGACACAACGACTGCGGCAGACTGAGTGGAACTCAAACCTGCAATCCTCCAGTTACAGGGCAGGTGCTTAACTCCTCTGCTAGTCCGCTTCAGTGAAGCTTTTTCATCCTGACACAACGTTTTTATTGGAATTTAAATAAGTTTTCTGTCAGGAGCGACATGCTGACGTTTTACGCTGAATTCACAAAAGTTAAAAAGAGGAACGTTATTTTAACAAACAACATAATGATGTATGGAGCCTGTTTTATCCTAGAAAATGTCCCAAAAATATTTAATTAAATTTACAGAATTGAGTTTGTTGAATCATAAAACATCAAGTAAAGAAAGTTAAAGGTGAAGCAGCTTAAATCTCACCCTGAGAGACTCCCATCAGCAGCAGCAGCAGCAGCAGCAGTCCAACCACAGCCTCCATGTTTGCTCAGCTGCTTTCAGACTAGCTCTGAATTATTTCTGAGAGCAAACATGGATGTTTTACCCTGAACCACCTGCAGCGTGTCCTGTTAGTGATCCACCTCAGAGGAGAATGTGTGAAAACCTTCACCAGACAGAGTTTTCATCTTTATTTACTTCCCTGGCTACAGCGAAGGAAGTGATCTCAGCTTTACTTCCCTTTTTTCTGCAGGCAGAAAGACAACCTCTGTGTGTCTGATAGATGAGAGAAAAACACTTTCATTGGTTCTGAGAAACATTTTAGACTAAAATACTGAATTTATTTATAAATAATCATGTTCAGTATCACTGATCATGTTTATTGAATATGTTCTGGTTAGAGAAATGATTGTTGCAGCTAATATTCAGATGTGTTCAGTTATGAAAGCAAATGAAACTACAGCAAGAGTGGGTGTTAAAATCATTATGAGATGATTAGAAACTTATTTCACATTTGAAGGAAAAACTCTAAGTGGAAACTTTCAGCTTTCTCCCCTTTAAGCTTTAAACAACAGATAGTGTACAGAGATAAGAATGAATGTGATGTTTGAAGAATGATTGATTTAAATATTCTTTTATTTAAGTTCAACTATTTACAATAAAAACATTGAGGGCTTTAAATGGTTTATTGTCAGTTTTTTTCTTTTCATTTTGAGACTAAATCACTATTTTATTTTGAAACAACAATAAACAGTAACACATGTTTACCAGCAGGGGGAGCCTCACTCATCCTGATACTTTAACTTTGCCTTTTATCTTATTCTACATCTAATTTTATTTGTGTATTTAAATTAGATTTTAAAATCTGCTCTTTTATGTTTTCATGTTGATTTTAATGTTTTATGTTGTTGATCCTGTAAAGCACATTGAATTACTTCTGTGTGTGAAATGTGCTACAAATAAAGCTGCCTTGCCTTGATGATGAGTTCAGCTGTTTAGGTCACAGAATTCATCAAAACAAACATGACTCACGAGCTGAGCCAGGTTAGGGGTTAGTGATTCGTATGTAATTACACAAGCTTCCACTGGGGGACTCTTATGAGCTGAAACCTGGGTGGGAGTAGTGAGTGATCCGTACCGCGAGCTGCGTGAGTCATGACTCATGACTGAGCCAGGTTAGCGGTACTGCAAGCCTCCACTCCACTCCACTGAGTGACTCGTTTGAGCTGAAACTCGCGAGGGAGGGGGTAAGTGATTCGTTTGTCCTCTGAGTGAGGCCCGCTACGGAGGAACTGAATGATTTGTTCATGCTACGATTTAGCACTGGACATTTTGAGCTAGCTTTCAGGAAGGGAGGGGGTGAGTGATTCAAACGTGCTGTTAGCAGAGCGATGCTACTAGGAACTAATGAGCTTCCAGCCCAGAGCAGGTAAGGAAATGCTTTTATTAAGAAACTGGCTGTTGCTTTTCCACAATTTTAATAAGCTAGATTTATCTCTACTAATGAAATTAGTTTGCTAACAGTAACAGGGACGAGTCAGTAAATTAGTCAGTTGGGATTGTGACTCGTGATTCATGAGTCAGTAAAGTGATTCTCAAGTATTGAACGATTCGTTCATGACTCGCACATCACTATCGTGTATCCTTGGTCAATTAGCTAAACTGCTAACAAACGGAGCACGAATGCCTTGGAAGCACATGAACATTGGAACCGTTGGAACACGCCTTGGCGGTTCCTGATGGCGTATCTCCTAGGCAACCAGGGCGGGACTAAGGCATCAAGGCGAGGTTCCTTGAGAATGAGAAACACCCCCAGGCTTCATTTGTCATCAGTCACGTGGTTTTCTGCGAAATGAAGCAAGCCTTGAAGCGGGGCTTCATGGACATGCCCCCTTCCTGCTCGATACAAGCCTCGAAGCCTCACTTAATTTTTCCCATCACTAGACACGACTACTATTGAGGCTAATGCGTAGTAGTATAAATTAGGCTTAGCGTCATCATCTTGTTTGAAGTTGTCGGATAGCAACGGTTGCTATGATGTGTGATTGGACAATAGCCGTTTTGGGGGCGAGACCGGTGAAAGGCTGCACAGATCCCTCAATATGGGGTTATCATGCTGCAACATGAGGTGATGGTCATAGATGAACGGCAAAACAATGGGCCTCAAGATCTCGTCACGGTATCTCTGTGCATTAAAAATGCCATCATTAAAATGCACCTGTGTTCATTGTCCCCATACGCTTACCCATTCCATAACCCCACCACCACCATGGGTCACTTGATCCACAACGTTGACGTCAGCAAACCACTCCCCCCATAAACGACGCCACACACGCTGTCTGCCATCTGCCCTAAACAGTGAAAACCGGGACTCATCTGTGAGCAAAACACCTCTCCAATGTGCTAAATGCCATCGAATGTGAGCGTCTGCCCACACCAAAACATACTTTTGAGATTCATAACGACACACTGGGATGTTTTCAAGAAATGCCAACCACAAGGATAATGGAAGACGGCGGTCAGAAAACAAAAGTGGAATTAAGAAAACATGTAAAAGCTGTGAATATCTCACCTCTAGAGACTCCTAACAGCATCAGCAACAGGCCAACCAGAGCTTCCATGTTTCCCTTTAGACTGGTTGTACTGGATCAGCTGTGAATCTGTCCCCAACTGATCAGACTCAGAATTAAAACACATGCAGGGTGATGAGACAGGAAGTGATTTCAACAGTTAACACACAAGAATAAACTAAAAAATGATCAATGATGGTAAACTTCCTCTTATGTCATCCTTCCTTCTTTTTGTCTAGATTTCCTGTGTGGTCCAACTATTAACATTTTGAGAACGACTAAAGCTTTTAAAGTCAGTAACCTGTTCTTAAAAAAATATTTTCACACTCATTTTTCAAAAAAAGTGTGTTTAGTAATAACAAATTGTAGCGTCCCTAAAGCCCATGTATTTCATCAAAATGACTGAAGTTAACTTTAAACTTACAGGCCATGTCCATACAGTCAAAACACACTGACGTGGTGTTTCAGAGACATGAAATCTATGCACTTGACCGACTATTTTAATCTGACCTCATTAAACTTAACTTATCCTGCAGCATATCACGAGACATCAAGACGCTGGGATGACGCAAGATTTTCTATATTCTTTGAATAAAGTGTATCTTTCCTGCCTCATAAAATGACTTTATAAGTTATAAGTTATATATAATCATATTTTGTTGAATTGACAATATGTTGAAGTCTAAAGTGTTTTAATAATGTGTCTAATACTATAATAATGAATGATGGAGGTGACATGAATATTTATTCCTGTAAGGATGTGTTTCATATCTTAAAATTACACCAGATTAGTATTTGTTGGAGTATATTCACATTCACATTAATAAGATATTATGAATGCTTAACATATTCACTACACATTAAGTTAATAAGATTTACACCACATTAAGGATGAATCTCCCTAAGTGTTGTAGAAAGGAGTGATGTCTGAAGGTATTTTGATAACGCCCACTCTAAGTTGTCCAAACCTGATTCGTCCAAATTAATAAACATGAAGGTGATAAAAACTAGTTATCTCCCTAAACAATTTAGTTCACGAAGGAGTTCCTGAAGAGTCCTGAACAATTCCTAAGAGACTCTACTTTTATCTGCCCGGTTCGGCCGGATGGGTCAGTAAAGCCTAAGATACCATCCTCCCTTTTTGACCTCAAGGTCAAAACTTCTTTGCAAGCTGCATCAGATAGATCCACGGTGGATCCCCCGAAATTAACGTGCACTATACGAGTAACCAGCAAGCGGAGTTGACAAAACAAGTGAGACATATTCAGAATGGCCACTACATCTCTGGTGACACTTCAAATCAACACAAGTTACGAGTGGCAGCCATTTTAAACATGCATGCGTGTCGTTAAACAACAAGTATAATCCGGACCTAACGCGACGTGTCCAAACGCTGCAATATACGAGTTTTTTTTTTGAGTCGTTGTTGCACCTTTTCTGCCATAGTGCCTAACGTATAACCATTTAGCAATTTATTGCCATAGCTAGTATAGCTAGCCTAGTTCTGGCTTCACTTCCTGTTCAGCCAATCCAAGCCGAGAATGCGTGATTCATGCAAATAGAGGGGTATGAGCGAGGGGGGGTTTAATACATAGATATCATATATATCACTAGATGCCTTACCTGCGCTCTTCGTCGATTGGACAAACGTCCCTACGCGGTGGCCATCTTACCTCGGACAGCTGCCCCTTTCGTAACATTGGTGTCAATGGTGCATGTACTATTTAAATAACTCTAACTTGATCAATTTTCAACCGAATTTCAAACGGTTTGGTTTGTTATAAATGCCAGAGATGTGGCTGTAAAATATGATGGATTTGGCCCATTAATTTAAAAATGTTAAAGTATGTCCTATCAAGCCTATGCGCTATAAGGTTTGTAATAATGCAACCCGCTTGTAAATCCGTTAATATTTAATCGAGTTAAGAGTGTTTTTGTTTAAGTTGTTCACTCACCTTCCATCTGCTACCATTGAGAACGGAACGTAAGCTGTCCGAGGTAAGATGGCCGCCGTGTAGGGACGCTGTCGACTCCCAGTTAAGGCATCTAGTGATATATATGATATCTATGGTTTAATAGGTGTTTCAGGATCCAGTTATCAAGAAAGGGACATTCACACTGATTAGATGAGGTTTCTCCAGGATTGTAATACAAAATATTTAATTTATTGGCCGCCATCAGTATGTGAAGAGCATTTCAAGCAATATGGCAAATTTTCCACACTTTTAAAACATCCATATGGAGTATTAGGAATTGTACCTTCATCAGAAACAGGTCATGAAAAGTGGTCCAATGTCCACAATTATGGCAAAAGCTGCAGAAATGTGTGATGTTTAACCAAATTGTAGTGAGAGGAGGGTGTTTATCCAGTTTCTTTGTTTCATTTTGTTTCTGGTTTAAAAATGTGTCACACCTTGAAAAATTATTTAAATCAAACCCAAATTTGTATAAGATTCATGCTCCAGATGAGTGGATGGAAACTTCTGACTACACTAGAAACAGCTAAATAATTCAGGTCATAGGTGATTTTTCTGACTGTATTTCAGTGGAAAAACAGAAAACCTTTTATGCTCTCAGTACAGCTTGTGGCAGGCGAAGAGGAAACTAAAATAGACGTGTGAGCGATACGTTTTTCGTGTTTCGTTTTTTTCTGTGTTATATATAAAGCTGCCTTTTTGCTGCAAAGCAACACCACTGCAGTTACTGGAAATGCCAGTTCACTTCCACATCTGTCAGCACTTATAAAAGAGTCAGAATGAGAATTGTTCCTGCTGCAGCTTGGAGAACCTGCAGAATAAACGCCAGAATCTTTCTGCCAGAACAGCCAGGTCAAACTATTTCTCCAAAGTTGATCCAATATTTCCCTAAATAACGGCTTCCTTGGGAGGGACGGAATTTAACTTATTTTTATTTAAAACATGATTATTGTCACACATACCTACAGCGTGGACTTACCTGTAGGCGGGTTTAGCATGCAGCCGTTTGATGCATTTTTAGCTTGGTCTTATTTTTAGTGACTGGAATCTAAAGCTTTGGATAAACATTAAACAAGGAATGATGACGCATTTCTGAACAAATCCCGCTGCAGAACTCATCAGAAAATTTAGGATTTCACATTTACTTCCTGAAATTCCTTTCAGGGCTTCCCTACATTACCCCTGAAGGTAACACTTTACAATAATGGTCCCTTTATTAATGTTAATTAGTGCATTATTAAGCATTACTAAACCATTACATACATTTTTAACAACTGCTTTTATGCATTACATAGCGTTAATAAACATTATTTAATGCATTATTAAGCCATTAACTATTGTTTATTACTGAACCTTAGTTAATGCAGTAATAAGCATTAAATAATATTTAATTACTTAGCATCATGTGTTTTACTCTGCAGTAATTACCATGATAGTTGATGTGTTAATAAACCCTTAATAAATATCCAAGTAATCATTTACTATGGTTGTGTATTTGCAGTGAATAAGCAGTAAGTAACAGCTAACTGATGCATCCACTTATCCTACCCTGTATTTTGGATGTTACTTGGATGGGCATTAATAAACAATTAATTACTCACTTACTAATGCTGTACTGTGTACGTCAACAGGTAGCCCTTACCTGACCTTAGGTAAGGTAAAAACATGTATCCCTTTAGAAACACTTGCTAAATGCTTAATAGACTCATAGGCATTATTTAAGTATTACTTATTCATAGTTAACCATTACTAAATGACTTTTGGACCCTTATTGTACAGTGTAAACATGTATCCCTTTGGAAACACTTTCTAAATGCTTAATAGACTCATAAGCATTACTTAAGCATATCACTGAATTAATTTTGGAGCCTTATTGTAACCGCCACTTTAAGAACTAAAGAACATTATCAATTCTGTCATTAGACATTTCTTAGTCAGTCTACCTGGCTGTCTATCTACCTAATCTGTCAGTCTTTGTACTGTACAAAGAATTAATTAAAAGGAATGCTAAGGGCTACCTGCTGACGTACACAGTACAGCATTAGTAAGTGAGTAATTAATTGTTTATTAATGCCCATCCAAGTAACATCCAAAATACAGGGTAGGATAAGTGGATGCATTAGTTAGCTGTTACTTACTGCTTATTCACTGCAAATACACAACCATAGTAAATGATTACTTGGATATTTATTAAGGGTTTATTAACACATCAACTATCATGGTAATTACTGCAGAGTAAAACACATGATGCTAAGTAATTAAATATTATTTAATGCTTATTACTGCATTAACTAAGGTTCAGTAATAAACAATAGTTAATGGCTTAGTAATGCATTAAATAATATGTTTATTAACGCTATGTAATGCATAAAAACAGTTGTTAATACTTTATTTAATGGTTTAGTAATGCTTAATAATGCACTAATTAACGTTAATAAAGGGACCCTTATTGTAAAGTGTTACCCAACTGGAAGAGCCTTTTTTTTATCAGTAAATATAATTTCTATTAAAAATCTGGGGGTTAAAATGGATGCAGTGTTAAAACTGGATAGCCACATAAATATGGTGGTGAAGTCTTGTTTCTTCCACTTTCACCACATTAGCAAAATTAAGCCGTTATTATCAAGACCACAAGACCATATTTATACTTGCCTTTATTACCACTGCACCACTGCAACAGCCTTTAGGTAAGACTAACCAGCTCCGGTGGCCTAGTGGTAGAGTGTCTGCCCCGGGACTGGGAGATCAGGTTCATATCCCGGTCGGGTCATACCAAAGACTTTGAAAAAATGGGACCCAATGCCTCCTTACTTGACACTCAGCATTAAGGGGTTGGATTGGGGCGTTAAACCACCAAATAATTCCCGAGCGCGGCCACAGCTGCAGCTCACCGCTGCAATTCACCGCTCCCCACGACGGGGATGGGTCAAATGCAGAGATGTAATTTCACCAGTGTGTGATGAATACTTGGGACTTTAACTTTAGCCGGGCCTCTATGGCATGGTTGCGGTTGGTCCAAAACTTGGTGGCAAGTTTGTTGACTGGGACAAGGAGAAGGGATCATATTTGCTTGCCTTCTTCATAGACATGTTCCTTCTCACTCTCTCAGATTAGCAGACAAGGGTTTGTTAGTTGTTCCTGGAACGCAATGTGTAGCCAGAGCGGAACGGGTCTTTTCTGTACTGGCACCCAATCTATGGAGTGCTTTCCCGTTGAGTGTCAGACAAGCTCCATCGCTCCAGATAGGAAACGCCTGAAAACTCATTTTCACACATTGGCTTTTTACACATATTGAGATATTCAAATAATGTTATATTTTTAGAGTACTTTTTAACCTTTTATGTCTTTTATTTTGTTTGTTGGATTCTTTTGATTTTCTTTTAACAATATTTTAGACCATGTTTAATGTGATTTTAATTGTTGGTCTGGTGTACAGTACTTTGGTCGTTTGTCACAGTTGAAGGAAAGAGGACGATAAAGATAACTCCAGGTACACAAGGCAAAAATCTGACAGTGACAAAACAAGCAAAAGGGCACAAAGAACAAGTCAGTGCAGTGCAGCCATAGCCTGGCAAGCCATCCTATATATGTGAATATATAGTCTGGCCACGAACCATTGACGGCTCTCAGTCGTGAGGCGGGATCTACGGTTGTCTTTCAAAATGTCAGCACGCAATTGGATAGCGCTAGGACCAATCAGAGTAACGAACAACGTGACGTAATCACAGCGATGGAAAAGCGGGACCCACTAATGGCGTCAATGATTTCTGTCGTTTTTGTATAAAAACATGTGAATATCAGGTGTACTGGGACATTCCACTACTTTGTTTGATAAAAATAAGAAGCCGCTAAGTATAGCCGACAGACTTACGCACGTTGGAGTCTAAATAATCCAATGTTGATGACAAAGCCGTTTCAAAAGAACGTGGCTCCGCCATGTTGCTTGGGTTCGCGGCCGCAGCGCTGACGTCATCGGCTACTCCCGCTCTGTGATTGGCCCACAATATAGAGCGCTGTGATTGGCCCAACCAAAACTATAGCGAGTTTTGATTGGATAGACACAGCAGTGGTTTGTGCTGCGAGGGTTCCAATGAAGCGTGCCTAGACCAAACTCTGCAAAGCAAGAATTTGGTCTAGTTCACTAGGCTAGTGCAGCCATCTAATATGGCAAACAGCACGGCTGGTTCAAATTCAAATGTAGTGCAGACATTTAACCTGAAGAGGGCGCTATACTTGCAGTTTTAGACAGAATATTTATATTTTAAAAAAGACATACTGAAATGCCAAAATAATGACTACACATGTCTACAGCACTAATAGACACTCATTTATACAGTTTATCAGGAAAAAAGGTGATTTGGGGGTGACTTGTTCTTTACATACACAGGAAAATTATGAATAGGTGAGCTGGACAAAATCAGGGGCAGGTGTGACTAAATAACATGGAGAATTCCGCCTGCATGGGCTTTCTGCAAGGGGAAGAAAAACACAGAACAATAGGGGCTGGGAAGCAGCTCCTCACAGACAGTATCTTCTCCATGACAGAAGATAATGACAGCAGCTTTTTCATCACCAATAATTTGATGTAACACCCCCTACTTCACCATGTTTTTTATTAAGCAAAATTTTAATCCCAAATGCAAAAATGTGTAAAAAACAAAGCACAGCCCTTAACTGAATACCTCATAGCTCAACTAAAGCAATGATGACTCTTAATTTCTGTCTGATTTTACTTGCTAATTCCCCCAGTAGCGTCATGGGGAGCTAGTATCTAACAGACATTAGACGGGAGGTGGGGGACACCCTGGAAAAGTCACCAGTCCAGCACAGGGACACAGAAAAAAGACATATGACTATTCGCACACTCACCCACACAGAGGGACAATTCTAAAGATGCCATTAACATGACATGCATATTTTAGGTCTGTTGGAGGAAACAGGGCCAGAGAAAACCCATCAGCATGAGCTCACTGCAGATGGTTGAGGAAAAATCTCACTAGTTCTGTTTTCTCTAAAATAATTTAAAATCAGGTTTTGCTTCACTTATAAAAAAATCAAAACAGACACTTGTTTAAACAATAACACATTTTATTATTTTACAGGATCTGTTTCTTCTTAAATTGATATTAAGGCAGAATAGTGACATCCTCAAGATGGGTTTATCTACAAAAATATGAACTATTGTTAAACATAACAATCTGGGCTTTCAGAAGGCGGTCCTCCAACTTATTGTAAAAGGAAAATACAAAGGAAAGGCCTTTGATGTAGCATCTATAATCAGCTCCTGTGGAGAGTGAGAAGAGAGAAAACAAAGTCTTCTTAAATTTGAAAAGTAAAATATTTTTTGCACATATTGTGAGACCTTTACTTCCTTCTCTTGTTGCTCTCTGAACTTTTCTCTTCTACATGCTCGTCATCCTGCAACATTCCTCCCATTGTCCTCCATTTATATTCTCAAACATCAGCATTAATTAACCACCCTGAGGCATTTTCCTCTGATTATTTATGAAGTTATTTCAAACAACAGCAGGTAGTTTAGGCAGAAAGCATCCAAAAATACCTGCTCTTATCTATCCTCCTCCTTCAGCCATCATGTGTTTGATTTTCTCATGGCTCTACACCTCTTTGTAAAATCTCATCTTCTCTTTGAAATGATATCCTGTAAATGTGATTTCTGGGGACCTGTGACCTGCTGACCTGAGTTTCCAGGTCATGCTGAGGAGTAAGTTGATGTGGTTTTCCCTCTGGGTCTGTCAGAGTCGCCTCTGTGATTCTGATGTTTCCTGCACCCCAAACCTTCACCACACCCAAAATCACGTGATCAGCAGCAGTCAGACCATTGTGAACCACCTGACTGGTCAACTTGTTCTGGAGGAAGAATTGGTGAGAAAAAACATGCACAATTTAGCACACACAAAGGACCCCAAGATATTGTAGTTTTACTTTTCATATGTCTCTTTTTGACCCTGGTGGAGCCCACGTGAAGCTCATTTGTATTTAACTCTTAAACATCTCAAAGTTTAGGTTAGCAAATGCATAGTTCCATCCATCCATTATCTATGCTGCTTCATCCCTAAGGTTGCAGGGAGCTGGTACCCTTCTCTCCATCGGTCAAAGGACGGGAGGCAGGGGGGCACACTCACCAGGTCACAAGTCAATCCCAGAACCAAACAGGACACACACACGCACGCACACGCACACACCTAGGGACAATTTAGAGACAGACTAATAAGCATGATTTGGTCTGTGGGAGGAAACCGGAGTACTGTATGTGGAGAAAATCCACACATGCATGAGGAGAACATGCTACCTCAGCAGAAAAGGGCAGTGCAAGCTGGATTCGAACCAGCAACCTACTCACGGCAAGGTAACAGTGCTTCCAACTGAAACACCTTGCAGCCTGCATATAATTAATTTCAAATAACTAAATATTACATGATGTGACTACAACATTCATGTCATATTTCTCATCTGAAACTAGCCTGG
This sequence comes from Aphyosemion australe, assembly GCA_006937985.1. Classification (NCBI taxonomy): domain Eukaryota; kingdom Metazoa; phylum Chordata; class Actinopteri; order Cyprinodontiformes; family Nothobranchiidae; genus Aphyosemion; species Aphyosemion australe. The sequence goes on from SSNS01000417.1 coordinate 417,644, forward strand.
CAAGCCATCCTATATATGTGAATATATAGTCTGGCCACGAACCATTGACGGCTCTCAGTCGTGAGGCGGGATCTACGGTTGTCTTTCAAAATGTCAGCATGCAATTGGATAGCGCTAGGACCAATCAAAGTAACGAACAACGTGACGTAATCACAGCGACGGAAAAGAGGGAGGCAGCAATGGCGTCTAACATCAATGATTTCTGTCGTTTTGGTATGAAAAACGTGAATATCAGGTGTACTGGGACATTGCACTACTTTGTTTGATAAAAATAAGAAGCTGCTAAGTATATCAGACAGACTTACGCACGTTGGAGTCTAAATAATCCAATGTTGATGACAAAGCCGTTTCAAAAGAACGTGGCTCTTGCGTTGCCGCCATGTTGTTTATGTTTATGTTGAGCGCTGTGATTGGCCCAACCAAAACTATAGCGAGCTGTGATTGGACAGCCACAGCAGTGGATCGGGCTGTGAGGGTTCCAATGAAGCATGCCTAGACCAAACTTTGCAAAGCAAGAATTTGGTCTAGTTCACTAGGCTAATCTGAAACTGTTCCCTTCAACAAAAAGTAAAGAAAATTGTAATAATTTAGCTTTCCCTTAAACACACCCTCAGACTTACTGGTTCTGCTGCAAACGAGGTCAGAAGATACTCGTTTCTCCCCACCGTGTCTGACGGGAGAAAATGTGAATACATTAAATACAGAGCAGAGATTTTAGACGTGATAAAACAGATGAGTCGCCTCAAATGAAAAACAGTTTTCATCTTAAATAAACACTCTACACAGAATAGTGAGAGCTGAAGCCTGACCTTTTTACTCACCTATTGCTTCTCCATTATCCCAGAAAAATGAGCCTTGAGCCGTTCCAGAGTCACCCAGAGCAACGAGAAGTCCTAAAGGATTCTTGCGACTGAAAAAGAGCAAATCTGAGTTTTAGCTGAATGTTAAAGGACTTTATCTGTCCATGCTCGACTCCCAGAACATAACAGCTCTCTGTAGAGAGGTTGGGCAGGCTTAGCACCAGAGCTGCAACTGAGAAAAACTACAAAATGGCATCAGCTCAGGAACAGCGCTTGTTTGAAACGGCTTTCTAAGTGAGCTTTGGATTATTTAAACTTGGGCTTTTCTTTGAAACATGAGCAGATGCATGTAATTATGTCCTTTATTTCATAAAAGGATGCATTTGTTTCTTCTTCTACTTTCTTGTATTGCAGACTGCCACATTGACTGATCTCCACAGTGATGAATAAGTCGTGCGTGAGTGAGTGTAAAAATGGTTGTGGGTCTTGTTTGTCACTAGTTTAGAAAATGAGTGAGTTTATATATTTTTTAACTTGATTGTCTTTGATTTTTGTACAGAACAAAAATAATTTTTGAACCTGACTCTGATATTTAGTTGAGTCTTACAGCACATCAGAACTGTTTTAACAACATGAGGAAAAAAATCACATAAATTAGCTCAGGGCTGTTATCCAACAATGATGAGGCTGCTTTTATTCCAATGTTTGAATATGAACACAACAAATAAATCAAAACAGTCTTCTTTATAGGTCACATGCAAATATTACATCTTTTCTAAACAACATCTTGATATTGGCCATGATTTGTCAGTGTGGGTATTTACCTGTAATTCGTTGTGTTCTCTGGCTTCTGCCAGGGTAAAATAAACCCTCCTCTGATATGAAGGTTAATGTGGGTCAGTGGTGTTGGCAGGCGGATCATTTCACCACGGACCCCAACATCCTTGGCCTGTTGAAAACAGATTTATTTATTCACTAACTCTAAACTACTGGACAAACAACAGTAAATGAACTTCCTTCAGTATTTGCATAGTAATAATATTATTAAATACAGTCCTGATCAAATGTTTAAGACCACTTAAAAATGGCTAAAATTCATATTTTGCATGGTTGAATCTTAACAAGGTTTCAAGTAGAGCGTCAACATGCAACAAGAAGAAATGTGTGTGAGACAAAATATTTTCTGAGCACTGAAAACACTTAAACTGAAACTGGTTAGTTAAAACTAGTAGTTAAAAGGCCAAATCTGTGCAAAAATGTGGATTCATTGTCATTTCCTTTCAGGTAGTCACACTGTCATGATGCTCTGATGGCAAAGCAAATAAACTTTCCCTTTGGTCGTGTTGTTGAGCAGCAGAGTCTCTCACAGTACGCCATTGCTGCTGAGGTGGGATGCAGTAAGAGTCATTTGGAATTTCTTAAATGATCCTGATGATTATGGAACATTAAAGAAACACTTGGCAGTTTTGGCTTATTTTTAGCACCCCTTAGTGTTCGTTAGCGAAAGTGAAACTTATCTCCTTGCTGTGCGTTCGTCTTTTTAACACCTTAATCTAACTTAAATGTCTCCTCAGCCTTCATTAGTGTCTACAGGAGCGGTTCGTCACTAAATCTAAAACATGCAGGAATTATGCTGGAAGAAGCAATTATGGATGACAAAATTAGCTGGAAACCACACATAAAACATATACAGAGTAAAATTGCAAGAAGCATATCATTACTGAGTAGAGTAAAATATATTAAGAGGGGGGTGTGTGTTTTAGAAAATGACATGCGTGTGTATGTGTGTTGGGCATATACATTCATATAAGTGTGCAGACGAAGTATATACATGAGTACGTTAGGGTTGTATATTGTTTTTTGTACATATTAGTATGCATGTATTCATGTGTTAATACTTGGACCCTATGTCACTATACGAGTCTGTGCTATGATAATTGCACAGGACAGAGGTTATGTGGACTTGCTGAATTGGGCAGAAAGGAGTAGGACCATATAAGCTTTTGCTTCAACCTACTTCCTTTTTGAACACTTTAAATTACATAATCCACTCACTGTGTGATTTGTTTGTTGTTGTTGAAATTGTTCTCTTTTTTTGTGTTGTTCGAAATAAACTTAAAAAAAAAAAGACTGCAGTGCCAGGTATGTCAGCTCCTTTTTTTAAGCGAATCGCCACTCTGAAGGTGCAAATGCAGTATTCTGGCCACAGAGGGCAGTGGGGGTCTTAGTGACATTTCATTAACCCTGTAAAGGGTCATTTTAGCACATACTGGCTCAAGAACATGATTTAAAAATATGAAAAAGTTGCATAGTATGGCTAGTCAAGTGGAATACCCAAAACTATTTCACCAGCATTGAGCTAGAGGATCCAATAGGGTGTTCGTCAAGACACGGGACGATCCTCGACCCAACTTTAGGTCATTACTGGTGCCGACTGCAGCCCCATTCAGAGTCAGAATCACTTTATTGGCATTGAGCCAGCGTCCCAGCACAATGAAATTACCGTTTCAAAACCACCTGTCCAAGATTTGACATACAGCACATTAAAAACACATAACAGAATCAGGCTGAACTGTGGGCATGCAGCCATCATGGCGCTCCCATTTATGCAGATCAGAAAGGGTAACAAAAGGACACTCGGGGGGATGAGCAAGAAAAACAGGCCTTTCCCACCCTGCCCCTGACAGGGAGAAGAGCTGGGGTTCAGGAAAAACACCTCAAACATAAAAGCACATATTCAGGCAATCACAACATAAATCCACAAATGGTGGGTGGGAGGGGTAGAGATCCCCTTTGCAACCATGAGGGTTGTGTATATGTTTGTGTGTATAGTTAAACAATAGCTCTTGTATGGCTTTAGTGAAATATCTAATCATAAAGTAAATTTTCATGTTTTACTTTGTCTCCAAAAGCTCATTTGGGATTTATTGTAATTATCTTTTTTTTAGCATCTTTTTTAGTTATATTTGACTATTGAGTTTTATTATGTGCATTTTAATTCATAATAGCCTACATTAACAATTCATTTAACAAAATCTTTCATTGATTTTCTGACAGCTACTTACTGTGTGATAGTCATACCAGCGTGCATTAGGAAGGTAGCCTTCCACCTCCCTGACTCCCTTTGAATGAAAAAATCAGCAAAAAGTGTCACACAACAAAAACTATGATCTGTCACCTAATCATGTGTTAAATCATAATGATAACACGTGTAAATATGTGATATATTTATTTCTGTCTTGCAGGAAAAATTAAAGAAAAATAATGCATGACATCATGAACTCACCTGATCGAGAGCAGGAGTGATGAGAAGAGCCGGTCCCCACAAGAACTGTCTGTAAATGTCCCACGTAGCTTTGTCGTTCACAAACCTGACACACAAGAACAAAATCCATCAGGATGGCTATGAAAACACTCACTAAGGTCAACCATGCATCTTCAGTCCACTTATTCTATAATTCACTGGTTTGATGATGCAAACAAGGCATGTCGTCTGTAGATGAGTGCCTTGATCTATAGTATCATATTATTATTGGCATCTCCTATATCTGTACTTTCTGACACAAGATAAATTTCAATTAAATGAATTAAACTCAAGAATAGATAAGACAAGATAAAGATAAGAGAGAAGCCTTTAAAAGTGGGGACAAGGACTCCTACAGAGACGCTTAATACAGGTTCAGTAATGAATTGGTCAAAGCTAAACACCAGCATCATGACAAAATGCAGCAGCAAATCTCTAAGAACGACCCGGCCTCTGTGTGGAAAAGTTTCAGGAACATCACAAACTACAAACCCAGAACTCCCGCCTCCACTGATGATCTGCTCTTGGCAAACAACTTAAACAATTTCTATTGTCGGTTTGATGAGCCATCAGGCAGGTCTCACACCTCATCCAGTCCCAACAATAGAGACATTGGCCACCCACCCCCCACTCAAGAGCCATCACCATCACTGTGGAATTTACCCTCAGCACCCTCCTCCTCACCCCCCACCCAGGATGTCTTCACATCAAACACCTCCACCACAACCCTACACATCCGTGAGGCAGATGTAGAATAGAATAGAATAGACTTTATTGATCCCACAGTGGGGAAATTCACTTGTCACAGCAGCACCATCACTCAAAGGGTAATTAGAAGAAGACAAAAAAACAAGGATACATGTATATATATATATATATATATATATATATATATATATATGTAAAGAGGTAATTCAAGACATTAAATGCTGGAAAAGCCCCGGGCCCTGATGGTGTGTCTCCTGCCACTCTAGCCCCTTTCAGACAGGCCATGAAAAACGGAAATGTTCGGGACTCTGTCCGTAAGACGTTTGTGTCTGAATGCAAATATCCGGTAAACCTTTTCCTGAATTAGACCGGACGAAGCCCTAGTAACAGGACCGGACTCGTCCCGGACAGGGTGGCTGCTTCAGACTGGTGAGGTCGAGTTCCGGACAGGGAGGAGGAGGAGGAGGGGGGGAGCGGGGGACGCTGGTGCGCACCTAGATTACATATATCACGTGACCGGGAAGGCAAAGTTTTTCAACACGTCTGACCAGAAAACTTCGCCACTTGGTCGTGAATGTTTCCATATACGCTGGGTAGCTCGCTCCTGTAGCATGCGGCGAACCATAGCAGCTCGCCTCCTACGATACCGTCTCCTGGAAGCGAGACGGAGTGCATCACAGCGCTTCCGTGATTCCTTTATTAACCATTGAGCTTCATCCAGGTCTCTTATGCGTCTTCGTGTGCGCAGAATTGTGCTTAACGTAAGTCCGATCAGCGAGAGGAATTCTATCACTTACTAGCTTTGTTTGGGGAAATAACGCATGTACGCCCGCTGCATTATGCAATATCTGGGTACAGCCTTCCCACCCCCCCACCCCCTCCCTCTCAGACGTCTGGAACTTTTCCCTGCTGTGTGAAGGCAGCCGAAAGGACAAGTTCCGGTGCAAACGTGGTGTGTCTGAAAACACAGTTCTGGTTAAAGACCGGACTGAATTGTCCACACATATTCCAGAATGTCAGTCTGAAAGGGGCTTCTGAAGCACTGTGCTGAAGAGCTGGCCCCAGTGTTTACGGGCATTTTCAACTCCTCACTGGAGGCATGTCATGTGCCTGCCTGCTTCAAGATCTCCACCATAGTCCCTGTCCCCAAGAAGCCAAGGATCACTGGACTCAATGACTACAGACCTGTGGCTCTGACATCTGTGGTCATGAAGTCATTTGAACACCTGGTTCTCCCCCACCTCAAGACCCTCACAGCCCCCCTCCTGGACCCCCTGCAGTTTGCCTACAGAGCCAACAGGTCTGTAGATGATGCCATCAACATGGCTCTACACTTCGTCCTGCAACATCTGGACTCCCCGGGTACCTACGCCAGGATCCTGTTTGTGGACTTCAGCTCTGCCTTCAACACAATCCTGCCTGACCTCCTTCAAGACAAACTGTCCCAGATGAACGTGCCTGACCCAACCTGCAGGTGGATCACTGACTTCCTGACAGACAGGAAACAACAAGTCAGGCTGGGAAAGAATGTCTCGGACCTGCGGACCATCAGCACCAGTTCCCCTCAGGGTTGTGTTCTCTCCCCTCTGCTCTTCTCCCTGTACACCAACAGCTGCACCTCCAACCACGAGTCTGTCAAACTAATCAAGTTTGCAGACGATACCACCATGATTGGACTCATCTCTGATGGGGATGAGTCTGCCTACAGAATGGAGGTGGAATGGCTGGTGTCCTGGTGCAGCCACAACAACCTGGTGTTAAACACCCAGAAGACAGCTGAGGTTGTTGTTGACTTTAGGAAGCACACAGCCCCCCTCCCCCCCATAACCCTGTCTGACACTCCCATCACGATGGTGGACTCATGTCGCTTCCTGGGCACCACCATCACCCAAGACCTCAAGTGGGAGCCCACCAACACCTCCATCATAAAAAAGGCCCAGCAGAGGATGTACTTCCTGAGGCAGCTGAAGAAATTTAACCTGCCAGCACAGTCGATGAGGCAGTTCTACACTGCAGTCATCGAGTCCATCCTCACCTCTTCAATCACCGTGTGGTACGCTGGAGCCACCACCAGGGACAAGAAGAGGCTGCAGCGTGTTGTACGCTCTGCTGAGAAGGTCATTGGCTGCAAACCCCCCTCCATACAGGACCTGTACACCTCCAGGAAATTGAGGCGTGCAGGTCGGCTCACAGCTGACCCGTTTCACCCTGGACACCGTCTCTTTGACTCGCTCCCATCTGGCAGGAGGTTCAGATCCATTCAGACCAGAACCTCTCGCCACAAGAACAGTTTCTTCCCCTCTGCTGTTGGACTCATGAATGTCAGTCCTAGAGCTGCCCACTCCAGTCGCTTGGTCCCAGTCACATGACCCGGTGTTGTGTTATTACCTGAAGCTGATCCACTCTGGTTAGTACCTACACTGTGTATATAGTAGCTGCTTCTCTAATTATTGCCACTTATTATATTAATTATTTTATCATGAGTATATTATTATTTCCTATATTTGCTTATCTCTTATTTTTTATCTTTCTTTTTGCACCAAGTACCGCAGCAATTTCCTAATGTTGTGATTTCTCACACATCTGGCAATAAAACCCTTCTGATTCTGAATGTTTCAGATTTTATAATAAAAGTAGATTTTATTGGTAAAAGAACCATGATATTTTTATCCACCTACTTCATGATGGGTTTGCAGATGCTAAGGACGTATTAAAACACTTACATTAAAGTAACCACTGAAATTGGGGTTGAGTTAAAACATGACCTCAGGTTAAATGCTGTACACTAATTAGTGTAAAAAACAGTGCAGCATAAATACTCGGTTGCACCTAAAATCTTTGATTAGATGACTGAAAATAAGCTGCAGGTCACAGTGAGCACCAGATTGCTGTTTCTGTTGTGTACTCACTCGTGTAACAGCGGTCTGATCACCGTGCTTCCTTTGGTGTGAGCCTCAAACATCAGCGTGTACAAGTAAGGCAGGAGGGTGTAGCGGATGTTCAGGACATCCTGGGAGGCAGCAGCAAAACTGTCATCCCAGGAAACAGGATCTTGTCTCTGATTGAAAGAGAAATACAAAGTTAGTAACCAAAGATGATGGTAATGTTGAATATTTATTCATAATAATGGGCTAAAAGAGGTTTTAGGCCTTTTCATTTTGTGGTTAATGAGTTCAATGAAGCATGCTTTTAATGTTTGCTGTAGGAATGTTACTGTTCCAGAATAAGTGGTCATCACTGATTTTTGAAGTCACTAACCGGGTTTCCTTTGCTGTTATGGTTGCGTGAGTACGGATAGAAAGCTCCAAGCTGCATCCAGCGAAGACACATCTCATAATCTGCTTCCTCAAAGAACCCACAAATATCTGCTCCAGTCTGAAGGACAAAGACACGGTGTTAGGAAGCAGGTGCAAATACAAAAAGCACTTTGAAACCAATGAGATGAGTTAAGCTACAATGGCAAATCTGCAAAACAAGCTAGCTGAAAAAATGTTTTCATGTCTCTTAACAATGTTCTAACATACTGTAGTATAGTTATAAATATAATGTGGAGATAAAAATAAAGCAAAAAAAAAAAAGTGGTTCTCTCACATTTGTTTAAAAAACTTTAAAAAATAACACAGCTTGGTCCGAAAGCAACAATTGGACCATCTGGTTGTCAGATTTTATATGAATGTACTTCAGGAGGATTTAAAAGCAACAGATGGACATTGCAAGAGAGAGGAGACAATAGGAATACATTTGTCAAGGTCAAACAAAAAATATCAGTTTGAGTCCTACTTAGAGGTCCATTGTACCAAATTAAATAGGCCATGACAACTGAAAACAGGTGTTGATACTTACATAAGAGATCCCAAACAGACTAAACTCCATCATACCTGCAGAATAAAAAAGAAAAGAATGTTATTGACCTGTTCTTGAACTCTAATTCTAGACTGTCATCAGGTATTCTGAGCAGATAAAGTTTTAAATGCATCTCAAGACACCTATAATAGATTTGACCAGCTGATCCCAGCGGGAAAAATTGTCCCCCAGCCAGTGACCGGCCCATTTTCCACTGGAGGGGTAAGTTGACCTGGTCACCACAACTCCTCGTTTACCCGTCACACTCAGCAGGGCGCTGCACAGAGAGGAGACACTTAGACATCTGTCTTAAAGTTAAATAACAAACATTCAGAAACAAATAAAAAAAGTTTAAAAATGCATTTACTCAAGAGAGGGTTTGGTGTGGGACCATCCATACAGGCTGTGGACGTCGTAGTGCCGCACTCTCCTCCCATTGTTAAGAATCTGTTCACTGTTCATGCAAAGAGTCTTGTGGTTTAAACCAAGATGTTTGGACTCCAGGGCTTTAGGAGACACACACACACACACACACACACACACACACACACACACACACACATATATAAAGTGATTTTTTTGTGTTACTGTTAAAATGTGAGGACACAAGGACAACAGGTCTGCCTGTTTCTTACGTGGCATGTATGGTGGGTTCTCTAGTAAAGGGTTACCAAGACACGTCCCTCCAACTGTTCCATGAACAAAACTGGCAGGTTCATTCATGTCCTGTAGATGAAGACAGGGGTTAAAAAACGAAAAGGTAAACCAATAATCCTAAAGAATTAAACTAAAGGCAACTGGACGTCTTCGTTGAGAACAGTTCTTAAAAGAGAAGCTTAAAGGCTTCAAGAATCAGGTAAGGAGTCCAGGTGCCTTTGTTTCAATTTGTCTTTGCCCCATTAAAATATTTTGTTTTCAGTAAATAAACTCACAATCCAAAGGCCATCAAACTTCATCATATTATTGTAGAAATCCTGGATTTCTTTCTGCCACCATGCTGCTGTTTGAGTTCGGAAAAAGTCAGGGAACGCTGTGTACGCCCTGTACATCTGAAAATGGATCGGTCATGAGATCAGGAAATGAAATGATGAATACTGATGTATCTCAGGCTGTAATAAACACCAATCAGCCACATTACAATGAGCACCTGTCTACCATTGTGTGTTCTGACTGGTTAGACATTGACATATGACACATTTCACCCTGAGCTTTAAACGATGTAGCTGATTATTTCAACCCTACTTGTAGTATTTATATTTTTAATACACTGTGCAGCAACAGAGGGAATATGTAAAATAATGTACCTCTACTTGGGTGTCCCAGTCAAGATTTTCATCTACTATAACATCTGGGAGATCAGGCCACACCTGGAGACATCAGGTCACAAATGTGTGAAATTCATCGTGTTGTCCCTTTAAACATCTATCAACACATCAGAGAGAGGTTTAAAAGTTGTATCACAATCAATATTCTCACCTTTCCCCAAACGATGTCATCGTCAAGATGTTTGGGCCACTTGATGAAGACATCAGCTGCTTGTCCTCTCTCAAAAGCAGGGTAACTGGTCTCATTGCCTGAGATAGCTGGATCCTAAATTAAACACATAAACGTATTGTATGTAAACCACTATTTCATTCATGCACATCTAAACATTCTTATCATTATTGCTGACAGCTGCAAACAAAGATTTGTAAGTCCAAAGCGTTTATTTTCAGCAACTGTAACATTTTGCACATTTAGGTTTATATTTTAAAAATGTCCCTTGTTCACATTATAATCACATTTACCAGAATAAAGATGAACCGCATGCCTTCATCTCTCATTGAGTCCACCAGAGCTGGGAGTCCTGCGAACTCTGGATCCAGGACAAAGTCAAGCTGACGCTCCATGTAATCGATGTCTGCATACTGCACGTCCTGCAGCAGATGCAATGAGTGCATTATTTCCTACTAACCTGGCTGAACAGTCTGCTCCACATTCAGCTAGTAGACATCAGTTTCAGGTAACACTTAATAAAAATTGTAATCCTTTTTCTGCATGGTGCTGTTTTATTTTAAACTAAAGATTTTGGAACTTACATAGGGAATACCGGCTGCCCTCATGTCTTTGTAGAGACTTTTAATTTCTGAGTCATTAGCGTATCCATAGCGACAGAGTTGGAACCCAAGGGACCAGTAGGCTGGTAGAACAGGTCGTCCAATCAGCTGATATCAGGGAAACAGACAAGGGACTTTGTCAATAAAGTGTTTGTTTTCATGTTTTTACATGGGCTGAATGAAAAAGGTTATTTAAATGGTAAATGGCCTGTATTTGTATAGCGCCTTCTTAGGGTTCTACAACCCCCCAAGGCGCATCACAACACAATCAGTCATCCACACATTCACACGCTGCCTGGTGGGGATGAGCTACATTGTAGGCACAGCTGCCCTGGGGCGCACTGACAGAGGCGAGGCTGCCGTACACTGGCGCCACCGGTCCCTCTGACCACCACCAGCAGGCATAGTGGGTTAAGTGTCTTGCCCAAGGACACAACGACAGCGACAGACTGAGCGGGACGCGACCCTGCAACCTTCCGATTGCAAGGCGACCACTTAAAGGAAAAGTTCGCTTTTTTAGACATGAGGTTGTATGCGTTCCTTAGCCCACCCAGTGCTCTGTAAACAATGACCCATTTCACACACACCCCTGCTCAGAGATTTTCAGGGGAGAAGTGATTCAGGAACATAGTTCTGGCTAGTTTCGGGGGTACTGTATCTGCGCCGTTTAGCCTCACAAAAGGATTTGCCTCTGAAAGCAGGACTAATTTCCATCTCAGAAACAAAGCCGGGTAAATTTACAACTTCACATTACAACGGGACTACTTTTTGTCATTCGTATCCGTGCCGCTCAGCACAGGGATAAAACGGCATCTCGCATGTGTCAGCTGTTTCACTGCCGAAGGCCGAAAACATGTTGGACTCCGTCTCATCTGTTGACGAATCTCATTTTAGCACAATACCAGATGAATCAGATGAAGAAACTTATTTTACTACCACGTCAAAAGGATATCTTTATGAGCCAGAGTACACGGATGAGGAACTGCATTTGCTACACAAAACACACACATCAACACAGATTGTTGACAAAGCTACTGCAGTCTATGATCAACCATCGGTGTAAAGATGATTGCATAAATAATGCGCTAAAATGCGAAGATGATTGTATGAATACGGCGGACATAGCGGAATAAATTATTTTTAAAAAACGCCGCAGCAGCAGCAAGACTCCGCCTCTTTCCGTTTTAAATTTTGTTTAAAATGCGAAACACCACTTTTTTATTTTTTTATTTTTGTTAATAATCCAAATAAAACCGGAGTTATACAAAAATAATCAAACTAAGAATGGGTTCAGTAACGTTTTGTTGCTGAGGGAGAGGAAGGCTGCGCAATCTGACAGCAGGTGTCAAAAGGTGCGCTGATGCGCTGTCACTGAGCAGAGTGAAGAGACATTGAGGGCAAAACTTTAGATATTGGAGCGATCTGTGTCAGATAGATTGTTACTTCTCTGTAGTTTAGTGGTTTTATGTATAAAGGAGGATGAGAAGGATGGATGTCCAGCAGACAGATCAGCTGTTTAGCTGGAAAACGGGAAAAGGAGACGCGCAGCCAGAGTCTGAGGCCAAAGCGGGATTTGAAAATATGTAGTGGATCAATTCTTCCTCTTTGAGGAAGATGAGCTGGGTCATGAGCTGACACTAAAAAAAAGTGTTAACTGTGGCGCCTTTTTTCTCTTTTTAGCTTTGTTTTAGTTATCTGTCTAGTGACGAATGCTTTTCGGGGGGTGCGCCCAGGGTGCGCTCATGACGTAGCGTGTCCTCTTGGAGCGAGACGTTGTGCAGTCTGGCTCACTGAAATCTTGCGCCGTTCAGTGTGGCACCTTTCTGGAGTTCTCAGCGTGACATGAGCAGTCGTGTGAGATGGCCGAAAAACGCACAGTGTGATCCCGGCATTAGAGAAACATCCTTCACAGGAAAAATGTGAAACTGAAAAAGTGATCCTGTAACATCCTTATTGTTACAACCCGGGAAACTGCAAGTACGCACCATGGCTCTAAATATTTAAGAACTACTTTTAAGTGACTTTAGAAGTTGTTGTTTCACTCATACAGCCAGGATTAGCAGCCAGACGCGACGCCGCTCAATCTCACGGATATGAATGACAAAAAGTAGTCCTGTTGTAATGTGAAGCTGTAAATTTACCCGGCTTTGTTTCTGGGATGTAAATTAGTCCTGCTTTCAGAGGCTAATCCTTTTGTGAGGCTAAACGGCGCAGATACACTACCCCCGAAACTAGCCAGAACTACGTTTCTGAATCACTTTTCCCCGAAAATCTCTGATCAGGGGTGTGTGTGTGAAATGGGTCATTGTTTACAGAGCACTGGGTGGGCTAAGGAACACATACAGCTTCATGTCTAAAAAAGTGAGCTATTCCTTTAACTCCTCTGCCACCATCACCCTTTAAGGGTGACTTAAGGAACCACTTTCTGCTTCAGACCTAAAACACACACACAACTCACAGCTGTGTACTCCTGCACAACCATCTCAGGTGTGGGTCCCAGAACCATGTAGAAATCCAGAATGCCTCCAATAGTACGGAAGGTTAAAGCTGGAGTCGGCTGAAAAGTCACATCTGGACACAACAAATGAGAATAAATCCTTCCCGTTGAAGGCCTTCAGCTAAAAACAATCAATTTACTGTCACTGTGTGTACACATGAGGTAATATGTGGTGCATGAAAAAGCATCCATGATGTGACTGTATAAAAGTATTCATGATTACATCATTACTCACCCATAGCATTACTGTTGAGCAGCAGCACCCCGTGAGCATCAGCTGTGTCCTCAAGACCCATGTAGAAGGGATGAACTCCATAACAGTTCATTTTGTACTGAAGCAGAAAAAAATTGCTGTTTTGAGTTTTAAAAACTGGATGGAACTAGACGGAGGGAAGGAACGAGCAGACGGGGAAATAAAGAGGAGAGGGAAACTCAGATTTCATATTCTATAATAAATCATGGGTGCATCATGATCTAGCAGCTCTTATGCTACTTTAAGAATGTAAAATCTCAGTTCAGTGATTCTGATGACTTCTTATTTGTTAATTTACTTGTGTAGATTTGTGAAATACTAATGGAATAATTTTTTATGTTTGTTTGCATGTAGAATTGCTGTGATTTAAAGTCGGTGGTACTTACGCCAGGGGGCTGGTCCTTGGAGAACATACCCCAGGTGTGGTAGTTGAGATCATGTTTAAAAGTGGGATGTTCCGTTTCTCCAAAGCCGTAGACAAACTTGGATGGCAGCCGAGTCGACACTTGGATGAACATGTCTGAAAAGGTAAAACCTGGTACCGAGGAGTCCCAGCTGAGGAGGGATGGAATACGGTGGAACAGTTCTCAGTCAGCATAACAACCCACAAGAACTACAGCCCTATGAGAGTTCATTTGCTTTAATCAGTAGAATAATAATTCCACTGCTTTAGAATATAAACTAGATTGCTGTTTTTGCCCCTTTTAATAGCAACATCAATGTCATCAAAATTGCTGGCATGAATCATCACCCATCAGGGAAAATCTTCTAAGGGGGCAAAAATGCCTTGATTTTCATGAATATAACATCATGCTATTTAAAACCTCTTTTTATAAAGAATGAGATTTTCTGAGCCAGAATTCATCACATCTCAGTATCTTATCTGCAGCACACACAAAAAGTGTCTGATGGGTTATCAGGAGGTTCAACTGCATCCTTTCTAACCACTTGCGTTAAAGGTGTGGAGCACTTGTTGGATCAATACATTTGCAGTGGTCTCTGGTAGGAATGAATGCCTTGTAAGCTGCACTCATTGGAAAAAAAGCCCATAATTTCTTGGGATTTGGACTCTTATTTGCTGATATTTGGACATCTTGCCTCGGATTGGCTAACAGCAACACGACTCTACAATTGATGTTTTATCTCCACAAATAACACAAGGAGGAGTTCTGCTGTGTGGTGGAGTTGCTAATGCTAACGGTTAGCTTCTACTAGCCGAGACGTTCTTTGCTGTTTGCTGGACGCTAAACCAACAACAGCCTTCCCCGTCGTGAGCCAAGAGTCCATGAATGTTAAGTGTCAACGTGACGTCTATTTTCTCTCAAAAGCTGATGCAGGAGATAGGTGTAGGAGACTATTTTCATGTTCAGCCTATATGAAAAACTCTGGGTGAATGATTATAATCAGAAATAATTATTAAAAAATGTTTTTTCAGAGAACCACACCTTTAAAGAAGTACTCACATCTTTGTCCCTGTGCTTTTCCTTATGACCTGGATGCCAAATGGTTTGTTGCTTATTAAAACCTTGTAAAGCCTTTTGTTCTCATCAATCTCAGGAGCATCAGGAGTGGACAGTGGAACTGGTACCTCAAAACGATCTGAGGTCGGGTCCCAGATCTGGACATGAATAAAGAGTTTGTGAGCTGAATAGGAAATGTCCTAAAAGAAGAAAACGATACAAAAACCCACCTTGAATTGGAGCAAGTCACTCGTATGATATCGAATCTCAACACGGAGGTTGTTAATGTCCGGCGAGTTTGGACGAGCACTAGTCCTGTGTTTCATGTTCCGAGTGACGTCCACCATGATGCCAGAATCAGTTTCTTTGGCTGCCGTGACAACGTAACCATAGTCTTTTGGGTAGAAGCACCGTGGGACACGTTCAATGCTGCTTGGCTAAATAAGGAGAGAAATGAAAGAATGATGAGAGCATTCAGAGGATGGAAGTCTGTATTTGAACATACATCAGATCTCACCTTCCAGATGCAGCCTCTGTTTTTGCATTTAGTTTCATCTGCATTCTCTTCTGGATGGCAATCAAAACGCTGATAATCTTCATCCTCCATGTCCCATTGAACCAGATAAGTCTCGCCCAGGGTCAACGACAGACCGTGGAGGAAAAGCACCTGAACAGAATGAAGAGAACCTCACCAAACACTGTTGAGATTTTTTTTAGGTCACTTTATTAGAAGGAACATTACCTCCTTGGCTCCATCGTGGTATATGTTGGTGTTTGGCAGCACTGTGGTCGCACGTAAGTGACTTCCTGTGTTCACATGAGTCACAGAGACAGATGTGGGAGGATGAGGCACTCCGAGAACAGTAATGTTCTCAAACTTTAGCTCGTTTGGGTCTTTGTATCCAGCTTTGGTCACCTGCATGGTCAACACTCCCTGAGAGGTGGCAGGTTAGAAACATGAAAAGGTATAGATTCTCAGTTGATGAAAATAAAATAAAAAACAATTCAGTCAGATAAATGTTTTTTTAAAAATATTGTAAAACAATGTCAAGGAATGTTTTAAAATGTAGTTACTTTGGTATCTCAACATAAATTAAACCTTGTGAAAATATTTGCAGTTTAAATTCTGATCAGAAGGAATTTGCGACTTTATTCTGAAGGGATGACACAATTGTATCTGAGGAATACTTACATAGATCACAGAGAACTTATAGTGGATGTAGTTTTCGTTTTTAACTGTGTCTGTAAAAGATAAATGAAAGTAAAATAAGATATTTATTTGTGTTAAAGCACACACACGAGTAACAGACCTCCACTCGTGGGAGCTCATTTAAAGGGCTTTAACCTTTTTATTTAGCTCATTTATCTCTGACCTAAAACAGACCTTTTTCTCTCTTATATCTTGTTCAAACAGTGACAGGAGGTCATAGCAACTGCAGCATGTTTGAGTTGCAAAATTAGAACAGAAAAACCTCAGAGTCCATTTAAAGACAAAAATGTTCATGTCGATGTTTTCATTTATGTTGGTGTCAACACTTTAATGAAAGCAAATATGGGTTTTATAATTTGTCCCAGAAGGTTAATTTGAAGCAGCAAACCTGAAGACAGGACGTTTTTCTGAAAGAGGGGAGTTTATTCATGTAATTTTGCCCTGAGCATTTTTTTCCTCCCAAAAACCAAAAAGCACTTATGAATGGGGCAAATATATGGGGTGCCATTTGTAAAGTCAAAACAGTCGTAATTTAACAGCAATATTTTGGGTTATTTAGACTATCATAAGAGAAATAAAATGGGAGTTCATTTTTCAAAGTCATATTTTCACCATGTTATTCATACATTTATAAATGTTAAAGCTTGCAAATAAATATTCAGTTGACAAGCTAAATATTTAATTTAGAGTTAAATATTTATTTTACAAACTAAATATTTAGATCAGATCTAAATGTTTAGTTTGTAAAATAAATATTTCATTTACTAACTAAATATTTAATTAAATATTTATTTTCCAAAATATTTAGATCCCAGCTAAATATTTATTTTGGGGATAAACCTAAATATTGATTTTGCAAACTAATTGTTTAGCTCCAAAAAATATTTAGTTGGGATCTAAATATTTATTTTGGAAAATAATAATTTTGAGCTAAATATTTAGTTTGTAAACCAAATATTAAATATTTGGTTAATAAATGAAATATTTATTTTACAAACTAAATATTTAGGTCTGACCTAAATATTTAGTTTCTAAATTTCAATATTTTACTCTAAATTAAATATTTAGCCTACTATTTAATTGGGAACTTTAACAATTTTAAATGTACGAATAACATGGTGAAAATGACTTTGAAAAATCAACTCCCATTTTTTTTCTCATGATAGGCTAAATAATCCAAAATACTGCTGTTAAATTATGCCTCTTTGACTTTACAAATGGCACCCCATACGAATAAACCTCACGGAGTCGATTTTCCATTCAATCAAAGTAGAGCCTTGAACTCCAATCAAATAAATGATTATTGTGCGTAATCCATTCATGTATAAGATTTACAATATAGGGCCATGAAATTAAAAATAGTCATGTACTGTAGTTTAACCATTTATAGCACCACACATTCTAATAATTCCATCAATAAATTTAAAATTCCAGAGGGAAAAAAAGTAATTATATTTTTGATCCACTTAATTTGACTAGATTGGCATGCTAACCGTTAGTCTGAGTTAAAAGAAGGGTAACTCCAAAATATATCAGTTCACATAAATGCTATTTAAAGGTGTGATTTACTGGGAAACTTGTTTTTTGAACAAGTGGTCCCTCCGAGTTGCACATCCCGAATCAATCAGAAAAAGGAGGGGATTCATCTTGTTGTTCACAAACTATCGTTGCTGGAGCGTGTCAGTCACGTGTCGTCATTTGATCAATCACAGTCGTGGAGACAGACTGCAGGAGCGCGTCACTTACAGTGAGTACGACTACTTTCGCCTCGACATCTCGCAGCGAGTTTGAGCTTAAAGTTCAACAAAATTACCAATTAAATACCATTTTCTGTCGAGGACGTTAGCAGGTTTTCCTCCTTTCAGCCTTTATAGATGTTTTCTGAGGCTCATTGTTTTTTTTTGTCCGGAGTTTAACATAAACACACAGTATTTAACCCCTTTAAACTTAATATTAGCAACATAAATACTTTTTTTTCTGGTAAGAAATGGCCACCAGTATGCTACAGACTTATTTATTGACCTGGGCACCCCTCTTACTGGTGTAATTATTAAAGTTCAACTGGTCATTTTTGTCTTTTTCCTCTGTGCACAAATAATTTACCTTTATTTCAGTTTAGCCTTCTCTATCTGTAAAAATTCTGCAGTTACTCAATTACTCATAACAGTATGTAATAAAAAAAAACAGATTTGATTTTTCTTCAGAAATTTATGAATAGAAAATGTACATGAACAAACATTTTAAACTTGCAGAAATCAAACTTAACGTGTATTTCAACCTTGTATTGATTTTTTTATATGTACAGCTTTCAGTGTTTCAGGTGATATTTTCGGTCAATGTTCGTGCATTTTTAGCTGCTGTGGTATTCTGCAAAGCAGTTCCTGTCCAGCTGCAGACAGAACCCTCTGTTGCACTCTTCACACATCCAAGGAGTGCTTTTTTTGCACAGAGTGCACCTTTTCCTCCCCTGGCTTGCCCTCTGTGCTTTGGCCAGCCCTTCTCCACTGCTGCAGGGGACAGGTATGTGACCTTCAGCTGAGGTCACTGGAGGGTTTTCATCCACACCAAGCAGCTGTGCACACAGCTTCTCCTGAAATTCTTGACGTGTCATGGCCTCCTTCTGCTTCTTGCTGCTGATGTGTTTGTGGAGAATGTAGCTGTTGGTGACTGCAATATCCAAGCAGTGCTGAAACACTGTCACAGGCCACCTCCTTGTTCTTCTGTGCACAGTAGTTGTTTGCAGCATCTCATCAGAGGTGTCCACTCCACCCATGTACTTACTGTACTTCCCCACAGCTGTGGGTCTTGGACTGGACACTCTGTAAAGGTTATCACAGTGAACAATGTACCCACTCCCCAGAAAGTTTTTGTTCACCAGCTCTGACACTACATCAAATGAGAGGCCCTTTCCTGAAGTTGTGTGGCTCTTTCCTGTGTGAAGTTGGAAATCGACTGTGTAGCCATTTATATCAGCCAACACAAAAAAATTTAGCCCCGACTGTGTTGGTCTGGCTTTCATATATTGCTTCGAGGTGAGCCTAGCCTTTGTAGCAACCATTCTCTTATTCACAGAAATGTGCTGCTGAGGATGATAGACGTGCTTGCATCTGGTTCTTATTTCCTCCAGCAGAGCTCGGACCTTTTGCAGGGAATCATATTCTTCTGTTCCTTTTCTCTGCTCATTGGCCAGGTCCTCCTCTGGATCACTCACATGTATGTTACTTGCAATAGCTCTGAACCTGTCTCTGGACATCACTGAAGCTGGGAAAGGAACATGAAAAATTGTGTTTTTCTTCCAAAAGTCATCTATTTTTGGGAGCTTGCACACCGACATAAAAAGCAACAAGCCCAGGTATTTCTTCAGCTCTTGTGGAGTGAAGTCATTCCAAACAAATAGTTTCATGCTTTCCTTTTGTTTGTTGGCATATTTGTTTGTGTTTGAACACACGAGCTTCAGTACCTCGTCATCGAAAAAGTTATCAAACAGGTCAGCCGGTGTTGGTAAGCTGGTGGTGAGAGGCAGCTGATAGCCTGGGGTTCTTCTGGGGATAAATGTGGGTGACTGTGGATCAACGGTATCTGGGTCTGACTCTGATTTCCATGCCTCTAGAAGATATGGAGCATCTCCAGCAACATCCTGCCCCTGACATCGCCACCTATTGATGGTGGGTAGCCCTTCATCAGAAGAATCTCTAAAAGTATAAATATATCAGATTATATAAAACTTCTTCTAAATCAAACCTTGTGGAAAAATGATATCTATAGGGCAAAAGTAAAGTAACATTATTTAGTAATTTGAGATAAAGTCAATCAGAAAAAACACATAACAGTAGTATTAATATTAGCAGTAAATACTAGAAAATGAAGACTAAGAAATATTGACATAAAGCTAGAAATACATTTAGAGTGTAGATAAACTTACTGCAGCTGTGATGGCAAATCCTCTTCATCCACATCTGAATCCTCTTCATCCACATCTGATTCCTCTTTGAAGAAACACACTCCTCGATACTCATCTGATTCCTCAAGTTTTATTTCCCTGGAAGTAGCGTTAGTATTAGCAGTAATACTAGACAACATAAACTGTAAAATGTATTGTAATGTAGCTTGGAAAGTATTTGGTGCGGAGATAGGCCTACTTACTGTGGTTGTGATGGAAAAACTACGTAGTGCTCATCTGGCTCTTCTTTAACACATACTGAGGGAAGTGGCTCTTCTTTAACACATACTGAGGGAAGTGGCTCCTCTTTAACACATACTGAGGGAAGTGGCTCCTCTTTAACACATACTGAGGGAAGTGGCTCCTCTTTAACACATACTGAGGGAAGTGGCTCCTCTTTAACACATACTGAGGGAAGTGGCTCTTCTTTAACACATACTGAGGGAAGTGGCTCTTCTTTAACACATACTGAGGGAAGTAGCTCCTCTTTAACACATACTGAGGGAAGTGGCTCCTCTTTAACACATACTGAGGGACGTTTCCTCTTTCTAGAGTTCTCGATTCCTTCCATTATTTATAAAAACACAAATCTAATATATACAAGTAAAAAACCTCTGAAAAACACGGCTGAAAAAAACGAAATACGGCGAAAAACGAGGGAAAATTAACAAAACAAAGTAAAAAATGAATAAATCTATACTAATATTACAACATACAAACATAAAATACGATATTTACAGAAAAGAAGTCGCAAATGCGCGTCCAAGGTCCAGGTCCAAACTAACTCCACATTGTTTTCACGACTGAGTGTTGATTTCCCGGTTCTCAGACAGGAAATTGCGTCACATTAGCGTAATATATCGTATACCACTGGAAAGCGCAGAGTCTCTGCTTTCAGAATACGTTGGAATTACGTTTATTGCGCAAAGGGTCGATGCATTACGGTAGTTTAAAATATGGAAGCCATTTTGTGTCGGCGCCAACCAATCATTTTTACAGTCACTGGCGCCAACAAAAAAGCAGTAGGAGGGACCATAGATATCATTATTACTAGATGCCACTCGCGCTGTTCGTCAATTGGACGAACGTCCCTACACGGCGGCCATCTTACTGCCGACAGCTGCACCCTTTCATAACATTGGTGTCAATGGTGCATGTACTATTTAAACAACTCTAACTTGCTCAATTTTCAACCGATTTTCAAACGGGTTGGTTTGTTATAAACGCCAGAGATGTGGCTGTGAAATATGACGGATTTGGCCCATTAATTTAAAAATGTTAAAGTATGTCCCATCAAGCCTATGTGTTATAAGGTTTGTAGTAATGTAAACTGTTTGTAAATCCGTTAATATTTAATCGAGTTGAGTGTTTTTGTGTAAGTTATCACTCACCTTCCAGCTGCTAGAGCTGCTGTCGGCAGTAAGATGGCCGCCGTGTAGGGACGCTGTCGACTCTTAAAACATCTAGTAATATATAAGATATCTATGGGAGGGGAATGCTGAGTTCAAACCTAGTTGGTAGTAGCCTAGTGAACTAGACCAATTCTTGCTTTGCAGAGTTTGGTCTAGGCACGCTTCATTGGAACCCTCGCAGCCCAAACCACTGCTGTGTCTATCCAATCACAACTCGCTATAGTTTTGGTTGGGCCAATCACAGCGCTCTATATCATGGGCCAATCACAGAGCGGGAGTAGCCGATGACGTCAGCGCTGCGGCCGCGAACGCCGCGAACCCAAGCAAGATGGCGGCAACTCGGAAAACACGTTCGTTTGAAACGGCTTTGTCATCAACATTGGATTATTTAGACTCCAACGTGCGTAAGTCTGTCTGATATACTTAGCGGCTTCTTATTTTTATCAAACAAAGTAGTGGAATGTCCCAGTACACCTGATATTCGCGTGTTTTTCATACAAAAACGACAGAAATCATTGAAGCTAGACGCTATTAAAGCCTCCCGCTTTTCCGTCGCCGTGATTACGTCATGTTGTTCGTCACTCTGATTGGTCCTAGCGCTATCCAATTGCATGCTGACATTTTGAAAGACAACCGTAGATCCCGCCTCACGACTGAGAGCCGTCAATGGTTCGTGGCCAGACTATATATACACATATATAGGATGGCTTGCCAGGCTAAGTTGGTAGTGGTTCAAACACGAGATAAGATAGTTTCATAATATTGTAACATTTCTGCAGCACTAAAGCAGATTCAGAAAATTTTTTCCTTAGTGCAGGGGTGCCCAATCCTGGTCCTGGAGGCCGGTACCCAGCATGTTTTTGTTTTAACCCTGTTTCAGCACACCTGATTTAAATCAGCAGGTGATTAACAGGCTCCTGCAGAGCCTGATGAGCTGCTTCACAATTGATTCAACCACTGAATCAAGTGTGTTGGTGCAGGGAAACCACTAAAATGTGCTGGATACCGGCCCTCCAGGACCAGGATTGGGCACCCCTGCCTTAGGGGTTTATCAAAGTATTCAAGCAAACAGCTGAGATAAAGCTGCATTCTATTTATATATTTAAATTTTTTAAAAAAAATTTTTGTACTTGATAAGCGCCTCATAATTTTTATCTTGAGAGGCTCTATATAAAAATCGTTTCTTCTTCCCTGCAGCTCCAGCTCTTTCTAAACATTTAATCACAACCATCAGAGCAGCAGTACTCATGAACTCGACAATAATCTCTAAAGTACGATTACAGTATTCTGGATTCCTTATATTTTCATATGCGTTCATGTTTGGTGTTGTGTGAATTAGTCTCATAATAATTCTTAATAGGCCTAATTATATGATGAGCCCTAATAATTTTCTGTTCATTTTTGTCAGACATATTTTTTCTATTTCTCTCAGCAGAGTGACTGTCAAAATCTGGACCCACCAAATCAGCATCATGTGAGGACCTTGTGGGTGTGTGTGGGTGTGTGTGTGTGTGTGTGTGCGCGCGCGCGCGTGTGTGTGTGTGTGTGTGTGTGTGCGCGTGTGTGTGGGTGGGGTGGGGTGGGGGGTTAGTTGTCACCTTCCTGACACCTATATAATTAGCATTCATGCTCAGAGCGTGTCTCAGCTAGTTGAAGCTAACCATTAGCAATTCCACAAAATGGTGGAACACATGGGCTTGATTATTTTAGATAACACATCAATGGTGCATTTTTCTGAAAGAAGACCGAACGAAGGCTGCAGAAGAGTTGCATTGCTGTTAGCCAATCAGAGGCGAGATGTTCGCATTCACATATCATGAACATTAATTAGTAAGATGGAAAATCCAGCTGTTTTCCACACACGCCTCTGACAAACTTCTACCCCTGAAACAAAAGCCAAGAGCTTTTTCCACAGAAATTGACTCAAAAGGCATTTGTTATTAATATTAGAAAGAACAGCAATTAAAAATAAGGTGTATGTATATGTATGAAAGTGGAAATATTATGACATACAATAGTTGTTTAGTTTATACAAAACATGTTTAAGAAAAACAGCCACTAATCCCCCACCATCAAGAGATGGTTCTATAATAATTTCCCTGACTGTGACATCACAATAAGGGACCTTTTTAAATGGCTCGTTTTAGGCTCATAATTCCTAAACCAAACACTGAAAGAAAATATATGGATGTCAACGCAAAAGGATGCAAAGGGTGAATTTTGCACAACATGTCTGCTTAAAGATCTTTTGCAATTTTGTTTATTTGGTGTTGGCCTGTTTAATCCAACAGAAATGTTATTGTGATATTCTGGTAGGAAGAACCTGTCTGCAAATAGCTATTTAAAGATTCCGGATTCAACTAAAATGAAGTAATTACACATGATGGTGTAAAAATGTGTTTGCATGAACCTTGCACACCATGCACGAGAAAACACTGTTACTAATTTTTATGCTCAGCTATGCTAAACTTGAGGTTTACACTTCCCCTTTTTGACTCTGGGTCTTGTGGGAAACGGGCTATTGAACTTTCCATTACATCATAAACAAAACTTTGGTTACACATTGGTGCCTAAAATACAAATAGACTTATTTGAACTGATAAGGGTGATACCTCGAGAATCTCCATCATCCCAGAAAAGCTCTCCAGCTGCCTGGTTGTTGTCATCAAGAGCGATGATCAAACCCATGGGGTTGCTACGACTACAGAGTTAGACAACAGCATGACCATCAAATATATCTGCACACAAATACATACCTGTTTATGTGTGATTGCATGAAGATATAGCTACTGTGTGCGCGTGTGTGTGTGTGTGTACCTGTGTGTAGTGGTGACCTCAGGTCTCTGTGTGGGGAGGACAGCACCACCTCTGATGTGTAATCCAAGCTTGTCAGCTGGTAGATACATTTCAACATGCCTTCTGCGATCTGTCAAACGTTCCATCTAAAAGATCAGACAAAATTTGCATTAAGAAAAATATTTCATCTCTGCTGTTTCTCTTTGAGAAGATAAGTGGGTGTCTACAAGTAAGGTCACTGAAAGACAAGCTTTCAAAACTTGCAGCAATTTGTTGTTTTTGCAATATTTTTTCTGAAGTCCCTGTTAGATCTGAAAGAGTGCTGATTGTAAATATTTTCCTAATGGAGTTAATGGATCTGGGTTTGCAGATGTGATGGGGTATTTCCCAACCCGTTAAAAGACGAAAGAAACGAAAGGCTCTTACCGTGTCATAGTCGTACCACACAGCATCTGGTATATAAACCCTGATTGTGTCCACACCCTGCACAAAACAAGGACAACGTTTTGAATGGGTGCACATGTGATAAATATTTTATTAAACTCTACCATATTTGGCCTTTTGGTGGTATACACATCAGAAATCCAAACGGGTTCAAATTAAGGCAAACTGGACTTCTTTGGTTTCTTGAAGACGTTTTGCTTCTCATTCCAGAAGCTTTGTCAATTCTGGCTGGAATATGGGAGGGTCGATCTTACAAGCTGTAGCTGTCTATTGTTGCTTAATGAGCAGAAACTACCTATGAATACCCCCCGATGACTCGTTAGCCTCTATTGTGTGGAAGTCGTATTGATTAGCTGCAGGAGGGTGTGACCTAGACTGAAACCGTTTACAAACAGGAACTGAATGTTGTATTTTAGTCATTATTATCTGTACCTGGACTCAGTCATGATCAAAAGGATCAAACATTGATCCATAAAATAAAATCCAAATTATTCTACTATTTGATTCATATTATTATTGTTGTCTGAGTGTACACAGACCGGATCCAGCACTGGTGTGATGAGGAGGTGTTTCCCCCAGAGAAACTGGAGGTCCACGTCCCAGGTGGCTCTATCAGAGTAGAACCTTAAAAACAAACAACAATCATGATTATTCGCTGTGTCCTGATAAGTAATTGTCCAAAACCAACAGCTATAAACATCCCCTGACTTATTTCTAAAGATGATAATTTTTTATGAACATTATTATTATGATTCATTGATCTTTTGTTTAAAATTTGACTTTTAGACATTTTCTCCAAAGCTTTTTGCTCAGAATTTGACTTAATACTTATACTAGACGGACGTCTTGAGATGAGATTCAGAAATAGACTTTTCACTAAAACTTGTCTGTCATGAAGGAAAAATATTTGTTTTTTATGTTTCATCTTTATGAATTCCCAACAATCATCATTTACATTGTGCATTCACTGTTAATATTTATTAATTTAATAATAACCAATGAGTTCATCATGATGACTATAATAACTTCAGGAAGAAGAGGCCGTGTCCAGGTAGCTACAGCTAATTTAGCCATGTTTGGTTTAATTGAAGAATACACAAAAGTGAAAATTGTGAAATATTTCTATAAAAATAAATTATGTTTAACAAACTAGAAATATATTTTAAAATGACAGTGACGGAATAAGAGCTAATTGTATGTGTGGGCATGCTACAGCATATTATCTTATAATCCTTTGGTTTCAGGTTCTGTTTATATGCAGAAAACAAAAACAACTGAATATTTATGATGAGCAAAAATTGTAAAACTAGAAATATACCATCTTTTTTTAAAGAAACCATAAAGTGTCAGTGAGAAGTTGTACCAAAATGACTTACTCGTGCAGCACGGGCCGAACCACGGTCTCCCCTGTGGTGTGGGCCTTGTAGAAGAGTGTGTAGAGGTAGGGCAGGAGAGTGTAACGGATCCTGAGGTAATGTTTGGAGCTCTTCACCAGTTCTGAGTCAGCACCATATGCAGCTGGATCCTGAGGCTGGACACAAGAAAAAACTTATTAAAGGGTCAATGGTTAAAAGGAAAAATGGAAAATAAATGGAACTACAACAGAACGAATCAATGTTTTAATGTCAATTTTTTTTAACTGGTATCGCTAAATTAAATAAAATTTATAAAATGATGTGATCACATTTTTACCTTGCAGCGTTTTGGAAGAAAACAGGAAACCAGTAAAACACAAGTTTGCCCTGAAATTAAGTTGATCTTACTGTAAGACCATAGGATGAAGTTTCTGTGTGGTACCTCGTAGCCCATAGCGTTGTGGTTTCGACTGAAGGGGTAGAAAGCTCCAACCTGCATCCAACGACGACACAACTCTTCACTTGAGTTTCCAAAGAATCCACAGATGTCCGCTCCGATCTGAAACACATGAGGGACAGGTTAACATTTCCACCTGAAGGTTGTTTACTAGTCTCTTTTATATTGTTGTAATTAAAACAAACCTGAAGTCATATGACAAATTCAGAGTAACAAACTCAAACTAAACTGATTTTAAATGTCTTATATTTGTTATGTGTAGAGAGAAATGATTATATGCGTCATCGTCAGTGCTTGATTTTGTTACGTGTAGTTACGTGTTTGCACACAAGAGGGCAGTGTTATGCCAGAAGCAATGGGTATGGTCACCTTGCCTCCAATTGTTAGAGCGACTTGATTAGTGTAAACCAGACAGCTGGTTCTTTTGTTTGGCCTCAGTTCGTTTGCTCGGTGTTTGGCAACCACAGAGATGCTTCTGTCTTTACTTATTTTACTTGTTAAGTTAAATTAAATTATATAAAAAAAAAAATTTAAGTTAAAGAAAATTAAGTTTAAGACTAAACTAAACTAAAGTCTATTACATCTAATCTGTTAATGTCTGCTAATTTACTGATGATGTAAATTTATTTGGTGAAGGTTATCAACCTATGACTCAACAGTCAAGAAAATAAATAAACGAGACTAAATGAGTGGAGTTGTCCAGCGTCCTCTGTTGGGTGCCACGCCTATTCAAGTTTGGGCAATGAGAAAATAACTCGACAATATTTGTCAATCCAGGTACATTTGATGAGAAAAAGCATGGATCTAAACTGAAGACCTATGTGTACTATGAGACCAAATCTCAAGTCAATGTAGAATCTTTACATTCAGCTTGGTTTGGGATGGTGAGTAGAAACTGGTATGACAAAGTAAACAGAAACAACAAAGCATGTATGCATGTGAAGATGAAGCTATAGTCAGTCCCGAGCCAGGAATCCAACCTGTGGCATTAGCTGTGATAAGAGCAGCTCAGTATGTAGGAATAGTACTCACATAAGGAATTCCAAAAAGCCCAAACTCCAACATTCCATGAATGGCCCATTTGATGTCATTCCAGGTGGCAGTATTGTCTCCCAACCAGTGTCCTGAATACTTTCCTACACCTGGAAAGGAGGAACGTGTCAGCATCATGGTACGGTTCGATCCAAATACACGCTGCAGGGCTCTGTAGAATGAAGAGAGATGAACGATAAAATAATAAGAGTTTATGTAATGACTAAGTGAATTGGTTTTCTTCTCACGAGTGTATGAGAGTTTTTCATGTGGGTGAGAGGTTTTCACGTGTGTATGAGAGGTTTTCACATGTGCGTATGAGAGGTTTTCACATGTGCGTATGTGAGGTTTTCACGTGTGTATGAGAGGTTTTCACATGTGTGCATGCGAGGTTTTCACATGTGTGCATGAGAGGTTTTCACATGTGTGTATGAGAGGTTTTCACATGTGTGAATGAGAGGTTATTACCTGTTTATGAGAGTTTTCACGTGTGTGAGAAGTTTTCACATGTGTGTATGAGAGGTTTTCACATGTGTATGAGAGGTTTTCACATGTGCGTATGAGAGGTTTTCACATGTGCGTATGAGAGATTTTCACGTGTGTATGAGAGGTTTTCACATGTGTGCATGAGAGGTTTTCACATGTGTGCATGAGAGGTTTTCACATGTGTGCATGAGAGGTTTTCACATGTGTGAATGAGAGGTTTTCACATATGTGAGAGGTTTTCACATGTGTTTATGAGAGGTTTTCACATGTGCATATGAGAGGCTTTCACATGTGCGTATGAGAAATTTTCACATGTGTGCATGAGAGGTTTTCACGTGTGTATGAGAGTTTTCACGTGTCTGTATAAGAGTTTTTCACGTGTGTAAGAGATATTTCCCATGTGAATGAGAGGTTTTCTTTTCACAAGTGAAGTAATTTTGAATTATGTTTCTGGTGGCTCCTCATAGAAGGAAGTTGACTTTTACATATTACTAGGAATACTGGATATTGGCTTTTTTACCGATCCGATATACTGATTTACTAATATTGTCTGACTCTTAATTTCCGTTATCGATTTAAACTGATGCCAATATATGATGTGGCCCCCTCATAAAAAAACAGAGACTAAACATTTGAGGTTACTAATATCACACATATCTAATCCTTCATGCATACATTTAAAAAATGTTCTGTGCAAAATGACAACTACTTCAATTTAAGTTAATAATAGGAAAAGTGTCATGTTTATTTTGTCTCCAACAGCAGTTGAATCTCATTCCCCCCCAATGAATGATGCTAAGATGTGTGTATTAGTAATGTTTTTTTATGTATATTGCAGTTATGGTGATGAAACATTTATAAAGATCTTTGAATAAGAAAAGTAAGCCTTGGGTGAAGATTCTTGTTTTTGTTTTAGTCGTTTTTCACTACACAGGACAAATTTCTACGTTACAAGTTGTGCCAAAAAAAACTAAAACATCTCAAAAGCATTACTTCAGACCTGTCATATTTTGACCTTTTGAGAGAGAGGAGAAGTAGCTGAAGAGTTTGTTGTAAAATATATGTATAGTTTATAAAAGTTGTGTCAATATTAAATTTTAATGCTTATAGCGGCCGATATTAATGGTAGACCGATAATATCGGACATCCCTACATATTACCATCATGGATTCACGCACTTTTCTGTAGCCAGCACCATAGAGTAGCCGTACAAGCTGTGGACGTCATAGTTGTTGCCCCAATCCTGTTTGGCATCCATACAGAGAGTCATACTGTAGAGGAGCTCATTCAGAATCTCTGGAGGGTGAGAAAATATAAAAGGAGTAAGGATGACCTGAAAAGCGTAGAAAATGAGAAGATAAGAAAAGGTAGATAACACGATTAGCAAAAGAGAAACGAAACAAAGAAAAGCATCAGTAGAACGTGATCATCTGGACGCTGCTTGAATACAAGGACTCCTAAAGGGTTCCTCCATTTTATTCTCTAAACGTTAACTTAAAATGAGTCATTGTGAAAAAATTATCAGTTTTGGAAAATGTTTGGACTTTTGGTTACACACTTAAAACATCATCTTACATGCATGGATGTAGCTTCCACAAGTGAAAGGTTTATAAGGTTTGTAAAACTTATAATCTGGGAGTTTTGACTGAAACATTTGTTAAAAACCATTCAAATCAAAACAACAATCAAAGAGGAAATTGCAACAAATGAAAACTACAAATATAATACCATTTATTTCACATGATTTTTTTCTTACAACAAAAGAAAAACCATCTCACTTGGAGTGTAAGGTGGGTAGTTGAGTTTGTTGTCAGCACAGCCTGTGGTTGATCCTTTTATAAAATTAGACACCTCATTCATGTCCTGCAACATCCAGAAACACAACTTATCACAACATTTAAAGCAGGAATCCGGAGTTTTCCCCTTTCAGGAATTATGTTAGCCTAGTGAACTAGACCAATTCTTGCTTTGCAGAGTTTGGTCTAGGCACGCTTCATTGGAACCCTCGCAGCACAAACCACTGCTGTGTCTATCCAATCACAACTCGCTATAGTTTTGGTTGGGCCAATCACAGCGCTCTATATTGTGGGCCAATCACAGAGCGGGAGTAGCCGATGACGTCAGCGCTGCGGCCGCGAACCCAAGCAACATGGCGGCAGCGCCGGAGCCACGTACTTTTGAAACGGCTTTGTCATCAACATTGGATTATTTAGACTCCAACGTGCGTAAGTCTGTCGGCTATACTTAGCAGCTTCTTATTTTTATCAAACAAAGTAGTGCAATGTCCCAGTACACCTGATATTCACATGTTTTTATACGAAAACGACAGAAATCATTGACGCCATTAGTGGGTCCCGCTTTTCCATCGCTGCGATTACGTCACGTTGTTCGTTACTCTGATTGGTCCTAGCGCTATCCAATTGCGTGCTGACATTTTGAAAGACAACCGTAGATCCCGCCTCACCACTGAGAGCCGTCAATGGTTCGTGGCCAGACTATATGTTCACATATATAGGATGGCTTGCCAGGCTAGAATTATGTATGATTTTTCAGAAATCCCTAAAAGTGAAGTCTTATCATGTAGTGTGATATAATGTAAGCGATACGTTTTTTTTTTTTTTTGCTAAGCCCGCCCCCTGCCCCATAAAATCCATAGGAAACTGAGCGCCGACCAGAACTAACCAATAGTGTTAGACTACCGCTTACTTGCTTCAAATTTAAGGAAGCACCTCGGCTGAAGCAGAGGTGATGAACTTTTCACGGACAAATAAGTCTTTAAAATATAAATATATGAAAACACAACATGACATGAGAATAATACTTGTAAAACAACGTGTTTTAGCTGTTTGTCGGCTACAGAAGCACGTTCATAAACAAGAAACGTGCAGTCGCCATCTTAAATAACAGTCCACCTACTATTGGTGTGATACGCTTGTCAGCCACTAGATGGTGCCATCAGATAAAAGAAATACTCCAGAGAGCTACTTTAATGAGTAAACACAGATTGTTTTGACTATAGCTGTTGTGAAGGACTGATTTAATAATGAGATCGGCTGAAAACAACAGCATTCTCTGCCAACGTGATTATTTATTTATTTATTTGCTTATTTATATATTGTCTTAAATGATTAGAATAATGTGAACTGATCAAAGATTGGGATGAATGTTAAAGTTTGATTTATGTGTGCTTGAGTCTGGTGTGGTCTACTTCCTGTCCCAGTGTGTGTGTGTGTGTGTGTGTGTTTACTGAAGTCTATTGAGCAGCTGGTTACTGCATGTATGATTTTAAAAACGGCCTTACAATCCAGAGTGCATCGTGTTTGACCTCCTTGTAGAACCGTTCGTATTCATCAACCCACCAATCGATGCAGGTCTCACTTGTGAAATCTGGAAACACAGTCTCCCCTGGCCAAACCTATCAGCAAGGAAAAGTGAAAACAACTTTTACATTTTTAAAAAACTTTCTAAATGCACGTTGATATAAAGCCATAACACTTGTGTCATATGAGCAGATGATGGTATAAAGTGGTACTCTATCTGTCTGTGTGCTTGTCTTTTGCAGCTCACCCGTCCTACTATAGGAGTTGTTCCGTCTGATTTTTTGACCCAGACGTTCTTCTCAGTCCCACGGTCATATGACTCATAGGGGGCACCCCCCACCCTCTTACTGGTGGCTATTGCAGGATCCTGGCAAAAAAGGAAACGAGTCACAGAAATAATAATAAACAACACTAATCTTTAAACTTGACTTTTTCGCATTGACTGTAGGCTAGTACGTATATTGCTGTTTTGTCAGAAGTTTTTTCAAAATATTGTGTGACAACTGTGTTCCTGGGGGAAATCATGTTACAATAATCTGAGGTGTATTTCCAACATAAAACCTATAAAAAGAAAGTATTTTACACAATTCACAATAAACGGGTCATTATTGGAATGTTTACTTCTACCTGCCTTTGTATTTTTTCATGACGCCTGTAAATATGTCATCAAGCACATTGTTAAAAGAGGAACTAGCAGTGATCCGAAGCCTGAAAACTCACACGTGTTTGAATAGTTTATGTGTCTAACCACCACATTGTTTTATGAGCAATAAAGAGCTTCTCACCAGGATAAGGATGTACTTCTGGCCCTTCTCATGGAGGTATTCAGCAAACTCAGGCAGCTCCTTGAACCGGACTTGGTCGTAGGTGAAATCTTTCATATGTTCCATGTAGTCGATGTCAGTGTACTGAATATCCTGGGAGTGGAGAATAAAACTTTTTTAAAAACAAAGTCAAACCATTTCTAAGAGTCAGATCAGCAAAGGTTGAGCTGGTGTGTGACGTCTCAACATTTGGCTTAATGTGTTAGAGACACATTTTACACAAATCTTTAGAATGTCTGGTCACTAGACTTCATTATAATAAAAATAACATGACGTTCTACCTCATTTCAGTAGAAATAGGTAGAAATCATGACTGGATCCTAATTGCTTCATGAAAAAGTGAAGGGGACATGTCTCCCCCAAAAACTTCCATCCATGGTTAGAGCTCAAGGTGTGTGTTATGTTATGGATCAGAGTCATTTTGTGTTTGCTATTGTTGAATATCTGACTACCATTCTGAAACAGCTCGACGAGTTAATCAGTTAAACACCCAAAAAGGACTTTAGGAACGTTTCAATACAACCTGAGCCAAAGCCCAGAGATTAAGCACCGATCTTAGAGTTTGGAGTACTTGTTGGGAAAGCCTCTCAGCTTCTATGACACCAACCGTTTGCTTAACAGCTGTAAGAGTGCAGATGTACGTCCAATAAATACTTTCTGCCAAGTAAAGTTTTCCTGAGGATCATGAGATATGTTGCTAACAAACACACACAAAGGTAAGCACATTATTGCTTGCCTTTTATCTTTTGGCAAGATAAAGCCTAGCAATAGAATTTTGGCAAGACTTGACATTGATGACTATCCCGTTGGCATGTTGCAGGAATTTTAAGAGTTTAACATCACTTATATACTATTTTACTATTGGCTCATCATTCATGGTTTTGGTTCTGTAAATCACTTTTGTAACAGTAAACTTACAAGTTCAGATGTCTCTGAATATTTATCTTAATAATGAAACTCAATATAATAATATCTTAATTTCTTACCATAAAATTTGTTTGACACAGTTTAAATCGTAACAGCATCTGAACTAGTGGAAACTTGGCAATCTGCTAAACGCTTCTGCATTTTTCTGTTGTAATTTAATTTTTTTTTTTGTCTATTGAAATCCTGTTTCAACGTTCATAAAATATTCCTAGATAGCAAAGTGCTTGAAGCTCTTTCATATCCACAGAACCACAGAGTGATGAAGCAGGACGCACAAGCTGAGGCACTTACTGCCTCTGCTTCCCTCCACCAAAGTTACACAAGTAGCTTTCAAAGAAAACCAATCAATGTCACTATTTATGTTTTCAATAGATAAATTATATTATATAAATATTAGATTTCTTTTTTGAAAATTCTATTTTTTTTCCTCCCAGTTTTCTTTTTGTAGGTTGTAGAAATCTCAATCCCCAGTGAGTCGTGGTGGATGGCTGCTCATACTGAGCCAGGATCCTCTGGAGGTTCCTTCCTGTTAAAAGGGAGTTTTCCTCTCCACTGTCACTACATGCTTGCTTAGTATGAAGATTGCTGAACACTGACACTAGTCAGTGACTCGATGTGATCAGCTGGATTCCTTATATAGGAAACCTTTTTACTGATTGGCTTAATGAACTGAACTGTATTGGAATGTTTACTTTGTGAAGTGCCTTAAGACGACTTTTGACATGATTTGGCGCTATAGAAATAAACTGAATTGAATTGTCAGACCAAAACCAAGCTGAGCATTTTGAGTAAGACGTTCTTCTTCACTCATGAACTCTCATCACATCTGATGTTTTTAGTTTATCATTTACTTACATTGTGTTTGATGTGGATTGTATATTTGATATGTGGTGAAAGCAAGCTGTAAAACTTTTATGATCAACTTAGAGACATTTATGACCAATATGACCGTTATTTAGAACTGAGGTACTGAGAATATCACACTGTCAGCCTTGGTAACATAAGGCCCAAACCACAGTACTATGGTTCATATCTCTAACAAAAGAAGTTATAAAATAGATGAAAAACACAAAAAGTGAAAGTGATACATGAGGGCAAACATACAGTTGAACAGAGTAACTCATTTTGGATAGTTTTGAAGGAAACGTCAGATATCATGGTTAGATCAGTCACTAGGGCGTTTTAGTTTTCTTGCTTCAATACATCTGATTTAACATTTGAATTACTTCTGTAACCTGTTCTAAAATTCTAAAAAGGACTGTTAATAATCCACCATTCATCAAAAGGTGCTTACACATCTGAGTCAGTATGGAACGGTTCGGGACAGAAATTTGGATTCACATCTGGGTCATATGTGTGTTTTCAGTTCTGAGGTGACTCTTTTTTTCAGACCTCTTCCCTTGGAGGTCCGGCTGGGGCCGAGGTGACACTATGGACTGATTGGCCGGCTGAAATTCACACCGACCGCCTCCGATTGGTGAGTAGGATCAGCCAGTGGGGGCTTCCCGCATGCGCGATTCATTTTCATTCTGGTTGCTGTTGAGTCCACATCAAGCATGGAGCTTTTGTTTCCTACTCTGCGGCAGACAGTTGGAGAAGAAGAGACCAGAGGAGGAGAGCAGTGTGTGTGTGTGTGTGTGTGTGCGTGTGTGTGTGTGTGTGTGTGTGTGTGTGTGTGTGCGCAGTGGTTATGAGGACACACAGAGTGGTGAGATAGAACAGGGCGCAAATTAATAAACTAATGTGATTCAAAGTCTCCAAAAGCAACACAGCTCAGCCCGCATTTGTTTATCTTATTAAGAAGGACACCACGGACTTTTGTGCACGTCTTTTGCGCCGCCCACATGCTCGGGGATTTCAGCAATCCTGAGAAGTCCGTGTGAACAAGAACCGCCCGTATGAGCCTGAAATGATGCGGCCGAGCCCCGACCGTACTGGCCCAGATGTGTAAGCTGCTCAAGAGTTATGCTGATGTGGCAAGGTGGACAAACGAGGGCCCGGGCGGGATTCGAACCTCAGACTCCGGGGTAAGAGTCATGCGCGTTAACCAGTCAGCCAAAGGGATATCCCTGTGGCCAAGCAGCCAGGGTGCATGATTAATCGGGATACAGTGACAGCATGCTCACTCTGTCACACTGAGAAACATTTTAAACATGAAGCTTAATGGCCCCGAGGACCAGGACTGGATACAACTGACTTCACCACTGAATGGATCTTACATATGGGAGGTCCACAGCACGGTTCCTCTCCACTACTTTCTTGACTTCAGTCAGGTTCGTGTAGTTCCACCGAGAAAGTTGGAATCCCATAGACCAGTAGGGAGGAATGGCCGGCCGGCCGATTAACTGGAGAACATGAATGGGTACAATCTCAGTGCTTGCTGCAAAATGTAGCTAACACAAATGATTGTACTGCAACACTTATTTATGTTCTTTTAGATTTAAAAGAAGTTCACCTCAAGGTACTCTTGAACCACTTGTTCTGGTGTGTCCCCAAAGAAGATGTAGAAGTCAAAGATCCCTCCGATGGTCCTGTAGGTCACAGCTGGAGCGGGCTGCAGAGTCACCTCTAACATAACATGGTTCTATTTGTTAACACGAGTTTTCTTGTTCAGGCATTCATTTCATTCATCAGCACAATAGTTAAATGGAAAAATCTTTTGGATTTTAGGATAACATCGACTGATTTTTAAGGATGCATTCTCTTTTTATATCAGATTACATTTGCATTTTGACAAACTTGAAAAGGACAGCGTCCATGAAGGTTCTGTGTTCAATCTTTTGGATGAAGCTGAACTTTTAGATGTGTGTGCCTATCATTCTGCAGCGACTCATTACAACAGTTTTTATATTTTAAATACTCTGCTATCTTATTTTAACTGAACATTTTAACTGACAGTGGAACACATGAGTGTGTGATTGTCTATCTTTACCCATGGCGTTGCTGTTCAGGAGAAAAACCCCAAAGGACTTCCCGCTCTCATCCTCCAGACAGAGGAAGAAGGGATGATGTCCATACAGGTTATTTGCTCCCTGAAGGGGAGAGATGAATGAAGCGATTGGGACAGAAGTTATTGAACTGGAGTAAAGATGTGCCTTTTCAGGAGAATGCTTACAGATATGAAAACAGACTTCACATTTAAAGGTCTCATGCTGTGGTCTCTAGTATGATTGGATGCCTTTTGAGGCGTTTTCTGTGTGTGTGTGTGGGGGGGGGGGGGGGGGGGGGCGGGGGACCTCTGACTTCTTCAGGTTTGTTGGAGGAGAGGTTCAATAAAAACAACAAGATTACAAGACTTACTTATTAATTGTTTATAATAAGCAAACACCTCGCCTCTGATTGGTTAACAGCAACACGAATATTCAACCATGCCTTCTTCAGCGCTTTTTTGGGTAAAAAAATGCAACACTGGTGTGTTTTCTTCACAGTGTGTTTTGCCATGTTGTGAAGTTGCTATTGGTTAGCTTCTATAGCCGACACATGCGCTGCTCTCTCCTGGCCTCTCACCCTTCCCGTTGGCCGGTCCAAGTTAAGGTCAAGGCCATGGATACTAATTTTCCCTGTAACGTAGAAGAGGCTGACTTTTTCTGACGTGATAGTTTTCCTTCCTATTTCTGTGGCTAAAGCTGGAAATGGGGGTTAAAGGAATTTTCACATTCAGCATGCAACTCAGAGAGACTGGTCGTAATTCAAACAGCATTACACGGTTTCTCAGTGAACAAGAAGCCATGCACACATAAAACAACTGAGGTAGACTTCAGTAAATATGATTTTCAGTACATGCTCCTATCAAAAGGTAGTGTGTGTGTGTGTGTGTGTGTGTGTGTGTGTGTGTGTGTGTGTGTGTGTGTGTGTGTGTGTGTGTGTGTGTGTGTGTGTGTGTGTGTGTGTGTGTGTGTGTGTGTGTGTGTGTGTGTGTACCCCATTAGGTTGGGTATCTCTTGTGAAAATAGGCCAGGTCTTCCAGTTTGTGTCATGGCGATATCGTGTATGCACATGCTCTCCCAGACCAAAGATATTGTGGGATGGAAGTTTAGCAGACAGCTGGAGGTACTGGTCTGCAAACACCAGTGGGCCTATTGTGGTGTCAAACCTGAAAGGGACAGAATTAACAAAAATACCCGATTTAAACTGCAGTCATTGTACTCAAGTCCACAAACTCCTGCACAAAGTGGGTTTGCTTTGTTGCTTTGCAGTGCTGGGTTTGATTCAGGGCTGGGACCTTTCTGTGTGTAGTTAACACATTCTCCATGTGCATGCATGCAATTTTTAAAAGAGAATGGCAAAACATCACAAAACATTTGCACTATTTTATACAGAAGCACATCATATCATATTATAAATTGTATCATAACAAACCACACTGTAGCATATAATATCATATTGCTTTGTATCAAATTATTATTATATTGTATATGATGATTGCATCACACTATAAAACACCTCCATCTCTCTCTAAAGGTTCATCCACTATGTTTGTTATGCATGAACAGCTTGCAGTGTGTTGAAAGAAATAATTTATAATATAAAGAGTCACCCATATAGTACTTTCTGTTATGACAATGTAATGTCCTAACAACAGCCCTGTTTATAATGACCATAAACACAAAGAGCACACACAGTAAACACTCACAGGGCCTTTCTGGTTTCCTGTCTGCGCACAGTGAGGCCAAAGGGGTTCTGTGTGATCTCCAGTGTGTTGGTGATGGGGCTGGATGGGTTACTGCTGACAGTACGGATGTGCTCATGAGGCACCTCAAACCTCTGATTTTGGGCATCAAAGATCTGTGAGGAAAAAATATTTGTCAGGTAAACAAACTTTAACCTTAGGGACTTTATATTAGGGCTGCCAGATTTAACACGTTAACGCAGGTAGAATCATTTGTAAAAATCATTTATTATGCATTGACGCATGTGCAGAATAACACCCCAGATTTTTCCCATAATTCAACTGATGGAGTTCAGTGCTTGTCGCTTAAACAACATGGCAGACCCGAATGAGACGGTGGTGAGCACATGCCCTGCATCACTCGCATGCTACAGAGAAGCATCAATGTGAGTTTTTCTGATAGTGGATTTGTTAACATGTTGGCCAAGAGTCGCACAATTGTTGGTCACGTCAGACACAGAGCAGCAAATACCAAGAAGCTTCAAGCACAGCAAGGAGCCACTGATCCAAGACGTCTCCTCATGGTGGAATTCCACCCTGGAAATGATCGAGAGTCTGAACCACAATCAAGCTGCAATAAAAGCAACGCTGGAGAAATGTCACAAGCTGGTTATGCTGACCAGAATCTGAAAGGCTGCAGGGACTGAGCACACTTACCCTGCAGGTAAGGAATCCATTTGTGTTTTTAAAATAAATAAATAATATGGAATAAGCATCTTTTAGTTTGACTATTCTCTATCCACAGGAGGCACACATTTGGATTTTATGATTGAGCTGATGTTATTTTTCAATCTCAATAACATTGTTTGGATTTGTGACAAATAAAAAAATGTTATATCCAATTTTGTCCTTTATTTACACAGAAAATGGGAATTTTTAGTCATATTTAAGATAATTCACAGTTATCTTGTGATTAATTAGATTAAAAATGTAAATCATTTGGCATCCCTACTTTATATCTTTGATAAAGATTTGTGTGTTTGTTTTTAAAAGAGAGCACTTGAGTCAGTTATGGTCACCTTAAATCGAAGTCGATTTTTTGTTTGCATTTCAGCATGAAAGGTCAGCTTCTCTATGTCTGCACCAAATAAAGAGGGAGCGGCCATTCTCTTCAGCTGGGCATTTATTACTGCAAAATAAAGCAGAACAATACAATTGAAGCTGTGGGATAAAAAGATGAAAATGTAAAAAATCAAATGAAACCCTTAAAAACGTCCTGGTGGATCGTATGGAACGATAACAACATGTCTGATGTGGTGAGTTAGAGCAAAGCAAAGGTTGTCTAATGTAACTTGGAATAATTTGGCTGTAAGAAAAATCCAGTTTTATTTAATTAGCATTTCCTAATTGTTGAAATATTGGAATGTTTATTTTAAATAGTCATCAGGGATGTTGCTGTTTTCTTGTTTTGATACGATTCACTTTTCCTGTCAGTGGCTGATAAATGTATTTAGTAGATCGATGCATCTAAACTAAGAGGAAAGATAAATATAAACACATGAACATAAAATCAGGGTAGAATTCAACACTTTAGATTTCTTCCTAGGATGCACATGCCTAAGTTTTCATCTGAGATCATCCTATGATGTTAAATGTAGACGTCACAGTTGTTTTTGTTAAAGAAAACAATAAATGGAATCTCATACAGCAATATCAAAGATCTCCTGCAATCAGTTATGACTCAGAGTTTGTGTTTGTAAATGATTTTCAGCTACATAAAGGTTTAGCTCAGGATCGTTACTGACTGATTTTTGGACATTATTACTTCTCTTTTTGCTTTAAGGGGGAACTTCATATTTACCAAAAGGGTTTGGATGTTCTATGTGTTCCACTGTGTATCCGTGGTTGGTTGAGAAGAAACACCAGGGGACATTTCTCTCATCCAGAGGACTCCAACAACAGCCACGCTGCTCACATTGCATCTGTTCAGATTGGAAGATGCTGCTATCGTTATCACAATCGGTATTAACGTGTTTGTCCAACACAGCTATCATTAAAACCAAAATGTTTAAAAAACAGTTACAGTTTAAATGTAATCATTTCAGTCATTAATAACATTTTCCCTTTAGCAGCAGAAAAGAACATTTTATAAACAGCTTTAATGTTTTATTTATTTATTTTTTAAACTTAAAGCAGCAATCCGGAGTTTTCCCCTTTCAGGAATTATGTATGATTTTTCAGAAATCCGTAAAAGTGATTGTCTTATCATGTAGTGTGATATAATGTAAGCAATATGTCTTTTTTTTTTGCTAAGCCCGCCCCCTGCCCCGTAAAACTAACCAATAGAGTTAGACTACCGCTTACGCGCTTCAAATTTAAGGAAGTACCTCGGCTGAAGCATCGTTGATGAACTTTTCACGGACAAGTAAGTCTTTTAAATATAAACATATGAAAACACAACATGACATAAGAATAATACTTGTAAAACAACGTGTTTTAGCTCTGTCTGTCGGCTACAGAAGCACATTCATAAACAAGAAAAGTGCAGTCGCCATCTTAAAAATTCTAAACAACGGCCTCTTGGTGTGATACGCTTGTCAGCCACTAGATGGTGCCACCAGATAAAAGAAATACTCCGGAAAGCTACTTTAATAGATTCTGAAGTGCAGGGGAACTAAGGGGAGCCCGGCTCCCCTAAAAGGGTGACAGGCCCCCCTAAGAGCCCTCAACTTACACACCCAGGGGGAGCCTGAAAAAAGGCTTGTCTCCCCCCGCCTTGCCTCACTCTCACATTCTTGATCATAAAGTCTGTCATCTGTCAGTCTGTCATTTGGTTTGATTCAGTTTGAATTGTTAAGTATTTGGTTGATTTGTTGATTTTTCTTAGATTGATTTAAAAACACTTTTATTGTTTCATACATCTGTGTTGTCTCCATTTTTATTTTGGCCTTATGAGCCGGGTCGTAACAATAGATATATGTGTTTGCATATTTTTTTGAGATTAGGTTCACCGATACCTTTGAGGCTCCAGCATCAGGAAAACAGTCTACTCTCTGATCCAGGGAAATGCTGGGACACTTAGGAACAAATTCACCAGAGGGGAATTCTGCTTAAAACAAAGAAATAACATCAAAAATGGCTGTTTTTAACAGAGAACAAATATACATTCTGTTAAAGCCATACTATGCAACTTTTTCATATGTTAAATCATGTTCTTAGGCCAGTATGTGCTAGAATGACCCTTTACAGAGTTAATGAAATGTCACTCAGACCCCCACCGCCCTCTGTGGCCAGAATACCGCACTTGCAACTTCAGAGATCCAGTCTGTAGGACTTAGTAAAGTGTAGCTGACATGCCTGGTGCTGCAGTCTGCTTCCAGCATGTTTCCTGCATGTTTTAGATCATGAACACAGCTGATTTGTTTGATTTAGTGATGAACCGCTCCTGTAGACACTAATGAAGGCTGAGGAGACATTTCAGCTGTTAGATTAAGGTGTTAAAAAGACGAACGCACAGCAAGGAGATAAGTTTCACTTTCGGTTTTACTAACAGACACTAGGGGGTGCTAAAAGCAGGCCCAAAAGAAGAAGAAGAAGAAACAATCTTTTATATAGTGCCTCTCAAGATAAAAATCACAAGGCACTTCACAAAATCAAAAAGTAAAATAAAAATTAAAAAAAATATTTTAAAATATTTTAAAAAATACAAAATATAAACTGTGATTAAAAAAAGGATGTGGAAATAAAAGGCAGAAGGAAAATGAATAAGAAAAGGGTGATCAGTGGATCATGGGAAAGGCAGAAATGGTAGACAGAACAGAATGAAGAGAAGGTAGCAAAGAATCAACCAAAGGTCACTCAAAAGCCAGCCTGAACAGGTGAGTTTCTAAAGGAGACCACTGAGTCCACTGATCTCAGGCTCAGGGGGAGAGAGTTCCAGAGTCTGTGGGCCACAGCAGCAAATGATCTGTCACCTTTGGTCTTTAGCCTGGTGCTGCACAACCAGTAGGCTTTGATCACTGGACCTCAGGGACCTGCTGGGGGTGTAGGGACTGAGAAGATCACCAATGTATGATGGTGCTTGTCCATGTAAGGCCCTAAAAACCAGAACCAGGATCTTGAAATGAACCCTGAAGTTAACCAGCAGCCAGTGAAGCTGGAAGAGGAGCGGGGTGACGTGGGTGTGTTTGGAGGACTTGGTCAGCAGCCTAGCACAGGCATTCTGGACCACCTGTAGACGTTCAGGGAGGTTCTGCTCAGACAAGTGAAAAGCCAGTTGCAGTAGTCTAAGCGTGAGGAGATGAAGGTGTGGAGAACAATCTCCAGTTCAGAGTGGGACAGAATGGGACTCAGCTTAGCAATGTTCCAGAGATGGAAGAAAGAAGAGCAAACAAGAGAACTGACATGAGAATCCAGGGTGAGAGCTGGGTCAAAGGTCACACCAAGATTCCTGACAGAGGGTTTGGTGTGAGAAGCAAGCTGACCAAGAGAGTCTCTGACTTTGGGAAAACTGCATAGTATCCCTTTAATTGGTTTCATTTAGATTCATGTGAACAACGACATCAATAGATTGACTCAGCTGCTTCTTGTGATGGAATGAAACCAGTTTTCTTTCCCTTTTCAGCCAAATTCTGACTAATTTTCAGACGGGGACATGTTTGGTGAGTTCTGACAGAGAAATGTTCCGTATATCTAGTAGGTTGTCTGTTTGCTTGTTGGTTTCAGGAAATGTCTTTAAATATAAAGCTTTATTAATAATTTAGTCTAGCACTTACCATCTTTAATGACTCCGGGTTCTTCTGTGACAAAAAGAATGATCATAGTGATGGCCGCCACTGTCATCAATAGAAACAGGCCTATAAGGATCAACTCCAGCCTGGACCACCGCTTTATCCCCATCTGACACAGAAAAACTAACCTCAGGTTCACGTACTGTCATAAAAACGGCATCGTTGTTTTTGCTGCTTTGTAATATCAGAGGCAAACACACATGCTGTAGAAAATATCAATGCAGCGTCTAAACAAAGACACATTATGGTGTCTGCCAACCATAAACAGGAAAAAATAAACTAGATGACTGCATATTTGAGTGTTTGACTGAATTTTTGAGAGGCTTAAAGTCAATTTGTGTGAAAACAGTCAGTGAGTAAATAAAAGTGTCAAATATAATGCTGCAGCATATCAAACAGACACAGAACGACACCAAATATGTGGTTTAACCTTCAAAACATTAGAATATGATGCAAAATTTCATTTAATTCAGTAAAAGCAAAAGTGGCCCAAACCAAGTCCTGGGTACACATGCATGAGTCTACTTGATCAGATGTCTGACATTTCTCTATTTAAAATCCTTATTTTATTGATTTCATGGAATGATGTAATTGTCTGATATTTTAATGTGGGGTTTTAATGATCTGTAACCTATAAACATCACAATTATAACAAATAAAGACTTGAAATACCTGGCTTTAAGTTTATCTCATTTATTAGTTTTACCTTAAAGTTGAATTACTGACATAAATGAACTTTTGCACCAAATTCTAGTTTTGAAAATTTCATCATACACGTCTTTATGAAATTTTAGATGCAGTTTTGCATTTCAGCATTAATTGTTTATCCTGAGTTGAATATGTAAAAGTTAATGTTAGTAAGGAATGTTGAGAAGTGTTCAATATAGTATATTTACTAATAAACACATGTACAGCGTTGCAATTGAAAATGAAATGCTATTTTCACAGGTGTTCAGCACCTGTCATTGTCATTGTAGAGAAAAGCAGCAGTAAGATCTGAGCAGATGAACAGCTTTTAGTCTTACCTCAGCTCTCTGGTGTTCTGGGAAAAGTGATTCATCAGGTGAGAGAGCACCTTATAAACCACCGGATGGGCCATGATAAGAGGGTTTCACCACGCCTCCTCTGTGTGTGTGTGTGTGTGTGTGTGTGTGTGTGTGTGTGTGTGTGTGTGTGTGTGTGTGTGTGTGTGTGTGTGTGTGTGTGTGTGTGTGTGTGTGTGTGTGTGGGTGACAGAGACAAAGGTTTGTTTTTTTACAGTCTGAAGGTGTGGACACAACGTCCATAAAAAACAGATAACTGTCGTGTAATAAACAGCCTCCGACCAAGTGTGTCCTGTTTTCTTTTTATTGCGATTAAATGCATGTTTGTATCTCTGTGTGTGTGAATGTAAGTTTATATTATAGTTTAAACCCTTTTTGATGTCTTAAAAGGATTAGACTGAAGAGGTTATAACACAAAAGCAGAATATAAGTCACATAAAGGCCAGACTCTGAAGAAGCAACTTGTCATGTTGAAATGACATAAATGATCACAGATGAAGGTTTTTAACAGCAACAACAAAGGTTCAACCACAGCTTCCATGTTTCTTTACTGGTGAGTGGATGTTCTTCAGTATAGTCATCACTCACTGACGTTGATACGTTTGCTTTAAGTGTTATTTTTTTTTAAATAAAAGACGTAAAAATATGAAATTTGATCCCTTACAAAACAAGTACTGGTAGAGTTGCTGCAAAATCACTGCTTATCAGATATTTGCAAAACACAATACCATGTGTTACAGTGAAGAAGAGAGGCCTGGGTTGGCAATTTCAAAATTGCTACATGTTAATATGCAAATGGATCCAACAGCAAAGTAAACATGAGTATTAAAGGGGACCTAGAATGTAAACCAACATTTTCCTTGTTGTTGTTGAATAAGACAGCTTGGGTGGTCAACAGCAGCATGCCAAAAAGTCAAAGCTGTGTTTGACCTACTTTTTATGTAAATTAGAAAGTTGAAAAAGGTGAGAGAAAACCTCCTGTTCTGAGAAAGCCTTC
This sequence comes from Aphyosemion australe, assembly GCA_006937985.1. NCBI lineage: Eukaryota > Metazoa > Chordata > Actinopteri > Cyprinodontiformes > Nothobranchiidae > Aphyosemion > Aphyosemion australe. Next base: position 462,247 of record SSNS01000417.1, read on the forward strand.
CTTAACACGTCATAAGGGGGAGCCACGCCTCCTCAAACCTGCATGTGTCTGAGGCCTTCTGGGGAAACCAACCAATCAGCATGTCCTGGCCGAGTGGGAGGGGTCAACAGCTCTTTTCACTGAAGGCCTGAGTAAGGGGGTTTAGAATGGCCTGTATCAGGGCTCCTGGGACAGATGAAAGCCAAAAAAATGTTCTTGTGCTTTTTGGAGGCTCAAAGCTCTGTTTTAGATGGTTGATTAATTGCATTCTAGGACACCTTTAAAGTAAAGTATTAATTAAATGAAAGATCTGAACTTTATAGTCTCATTGGCCTTGGCCTACTGTACCTCTACATTACAGTTCCTTTGTTCGTGTCCATCCTGATGTTTCTCTCTGAACTTCAGGCTTATTTAGAGCAGCTGATTTTTAAAGTAAGCAGAGTTCATTGCTCACAGGAAACTGTGGCAGGCTAGTTTTATTGATGTGTGGAAGTGGGTTCACTCACTCATTTACCCGTTCACTGATGACATCAGTTTGTTCATTCTTGACTTGATTTGACATTCTAGTTTCCTAGATTATCATGCAACTGGAATCAGTGAGTGTTCCTTATTCTTTCCCCCTTAACATCCATTCTGTCGGAATACACCTTGGGTAACCGGAACCTGTACTCTTCAAGTCATCACATTCACCCTTAAAGGAGTCATCACCTATAATGCCGTGGATATCTACGTCCTATTATAGTCTTTTAGGCCATTAAAATAAATTGTATTGGAAAAATAAATTAAAAATGTGCTTTTCTGATCCTTTTTTGTAAAGGGCATATTTTCTCGCGAGATCACATGTGATATTTCGGCTGTGTCGGACACGTGCGGGACTGAGGGGCGCGTTGATTGGTGGAAGGAAGCAGGAAGCAGCTTCAGCATCTCGCTCCAAAATAACAAAAGTTATAACTGAACCCGACCTGGCTGTGACCTACGGGATCCAACAGTACGAGCCCGAGCCTCGCCTCGTGCGTAATGGCTTCCTCGCTTGTTGTTGAGGTTTTTTTTCAGCGAAGCGCTGTAAACTGGAAATGATGGGACACGGCATTGGAGATCTGAAAATTGTCTAGATGGGACAAAGCAAGCTAAACAGCCTGGCATCGGCTCATCATGCTGTTGTGAAGATCGAAGACACAAACCGAATGGACTTTCTTTTTCCCCGTAACATGGATCAGCAACAGTAAGACATAATTTATGCGTTTCACGTTATGAAATGAGCTTTGTTGTGCTGGTTTGTTCGCTGCTGGTTCATATTTGGTTATATTTGGCCTTTGTGACGACATATAGGCCAGAGCTCAAGCTCTCGTTTTGGAGTGCGCGTGCTCGTGGGGTGCATGTGAGCTGGTTGAAGAAGGCAAGAGTAAACAAACGCTTCAATGTTAACTATCAGCTTTTCAGCCAGTGAAAAATTATTAGGAAGCCATTATAGACATTTTTTCAAGTGGAAAGTAAAAATTTCAGGTCATGACTCCTTTAAAACGGAAACTACGCCTCCACTCTGCACTCAGTCATTGTTTCATATCAAGATCCATGCCGAGTGTTCAGAGCTTCCCTTATCTCACCTTATCAACCCTCACCTGACCAGTAAGTCAGTCTTTTTTACTCTTACGACACATTCGCTCGTTCTCATTTTTTCTTCGAGAAACGTGCAGGCGTCCCAAGAGTCAACCGCATGTTCTGATCAGCCCAGAGTTCGTACTTCCACGTTTGGGTCTAATTACACGCCACATCGAACTCCCTGCTCTTTCTCAGCTCATTCTACTTTGGAATGAACTTCCTTAATTTTTACATTGTTTTTTTCTTTTATTTCATTCAAAATAAAAACAAATAAAACATCTAAACCATAAGATGTACATAGCAAAAAAATCAACTTTGAATGAAAAGGAGCAGAATGAAGAAAACAATGACAACAATCTTCTAATTTCTGCCCCCTTTTCCAGAAAAAATGATCTACACAGTTTCCATTTGTCAGACACATATACAGATTAATTTTAAGTATTTCCTAATATTTCCAGAGCGATCATGACCATTGGTTTAATGTAAAATTTTCACAATTATTTAGTACACTCAATTTTGTACATTTTCTGAATATATTAAATGACAGTGATTTTAATTTTCCTTTTAAGGTTATTCCATAATTTAACACCATTTACAGACATACTCCATTCCTTAATTTTAGTTCTAAATCTAGGTTTTGTAAACATATCAGTTTCTTTCAGCATATAATCACTAGTTCTCTTTACAAATATCCTCTTGTGGAGGAAGTCAGGGACGACACGTGAGTAGGTCTGATCACATCATTTAATCATTCCAACTGATCAGTACCACAGAACAACACGCAAGATATATACATACAACTCACACATCACATCCTGTTTGCATCCTCTTTTCTGGGTGTGAGTGGAGCCTCGTGCACGTGCGAACACAGGGGGGCCCGATGTGGGGATGAAATGGTCAACCCCATGCTTGGTGACAGAGTTAGAGAAAGTGGGCACAGTCAGGGTAGGGAATTCAGATAATACACGCTGAAAACATCTCCAGTAGCTAGAAAGTTTGCATGCATTAATGGTCCCGTACCACGTGTAACACAAGTCATAGAAGCAAAAGAAACTGCATCAACCAAACGTCTGTTAGCTACATCAACCAGAAGATCATGAGCACAGAGAAAATCAGCACCTAAAATAGGGAATGAGCTTGTGGCTACAATAAACTTCCACTGAAAGTCACGTTTGTCGAGGCACACAGTTACCAACCTTTCACCAAATGTCTTGATGGGGGAGCCGTTAGCTGCGGCTAACAGAGGCCCGCAGCCTTCCGCCAGCGTATCAGCTGTCGTAGGGGGAATCAGGCTTAGCTGTGAGCCTGAGTCCACCATAACTGCCTTCCTGATTGTGAGTCTTTGATGAATAGCAGCTTATTTCCGTCGCCAACAGCAGCAGCTGCTATCACATGTTGGCGGGTCCGTTTCCCTGCTGTGAGAAACTGCAAGGAGGAATGCAACGTCCGGCCTTGGCGCCAAACCACTGGTGGTAGAAACAAAGGCCAGTCCTCCGGTGTCCTCGGCCGGTAATGGCGGCCACTGTCGGTACTTCGGCAGGTCCCGCTGGGGCAACCTGTGTGTCGAGTTCCATCTCGGGGGCTATCGGGACCACCGCCTGCATCGTGAAGGTCTTGGTGGCAGCGAGGATTCTATCTGCTTCCTCCGCCAACGTGCGGTAATCCTTCTGACGCAGGAGTGGAGAGTTTGCGAGGCTGGCCCGCACCGGAGCCGGGAGTCGTCGTAGGAACAGATGTGGGAAGAGGAATCCACCATCGTCGGAACCAAGCAGGGACAACATGCTTTCCATAAGCTCCAACGCCGTGCCGTCCCCCAGACCAGCGGGGGAAAGGAGACGTTCTGCCCGTTCCTCGTCGGAGAGGGAGTAGCGTCTCACCAACAGCTGCTTCAGGGCGTCGTATGCTCATCGCCCTTCGAGTAGACAAAGGGTCCAGCGATGCAACCACATGGTGGTACTTCGTGTCGTCAGCAGAAACCCCACGCAGGGCAAACTGCGTTTCGATGTGAACAAACCACGATAGAGGTTCATGTTGCCAAAAATCCGGGAGCTTAACGGCAACGGCCGAAGAGAACTGCATGGCCGGCGGCAGGCCAGTGGCCGGTAGCGGCGCCGGTAGCGGCGGCAGCTAGCTCATCGTTAGCAGACATGTCCATTCACAGGGTCACCAATGTGGAGGAAGTCAGGGACGACACGTGAGTAGGTCTGATCACATCATTTAATCACTCCAACTGATCAGTACTACAGAACAACACGGAAGATATATACATACAACTCACACATCACATCCTGTTTGCATCCTCTTTTCTGGGTGTGAGTGGAGCCTCCTGGTGGCCTGCCACACTCTGAACATTTGTTGGCAGAGTACTTATGTTGGCTTTATACATAGTTTGTAAGATTTTCCAGTCTTTTAAATCATGAAATTTCAGTAATTTATATTTGATGAACAACTGGTTTGATGGATCTCTACAGCCACTATAATTGATGATTCTCAAAGCTCTTTTCTGTAAAATAAACAAGGGTTGTGTATAACTTTTGTATGTTGCTCCCCAGATTTCTACACAATAAGACAAGTATGGAACAATCAGTGAATTGTACAATGCCAACAAACCAGAATTAGTCAGTAAGAACTTGACTTTATGTATCAGGGCCACCGCTGTCCATACGCAAGGTACGCAGAGTGCGTAGGGCCTCGGTACCTGGGGGAGGCCCCAAAAAAATTATTACAGAGTTGAGTTATTACAGTAGCATATTGCTCAGAAAACACATAAATTAGCTGCCCAGAGAGAGCCCCTGAGTGTTTTCTTAATTATTTAGCCTATCGGTCAAAATTTGGGCAAAATAGCTATTCTCATAATTTACAAACATTACACCCACACCCCCGCACGGTAATAGTACAGCCCAAAGGTTTGGTTTCGGTTTCGCTTCATCACCGCAATGTTTTTATTTGATACTCCGCGGCGCTGCTGCGGCCGACGATGACGAGCCAACATGAATCTGGAGCAGAGAAGAAAGAAAAAAAAACAGAGAGATGACTCGTACATCCTGGTAAGTTTCTCTTTACTAGCTACCTTAGTTGGAGTCTGAGCTTCTGTGTTGAGGATTGTAAACATTCTGGTGCTAGCAGAGGCTAGCTCTAGTAACTTACTCAGTAGTTTACGTGCACATCTATCTTAGTTGAGCTTTGGAGAGAAATCGGACTTAGAGCTTAGCCAGAGTCGGCGTTTTTGTCCCAGTTTACATGTCAGTCAGAAAATCTAATTATTGGATGAAGTGAGTCATAAATCCAAAGTTCTATAAATAAAACTCATCTTTCAAAAATCTTTTTTACCATGTTGTCTGTTTCCATGTAGCTGATCAGCTGTCTGTCAGCAAACAACCTATAGTTCTCCAGTATGTTTTGTATTCACAGTAACCTTGTTAATTAACTAAACCCTGCTAATTAAACAATTATTATGTCTGCTATGTTTACTTCTGTATGATTAAAAAAAGCTCTGACAAATGATCAGCCTCTGTTTAGGGCATCTTTATCATTGTGTGCTGTAGGGCAGGGGGTCAAAATTCCTTTCTGACAGTCCTGTAGTTTTAACACAATGGTGAATCATAAAATGTGTCAAATGTAAAACTTTGGACTGAGATTAATTACTGAAACAATCCTGTTGATAAATCAGTAAATAGTTAATATTTATAATAATAGCATCATTTCTAGAACTGTTTCATTTTCTTATTTTCATTCTTGTACTATTGACTTGTTGAAAAGATTATTTTAGGCCCAAAAAGCATGTTGGATTACCTCTGGAGAAGTCTATAAAAATATATTATTATGTTCTATAGCTGAATAATCTAATGATACAGAGGAGGCTTTACATGTATTAAAGGCATCTTTGAGAAAACTGAGAATCATTTATGTATCTCGAGACAGAGCCAAGTGTCCTCTTTTTTATTATCATGAACTATGGTCACCCTAATTCTGTTATCTTCCCTTTTGGTCATGTACAAAATACCACCATTGCTTTGTTTCATGTGTATAAATGGAGTATAGGTTTTGTCCATGTTCCATTATATTAATATAACATAGTTGAATATCCTTTTACAGTGCCATGACATGAAGGGCTTTACAGATAAACTGCAGACTGATGATTCATATTTTTAGTCACTTTTTATCCCACTGTAAAAAAA
>SSNS01000417.1:468176-540550 GCA_006937985.1 Aphyosemion australe
GACAGCAATCAAGCTTAGGGCCTCCAAAAGCCTAGCAGCGGCCCTGGTAATACTCCTAAGGATTTGGCAATTTTACCTTTTATGCAACTAATATGTAATTTCCAGGTCAAGTCTTCGTCAATAAACACTACAAGAAATTTTGTTTCTTTTACCCTTGTGATTTCAGTCCCATCTATTTCCAATGACACATCACTGTTGTTTTTATCTTTAAACAGTATGAAATTTGTTTTATTAAGATTCAGTGTCACTCTATTTAAATCAAACCAGTTTTTAATTTTAATCAGTTCATTATTTATCACTTTCGCCACCTCCTTAATATCAAATCCCGAGTAAAACAGTGTTGTGTCATCGGCAAACAGAATGGTACCGAGTACCTTGGATACATTTACCAAGTCGTTAATAAACAAAATGAACAGTTTTGGTCCAAGGACCGACCCTTGTGGCACTCCACAGTTAATCTCACATAGTTTTGATTTATTATTATTTATCTGAACAAACTGTTTCCTTTTTTCTAAATAAGTTTTAACCCATTGATGAGCCACACCTCTTATTCCACACTGACTTAATTGTCGAAGTAACCTTAAGTGACCAATGACATCAATGACATTTTGTCAGTCTGGACACCTTTAAACAGCAAATATTCTGTCTCCATGTAGTTCTATATTATGTGTATTATGCTCGATATGGGCTTTTTTACCAATATCCGATATACCGATATTGTCTGACTTTTAATATCCAATACTGATATATGCTGTGTCCTCCCATAGAAAAGAAAAACTAAAACATTTTAGGTTACTAAAATCACATACCTCCTATCATGAATTCTGTGCAAAATGACAACTACTTCAATTTTAGCTAGTAAAAGGAAAAGTGTCATCTTTATTTGTCTCTGACAGCAGCTGAATCTCATTCTCCCTAAGCATGACGATTAGTTAGTAATGTAGTTTTTCTTTTTCTGTATATTTCAGCTGCTGATAAAACATTTATAAAGATCTTCAGATAAGAAAAGCAAGCCTTGGGTGTTTTTGTTTTAGTCGTTTGTTAGCTAGCTAGCTACACATAGCTACGTGCTGTTAGGACAGTTCGCTACACAGGGGAAATTTCTACTTCACAAGTTGTGCCAAATAAACTAAAATATCTCAAAAACTTTACCTCAGATCTGTCATATTCTGACATTTTGAGAGAGAGGAGATGTAGCTGAAGGATTTAATGTGGTATGTAAAAGCTGTGTCATTAAAAGACTAAAAACTGATACCAATAATTTCTGATATTAAATTTTATTGCCGTTATCAGACGATATTAATGGTAGACTGTTCGATTTAGGTTTCTATATGGCCTAGCCCCATCTTATCTGTCGGAGCTAATGGTGCCTCATACTCTAGCCAGAACTTTGATGTTTAGCTCACAGCTGCTCCAAAGACGAGGCTTAAGACCTGAGGAGAGAGCTTTTTAGGTAGCATGTCCAAAATAGTGGAATAGTTTGCCCTTGATCATTAGGTCTGCTCAGTCTTTAGCAACTTTTAAGTCTTTTAATTCAACTTTAAAGGTTAAACTAACATATGAGAAAGACTCATTCCATTCAAAGCCAGATATTTCAGCCTTTATTTGTTATAATTGTGATGATTCTGGCTACAGCTGATGAAAACCTCACATTCAAAATCTCAGACAATTAGAATATTGTGAAAAGGTTCAATATTCTAGACTCAAAGTGTCACACTCTAATCTAATGAATCCAGAACACCTGCAAATAGTTCCTGAGCCTTTAGATGGTCTCTCAGTCTAAGCTGAATTACATTTTTCAAGTTTCACCTGTACTGGGATGGGTGACTGGAAGATGAGCTAAAGGGAATGTGAAACAGGATGAATGAGAAGGTAGAAGGTCTGCTAAGGACATCTAGAGGCATTGACGAGAATTACAGAGAAAGAGACAAATCACAAAAAAACACGCAGCCAGAAACCTGGGGAAATAAATTAAAATATAACCTAAAATTATTTTATGAAATAAACCAAATAATCATCAAAGTCATTAAAGTGCACTATTTTATTTGAATTCTCTTGTAAAATGTCCAAGAAATCATTAGTTAAATAATTATTTGAATAGTTTATTAACATCAGTGATCAGGAAATGACAGATCATTACAGTTTTATACAGACGCTAGGACACATTTCTCAATACTTAGGTCACTTTTGCAAAACTCTTCAGACAGTTCTCCTAACTGACTTTCAGCTTGGCAAAGCAGTTCATTTCACATTCAAAATGCACTACTACTACCAAAACACTTCATTCAGGTCTCAAATCAACTCATTCTTCCAGAGCACTAGCAAAGGTTGACAGCTGACAAACACACTTTGTCACCCACAAAACAATGACCTAAAAAACACTAACAACATGTAGCATTACATTTTCTGAACAAGGACACTTCTCTGTTTATAACTGCAATATATGTTACTGGAATGAATCAGACATGATGCAGAATTTGTCAATGTTTTATTTTGTTTACCGTATTTTTATTTATTTTTTTGCACTAAGTAATTCCAAAATACAAGAACACAAGTTACCTGTTGGTTTGCTGGACAACTCTAACAATAGATGCCACTGTAGAGCGTTGCAGATTTGGCTGCACTCTCTGACCAGCCTCTCATTAGAGACCATGATGTACTACATCAGGGGTTCCCAAATTGGGGGTCGGGACCCCCAAGTGGGTCCCCACAAGATTGCAGGGGGTCCCCACAATTTTGTCTTTGCTGAGGTTGTGAGGTTAGCAAGATTTTATTTGAAAAAATTACATTTATAAAATCCCAATAACACACTCTACAGTATAATCAGAGCTCCATATAAAAGCTATAACTGTATAACTGTAGAAAGTTTGTAAATGATCACATTTACAGTAATGTGTTTATGTGTGAAGGAGTTGGGTTTGGGGGTCTCGGCTTGTCTTGGACATGGGCAAGGGGGTCCTTACAGTAATGGGAACCCCTGTACTTGTCATGTTGAGGGGCAGCCTTTTGACCCACGACATACAGAATCAAACGCAGAACCAGGCAAGTAGAAATAATAATAATTTATTACAGAAAAAAAGAAACTTAGAGGGCAGATAACGGGAACTGAAGGCGCTGCGACCACAGGTAGCAGGATATCCAAGGTGGGGTTCTGGGAAAGGAGAGTGAGTATCTAGGAGGACTGGTAAGAATGTTGAGCTCTGAAGGGCTTACGGTCTCCTGGGGGCTGCGAAGAGTGAGGAGAGGGCAGAGCAGGTCCGGGTGAGCTGGAGGGAGCAGGGAGTGTAGCACAGATTGTCCAGGGGGGAAAAACTGCTGCTGAGGAGGAAGGCAAGGTCAGGTGAGCGGCTGAAAGCGAGCGGCCAGGGGAACAGCAGTGTGACGTGGCGTGCAGGTATCCGGTCAGGTATGGAGTGGAGATGAGATGAGATGATGCTGAGAACCCAAACAGAGTAATCATCTGGCGTGGTGTTGAGTCACACTGCTTCTTAAATCCCCTGGGCCTTGATGACAGGATCAGCTGCAGCTGGGGACTCTCAGACACGCCCACCTGCAAACAAGACTCAGCAACAAGCAGCTCACCCTGGACCATGACATTACTACATGATCAGTTACAGTAGCTCTGATCTCATCTGAGACTACAGCTCTTGATCTTCCTCGTATTCTTCTTCCACCACGCATACGTATTCCTCACCCTCTCCCAGCCTCTCTTCTTGCTCTTTCATCCACTTCTGGCTGGGTCCATGTTTACATCACAATACAAACCTATTCAGTAGTTGTCTCCTTTTGTAATGAAATTGAAAGAGTTAAGCCTAATTTATACTTCTCCGTCAGCTCCCCGAGGCAGAGACACGCACGCATTGACGGAACCGTTTTGCTCTCGAACTTCTCCGTCACCTGGAGAGTGCTGCAAAGCAATTCCCCGCCAGGACAACAGAGGGCGTAGCACTTTTCTGGGGTATCCTGTCATGTATCCGGTCCAAAATAGTGCATTTACAGTTTATATTTGCAGTTTATAGTTTATATTGTGCTTTTTTGCTTTTAAGAGACTTTTTAACACGGACAAACTTGTCCCTCATTCTGCTCCACCTCTTCATGCACTCGCCACCTCTAAACCCACGTTCCCCATCATTTCCATCCACGAATAAAACGCTTGATCCGTATTTTCATACTCCTCCAGTCACGGGTGAATAAACGTTCATAATTTCGGAGTTTTACAGCGAGGTATTCTTCAAGCTGCTCCGTGTTTACCGCTAACACCCATGCAGATGTTCATGAGAATCAGCTGTGGCTGGTTAAACTGCATTTTTAGATTTAAAATATGTTTCAATAAAATATTGCTGTTGAATGTTGCTCTTATTCAGTTTTGCATCATGTTATTGATTTGAACATAAGTTTAACAGTTTTGAAAACAGTATGTAAGCACGTTCAAAATCGCCTGTTCCTACAAAGAGTTTTGGCAGTTGTGGTGTCTGAGTGAGAAAATAATTCATGACATTTGAGAGATGTAGTCATTAAATGCATTTTGTGCCAAAACAATGATAAATGATCCTCAGTTTAGCCCACATAGACTTCTGTTGTGCTCACTGTGTGAAGAGTTTTGCAAACGTGACCTAAGTATTGAGAAATGTGTCCTAGCGTCGTAATGTTCATGTTCAAGCTGTGAAATAAATCATCTAGGAGTGATTTATTATACATATCTATGACTGTACAAAAGAAATTTCACAATCATTTGAGCTTAGATGTTTACAGTCAAGTTGTCCCGGCAGTCTTAGAGTCAGAAAGAGCTAGCTCATGAAATGAGACATTCCAAACAATAGTGACTACAACCCTCAGATAGTACAACAGCAAGTATTTAAAAACAGGTTCATGAATTAATTTTTTTTTCACCAGTATTTTTGTTATTCACAAATAAAATGAACCCAAATACTGTTTTTAAATGAGAAGACAGGATAGATAAAATATGCAAACATGAAAAAAGGTTACAATTTCTGAACAGCTTTTAAAATCGAAAAAATGCTAAAAAAAGAGAATAAAAACACTTAAATCTACATTATGAGACAGTAATCACAGATTATGAGTCTCAGTACTTTGGACACACATCCGCTGCTGCTGAACAATCCTGATACCTGTGTAGGTCACCTCCTGGTCATCTTCATCTACTAAAGGACAGCAAGAAGGAGTGAAACCAATTAGATTTAATGACTTTAATGTACATTTTACTTTGGGAAAAATAAATTTAAAAGCTGTTTGTCAAAAAAAAAACATTTTATACCTTTGTTTTTTAGTTTTATCCTCCTGGCACACATGACTGCTGCAACAGCAACTAAGACAAAACTGAATGCTGAGAGAGCACCGACTATTACAGTCCACTGCTCTGTTTCCAAAAACAAAGGACAGGAGGAACACAAATATTTAACTCAAACTTGCTGTTTGACATTTAAAACATAGACTAAAAAGGAAAGATTACATATTATGAGTTGAATAATTGAATGAAGCAAACTGAACTATTACCATTTTGATCATCCACAGGAGGAGGTGGTGTCGGTTCAACACACAGAGTGTTATTTTCTCTAAACACCCACTCAGATATGTGGGTTCCATTGAAAGTGCAGTTAATGAAAATGAAGCCTGGGAGCAAAAACACAAATAATTTACAGAGGGGCAAAAATATATTTGGCCGCCACTGATTGTGCAAGTTGTCCCACTTAAAAATATGAGAGAAGTCTCATAGGTACACTTAAACTGAGAGGCGGAACGTACTAAAAATCCTGGAAATCACTGTCTGATTTTTAAAGATTTTATTTGTTTATAATGGTGCAGATAATAAGTATTTAGCAGCTACAAACAAGCAAGAGTTCTGGCCCTCATAGTCCTGTTACGTCTTATTTAAGAAGCTCTTCTGTCCTCCACTCATTAACCTGTATTAAAGGCACCTGTTTGAATTTGCTATCTGTATATCAAACTGTCAGACTCCAACCTCCATCATAGCCAAAACCAAAGAGCTGCCTCAGGACACCAGGGACAAGATTGTAAACCTGCACAAGACCGGTTGAGTCAATCTACAACAGACAAGCAGCTTAGAAGAGATCTGCTGTTGAAACAATTATTAGAAAACGGAATAAATACATGATCACGGACAATCTCCTTCGACCCCATGAAAGATCTCACCTCGTGGTGTACAAATGATCTTGAGAACAGTGAGGAAACAGTCCAGAAACAACACATAGGAGCTGGTCAATGACCTGAAGAGGGCTGGGACCACAGTAACAAAGGTTACTGTTAGTTACACATCGTCATGGACTAAAGTCCTGCAGCGCCTGAAAGGTCCCCCTGCTTAAACCAGGCCCGTCTAAAGTTTACCAGAGATCATCTGGATGTTCTAGAGGAGGACTGGGAGAATGCCATGTGGCCACATGAGACCAAAATAGAACTCTCTGGTATAAGCACCACTCGCCATGTCTGGAGGGGGAAAAATGCTGAGTTTCATCCCATGAACACCATACCCACTGGTGGTGGAAACATTATGCAATGGAGCTGCTTCTCTTCAAAGGGGACCAGACAACTGATTCGTATTAAAGACAGGGTAAATGGGGCCATGTATTGTGAGGTTTTGGGCAAAAACCTTCTATCAGTGAGAGCGTTGAAAATGAAACGTGGCTGGATCTTCCTGCATGACAATGATCCCAAATACACCGCTCAGAGTGGCTACGTAAAAAGCATTTCAAGGTTCTGGAGTGTCCTTGTCATGACCCAGCTCCACCCATCCCCGTTCCCTCAAAAACCACAGCCTATGTCACTCACCTGCTCCTCCTGCCATATAAAACCCATCCTGCCATCCAGGCACTGCCAGATTATTGAAAGCCTTCAGCAAGTAAATATTCCAGTGTTCATGTCCATGCCTGTGTACGTATGATGAAAATTACAGACCTCTCATCTTTTTAAGAGGGACAACTTGCAAAATCAGTAAATGCCAAATACTTTTTTCCCCACTGTATATGTTCAATATAATCATCGGTCTGAAATGATCAAGAAGTTTGTTCATGATGCTGTGACTCACCACAGGTAGGTATGTCCTTGTGTCTGGAGGACTGACTGACTTGATTCCTGACTGAACAGACCAGACGTCCTGAGATGTTTTGTCTCAGAACGATGATGTTAGTCTGATTATTTCCAGAGAGGAGCTCAGAGTCAGTCAGTGTGTGTCCATCCAGAGTCCAGCTGTACTGAGGACTGTCCCCTTCCTCAGAGGAGCAGGACACCTGCATCTGTCCCTGGGACAAACACTCAGAGACCAGCTGGACAGACGACACACCAGCTGGACAGGAAGAAAATGATGGATTTCTATAGGTCAGATTCGATACACACAAACATATACTTAAAACATGTGAGGAACACTTTTAGACCGAGTTTAGTATCAGGTCAGGTAGCACAGAGTTCAATAATCCTAGTCAGTTGAAAGGAACAACAGGTGCACTATAGGGGCAACAACTGATGAAATGAAACGACTGTAGGTCGGTAAAGGTCACCAAACAATTTCCATAATCTTTTCTGTAGTTTGGCATGTGTCTAGGGTCAGTGTCACTACTGGGAGCATGGCGATACATGGATCCTACAGAGGTCACATCCTACTCCACCAGAATGGAACAACGATATGTGTCTTTAACAGATGTTTTGCTATTCTCCCACTACAGTCCCAAGCCCATGGAGGAGATTCCAGGAGACAGGCAGTTACTTCAGAAGAGCTGGGCAGGTCCATTAAAGGTCCTTAACTCATCAGTAGGAGTGGTATCTGATCCTTTTTGCAACGAGGAACAAAATTAGTGCTGCAAGAGCCTCACAGTGAATCCCAGGAGGTCACTGGTGTGAATGTCTCTGATCTTCATTAAGGTGCCCTGAGGCCCTGACATCTTCTGGTGGGCCCGCTCACTGCCCAGCACCATGGAGCTAGAATTACACTTGCCAAAGAGCAACAGGATTGGTAGGTCTGATACCGGAACCTTGTGCTTTTCACAGGAGACAGCAGTTTCACTCTGACCTAATGTGATAGACATGAAAGGGTTTGGAGAAGTCGTGGTGAACATTATATTCCTACCATATGTGGAAAGACCCGCTTGCCCCTCGGCCCTTTCAGGTGAAGAAGCGACCACAAGAATGGAAGAAATCAACATGAAACTTTGAACTCACTTTTCACCTTTTGTGTGACCCTTCACCCAGTGTCACTCATATCTGATACATGAAGCATGAAGGTGTTTTTTTACTTCTACTGCAGGAAGTGAAGACTGTGGTTGTGCGGGTCAGCACACATGTCTTTGATGTAGGGAGTTGCAGCTCCAGCTGTAGTTAGGTGTGATTGTGATCTCACGTTTCTGAGGCACAGCTCACAGGCTGCATGATATCCTACCATAAAGAGTATAAAAGGAGGAGAGAGACACATATTGCTGCGCTCCTATTAGGGCTGATGTTGACAACCAGCACCAGAAGAGCCAAATGGACAGAGCGTTTGTGCCTCTGTTTAGTGTTAGCGGATACAGATACAGACAAAAAATAGCAATTTCTTCATCCTTAGACATGCCCCAGATTTAGGAGATCCATTGATCTCTTAGGCTTTCATGAGAGGCTTTTCTGAGAAAAGAACCCAAGAAAAAGAAATATGCCATGTGATATCAGACAACTTTCCTAGGAGGGAGTTTGTCCCTGAGGTAAGACCGTTCTCCAATAGGTCAAATGCTTTAAATCAGATACTTTCTAGAACTGCCTTATTTTATGATTTATAATGTTTTAATGTTTAAAGTGCTTCATTTTAAAACTGAAAAACAAAACAAATGGATTATTTTAAATTTTTTGTTATTTCCTTCATTGCTTTGGTTTACTTTACTGCTTTAATTTCTTTGTGTGTTAAATAAAGAGCTGCCCTAAAAGCACCTGATAAGACCACCGCCTCCTGAAAGATATTTTGTGGTACATTTTAATTTTCTTAGAGAGTTAGAGCGACTGAGTCTCTTTCTCATAAGGGACGTTTCAGTTTAGGATAACAACAAATTTTCCTTTTTAGAAGCCTGGCCCCACCTGCACCTAAGAGGAACATAAGCATTTGAACACTGTGCGATTTTGCAAGTTCTTCCACTTAGTAATCATGGAGGGATCTGAAATTCACATTGTAAGTGCATTCCCTCTGTGAAAGACAGCATTTAAAAAATTTTCAGGAAATCACATTGTATGATTTAAAATTTATTTGTACTGCTGAACATAAGCATTTGAACACCTGACAATCAGCAAGATTTCTGGCCTTCTGTGAGCTGTTATTCTGCCTTTAACAAGTCCACCTCCACTCCACTTATTAATCTAAATTAGTAGCACCTGTCTGAGCTTGTTAAAGACACCTGTCCACCCCACAGTCAGAGGCCCAATTTCAATACTCGTACTGCGCCCTACACCCTTCTGTGAAGTGCACTTACAGGAAGTGTGCAGTAAGGCTTTGAGTGCGTAGTACACAAGTGTGCAAAAAATTGCCAAATTGGGACAGTGAGCATTGCGTCAACAACCGCAACGCATGCTGGGATGCCAGTTGCTGTTTGTGCTTTTTTAAAAATCTTTATTAACAGCTTTCAAACAAACAAACAATTATTTGGCTAAATTTAATTGCTGTCCACATTTATATCTTAGTCTAAAACATTCAGAGCATGAATAAATATCATTAATCGTCTTAAAATGAAATTCTTTCATTTGAAAATACATGTTTTCAGCAGAAAAGGGATTTGAGCCATTGCTCCGCCTTCTTCTCAAAATTCCCACGCAGCAATGGATTGTGGGTAATACCCTTGCCCGAAGTCCGCATCGCTGCGGACTTGGGCCAAGTGCGGATTAAGGGTGCAAAATGGGCGTGGTCAACTTCCGCACTTAGGAATTGGGACATCCTACGCACTCGCACCCCTGGCTGGGAACGTGCAATTGAAGGGCGCAAGGGTGCAAGTGTGAGTATTGGGATTGGGCCAGACTCCAACTACTAGCTGTCAAAAGACACCAGAGACAAAAGTGTGGACCACCACAAGGCTGAAAAGGGCTACGGGGCAATTGCTAAGCAGCTTGGTGAAAATAGATCAACTGTTGGAGAAATTCTTAGAAAATGGAAGAAGCTAAAGACAACTGTCAGTCTCAAACAGGCAGCACTCACCAGAGCAGCTGCACAGATACTGAGAATTGTGTCAGCAGCTTTGTATAAGATGGTGTTAGCTACAGCGCCCATCAGAAAAGCGCATTAATGGTTGGTGAGCTGCGTCAGAAGCTGAACATGTTTGAAGATGGGACCAGCGCACTGCTCAACTAACTGGTTCTTTGTCCCAAATGATGGTGCCAGGTCCAGTTGCAGGGAGGAACAGGAGGAAAGCCCTGCTCAGAAAAGCCTTCCACCTTAGTTATGGGAACGTTGGTAGAGATTGGAGCCTTGAGCTTGGCAGGCTCAGGCAAGGCTCTGACTCAATAATCCATGGCGACTGGTAACTGCAGCCAGATGAGGTCAAGGCAGCGGACCTGTGGAGCACCAAAACCTCCCGCCAAGTCGTCTGACTGAGGCGGAGCCAGTTCAGTGATGTCCAGCTCTTTGAGGTCAGCCGCCACTAAGATGATGGCTGGCAGCCCCTCGAGCAGCGCTCTGATGGCTGATAGAGAAGAAGAGCGCAGAAGGCTTGAAGCAAAGGTGCCTGATGGGGGAGGCTCATCGACCTCCAGATTGTCCAGGAGGGATAAGGGCCATTGTGGCCAGCCTCCTCCTCATTATCATTATCATCATCATTGTGTTTGGTATGATCGGGGCCAGCCGACTCCCGGCCAACACCAAAAAACAGGAGTGCTTTGTCCAGCAGATAAGTCTCAGCCACCGGGAGACGTCGTCAGAGGCAGAAGTAAAAAGGTCCACACGGAGGAGGTTCTCAGCTGATGGCAATGCGGCACAGAAGGGGCAGGAATCCCAAGACATATTTGACATGGAGGCCCACCGCTCATCGCAACGAGGTGGCGACATCTCCAAGGCACGGATAGAGAAGATCCGGACAGTAATCTATTCCAAAATTACGACGCTAACATGGCAAAATTCACACTGGTCTTTAGCAAATTGGTTGTGAAGAGAAAATGGGAGACGAATGAGGAGCTCACGCCCCTTTTATACTGGAGCAAGGCCCGCAGTAGGCAGGCGTATATTGAAATCTCTTCAGTGGTTGGCTAATCAAGAGAATGCTTATCCAATAGCAGCCAGGCTTAAAGGGCGAGGCCTATATGAAATAGAACTAGAAGTGAGTCAGTTTGCTAAATCTGTTGATGTTTTCTCCACAAATAACACAAGCCTGAAGGAGTTCTGCCGTATATTGGAGTTGCTAATGCTAACGGTTAGCTTCTACTAGCCGAGACGTTCTCTGCTGTTTCCTGGACGCTAAACCAACAACATCCTTTCCTGTCGCGAGCCAAGATGGGTGAGTCCATGAATGTTAAGTGACAGTGACGTAGATCTGTCAGGCTTTTCAAATTTTCACTGTCAATTTTTCTATCAAAAGCTAATGCAGGAAATAGGGTAGAAGACTATTTTCAGGTTTAGCCTGTATGTCAAACTCAGAGTGACTGATTATAATCAGAAATAATGCTTTTTTTTCCAGTGAAATTGACCTTTAATTTGTTAGTTGGTTAATGATTCTGATCATGTTTAGGCCAGCAGAGATGTGGCACCATTACACCACTGTTGTACATAAACTATGTATATTATCAGCTCTATATCAACGTTTAATTTTTCGATATGACATAACTTAGAAGGTAGCAAGGTTTGTTGTTTCTTACCTTGAACAGAAAACAGCACGATCCTTGTTCCTGATAATTTTCCATCTGAAGTATAAGTCCAAAGTTTATATTCTCCACTGTCATTCCTATTTATGTTATTGATCCTTAATGTTCCATTACTGGGGGAAAAATGAGATCTTTCCCCTGTGGTATTAATTACCATGTTGTTTTTTCTCCATTTGAGCAACACTGAGTTGTTTTTTTGCCAGTCGAACTTGGGTGTCACTGAAGCGTTGTCCATCAGCTGGATGGTCACAGATCCTCCCAAAGCTCCAACACACTGAGTTCTATTCTGTTGGCCATCACAAAACGTTTCTATATCTGGAATAATAATAACAATACATTTTATTAGTAGTAGTAGCATCAGTAACAGTAGTAATAGCAGTAGCAGTACTAGTTGCAGCAATAGTATTTGTAGTATTCACCAGTATAAAATACACCTTTCTATGTATTGGAGTAATTCAGTCAACTATGCTTTTTAAACCCTGTGATTTAGGAAAAAATGTTGTAACGAAACTATTCCCTAACATATTTATGCAGACGACAGAATTCTTTTTTACATTTTGCAGCATAAATCAGTTACGGAAACGGTAACCAATGGTGAGTTTCCACTGCTAGATGTGATACTTATTCAGATCATTTAACAATACTGAAAATTATATAAACTTTAAATTAATATAGATACTTTAATATAAGACATGGTTCAGACAATGTCACAAACTAAAATTATATATATGATGCATTTTAGGTTAAAACTACATTGAAAATTACAAACAGGAAAACAATGAGAAACCACAACGTTTAACATGTTTTCACACATGAGCTGCCGCGTTTCACTTAGTGTCAACGTTTACATTTGAACTATATGGTACTGGATTTACATTCATTTTTACACTCAACAGACGAAGTGAAAACAGTTTAAAATTGTGAGAAGAGTTTCAAATGTCACCTTGAGAGACATGGATCAACATCATCATCAGTCCAACCACAGCCTTCATGTCTGCTTAGCCTCTGATGACCCACTTTGCTGCTGTCAGATTTTTTAGTTCCTCCTATAATCAAACGTGTGTGTCTTTGTTCATATAACCTGCAACATGTTCTTGCATCAAAGGAGAATATGTGGCTTCCTTGACCAGACGGAGAAGTTCTTCACTGAGAGGAGGAAAGGAAGTGGCGTCGGTCTAGCTTCCTCCTTCTTTAACAACAACAGAAAGTGTGAGTGTGATGGTCTGAGAGGAAGAGGAAAATATGCATCACTTTTACTAAAGCATGTTCGAATTTTAAAATGTAACATGTATAAAATTGTGATTATTTTTAAAATGCATTAAATTATGTAGTGTTTGGTTCAAACCCAAACATTTGCAAATGTTGAGTTTAGATAAGCCACGTAACATTAATGTTAGCTTTTAGCTACAACGTTGCACAGCTTTAAACTTCATTATCACACTTTATTCAATTTACTACACAAACTACATGGTTCAAGTAAACACACAACGTTTAAATTAGCAACGTTAAATCTGTTGCTGGGACAAACACTCAGAGACCAGCTGGACAGACAACACAGCAGCTGAGTAAAACTCATACGTAGCTAACTCCATCCAGTCTCTACCGCTTATCTGTAGTTGGGTTGTGGGTGCAGTAGTCTAAGGAGGGAAGCCCAGACTTCCCTCTCTCCAGCCACTTGGACCAGCTCTTCCATGGGAATCCCAAGGCGTTCCCTGGCCAGCCAAGAGACATAGTCCCTCCAGCGTGTCTTGGGTCTCCTCCCAGTTGGACGTGCAGGAAAACCTCACCAGGGAGGCGTTCAGGAGGCATCCTAACCAGATGCCCGAGCCACCTCAACTGGCTCCTCTCGATGTGGAGGAGCAGCGGGTCTACTCCGAGCCCCTCCCGGATGACCGAGCTTCTCACCCTATCTCTAAGGGAGAGTCCAGCCATCCTGTGGAGAAAACTAATTTTGGCCACTTGTATCCATGATCTCGTTCTTTCTGTCACTACCCAAAGCTCGTGACCATAGGTGAGGGTAGGAACGTAGATCAACCGGTAAATCGTGAGCTTTGCCCTCCAGCTCAGCTCTCTCTTCACCACGACAGACTGGTACAACGCCCCCATCACTGCAGACTCAGCACCAATCCGTCACCAATCGATCTCGCGCTCCATCTTCCCCTCACTCATGAACAAGACCCCGAGATGCTTAAACTCCTCCACTTGGGGCAGGACCTTGTCCCTGACCTGGAGAAGACATTCTACCCAATTTTCCGAATCGAATTTAGAGGAGCTGATTCTCATCCCAGCTGCTTCACACTCGGTTGCGAACTGCTCCAGCAAAAGCTGGATATCACGTTCTGATGAAGCCAACAGGACCACATCATCCCCATACCCCATACTCCCAGAATACCCCCCACAGGGCCTCCCGAGGGACACGGTCAAACGCCTTCTCTAAATCCACAAAACACATGTAGATTGGTTGGGCGAACTCCCAAGCACCCTCCAAGCTGAAATGTCTTCTATCTTGAACAGATAGAGCCCTCTGCAGCAGCTTTATGGGCACAAACGGTGTCGGCCAGAAAATCCACTTGTCCCTAAATACACAAACGTTTTATACTGCATTCATTCATGTCATCTAATAAAGCTAAAGCCATTCTAGTTAAAATGCACCACTTTTGTTCATGCTGAAATCTCCATATTAACTGTTCGTCATGTGCCTCTGGTGTGTTTTAGTAATTATTTCACATTATTTTAACAGTTTCCCACCAAACACCAATAACTAAAAGTTTAAGCACGTTTTAAACAAGTGAGTCTACACAACGTTTAATAAATGAGGAAAACGAGGCATTTGTATCTTTTGTATGTGAAACCCTAGGTCAGGGGTCGGGAACATGCGGCTCTGGAGCCGCATGCGGCTCTTTTAGCGACCCCTAGTGGCTCCCTGGAGCTTCTTCACAAATGTCCCCACAAGAGTATGAAAATGGATGGGGGATATATTTTTTGTTTTATTATCGTTTCTGTAGGAGGACAAACATTCTTAACGTTTTCCAATGCTGTAAAAATGCACATAATAAATATTAAATTTTAACATTTCTGTCAACGAAAATTTGCGTCATAGCCTGCGACACACGTTTCAGTGCGGCGCTCATATGGCGGCTCAGTGCCAGGCAGATGGATGTAAACAAACCAGCGGGTGTGTCAGGGCCGTGGATCCCAAAGGGAAAAAGAGAAAGATAGCTGATGAGAACAGAGGATTCAAGGAAGAATGGACCCAATTATTTGCTTTCATTGTCGACGCGGAAGGATTACCTGGAAAAACTTCAACTTTTCACCGCTGTCGCTCGGACAAGGACCAATCAGCGGAGGTTTCACTGACTGACCAATGAGGGGACAGGATGCTTCTCAGTACATCTCCGGGTAAACATGGAGGAAAAGTTAATATTTGCCGTGTCTGATGTCCCAGAGCTTTACAAGACTTCACTTAACTCCAGCAAAACCTTGTGAGACTTCATATCTACCGCTGTTTCAACTCTGAGCTGCTTTATTAACCCAAAATTCCCTCCAATCTGACGGCCAATCAAAACAACGGAAGACTCGCTGTTCACCCTGCTGGAACAGAGACGCTGCTGGCTTTTGCCGCTGCCGCATGTCGCCTCCTGTGTGTCAGGTTATAAAAGTAGATTTAAGAAGTGGATTACATCTCCAAACTCCACTACTGCTGCAAGTTTTGTTGCAACCTGAGAGATAAAAGCGGGGAAAACTGTTCACGGATGGTGATTACATGAAGGATTCATTCATCAGAGCACCTATTTCAGACTTCAAAAACAAAACCGAGATGATCCAGAAAATTAAAGACATTCCTCTCTCCACAAAGACAAGGACCATTAAAACGACAGGAGACGTCACCAATCAGCAAATCAAAGACATTAATTCAGCTCCAGCGTCCTCAACTACCTGTGATGAGTCGTGTGAGGTGATCGATATCAAACAGACAGCGCTGTTATGCAGGTATGTGAGCTGTGATGGGCTCAAGAAGAAATGATCAAATTAATACCACTGATTATTATTGTAATGGAAGTTAAACTTAAAGCACCAAATATCTACAGCAGAGTCACGTGGTGTGTTGTTCTCTCCAGGATGCTGCAGGAAATAAACATTTAATCATGAATGCTCATTATGTATTTGTAGCCTACGTAGTCATTTTGATAATAGGCTAATATACACTTACAACCTGTGTTGCCTTCATATAAGGCTTATATAAGGCTTTTCATTTTTTGCGGCTCCAGACAGATTTGTGTTTTGTTTTTTTGGTCCAATATGGCTCTTTGAACATTTTGGGTTGCCGACCCCTGCCCTAGGTGTTCAAAATGTTTTGGGGAGAACCGAAACGTGAGCACATGACACCATGCAGATACGATCCAAAATGATTTATTCAAGCTGAAACCACTGACAAAAGGTAAATAGGAACAAAAGGGCAGGAACTAATTAGTGGTGTGGGAGCAGACAGAAACAGCAGAGAATGTTTAGAATGTATGTGGGACTGTGCAATAACAGAGGAACTGGAGAAACACAAAGGCTGTGACAAACATTATGAAACCAGGGAACTAAAAATACATTAAAAAACAACAAACTAAGGAACTGAAACTGAAAAAGTTATTAAGAAACAACACTGAAAGAAAAAGGTCTGTTGGACTGACATAACTGAATCATGTAAATCGGTTGCATGAAATTAGATTATGTTTCGGTTTTATAACTTCATTATATAAAGCCTACATGTTAAATACATGTAATTAAAACATGACCATTTCATGTTCCCACAAGACTTATTTAACATGTTGTGAGAACATGAAATGATCATGTTCTAATAACATGTATTTAACTTGTTGGCATTATATAATGAAGTTATAAAACCAAAACATAATCTAATTTAATGCAATCAGTGTACATGATTCAATTATGTCAGTCGAACAGACCTTTTCTTTCAGTGAACTTTAAATACAGGCAGTTTTTTTGTGTCCACATCAGTTCCTACACTACTACAACCCTCAGTTACAATTTTACATTTTGTACACAAAATATTACAAATTTACATTAGAAACAAACACCATGTAGATGAGAGGTTAGTCCTGTGCAAAGAAATCAACTTATGAGTAGAAATAGTTAGTGAAAACTCTAATTTTCCTCTATACAAGCCCCAGCAAATAAAATAGGTCTTGTGTGAAGAGATGAAGGATCCTTCACTGCTACAAAAAGTAAACAAAACCTTGAAAGACCGAGTGGGGTGTTTTAAAGCATTAATAAAATGATGTTAAAAATGTGGACATCTCACCTAATCAGTGCTTCATGATAACTTTATTGATTAGTTTTAGTTCATCAGCAGCTGGTAAACGTGAATTTATTCTAAAATGGGGTGACAGTGGCAGAGTTTAGTGCTTGTTTCATAATAAGAAGGTTGCAGGTTCAAGCCCCGCCCAGTCTGTCGCAGTCATTGTGTCTTTGGGCAAGACAATTCACCCTCCTTGCCTGCTGCTGGTGGTCAGAGGTACAGGTGGCGCCTGTGTACGGCAGCCTAGCTGTTGTTAGTGTGCCCCACGGCAGCTGTAGCTATGATGTAGCTCATCACCACCAGCATGGGAATGTGTGTGTGTGGGTGAATGACTAGATGTGTTGTAAAGTGCCTTGGGGGGTTGTAGAACCCTATAAAAAAATACAAGCTATTTACCATAAAATGAGCATGTGTCCCCATCGATCAGCTTTAGAGGGAAAACTTTATTTATATTTTGTTGATTACTTAGGAAAACTTCTCAGAATTCCTTTAACGCTCATGGAACACCCCGCCTGTGAGAATTAAACTGTAAGGCTTGTTTTTGGCACTCAGACAACAATTCTGATGCTTTACAGCAGGACAGGACACAGGAAAAAATCCTATGTACATTTACTCTTTTGTTTGTTTTTTTCTTTTAGAATTAGTGTGAAAATGAGCTTACAGCAGCGGCAGTTAGCTGAGTTGTATTTATAGCAGTACAGTGGAGAAGGTAGGTCATTGAAACAGTGGTTTGTTTTAGCCGTGTCACCCCACAGCAGGATGGCCTCCGTTTGAAATGCCTGCAGACTTTTCTGCATGGAGTTTGCATATTCTCTTTATGCATATATGTCCTTTCTCTCAGGGTAGCCTGGTTTCTTCTCACAATCCAAAAACATACATGTTAAGTTAACTGGAGGGTCTAAGTAAACTTAAGGTGTGTGTGCATGGTTGTTTGTCTTGTGTGCCTCTGCATTGGTACAATAATGGATTGGGGGCCTGTCCAGAGTGTCTCTCACCTCAAGCTTGAGTCCCCTGGTGTCCATGAACAGAATTAGACAGGTTCAGAAAATGTGAGATAATTGAAGTGAAACATCTCAGCTCAGCATTGTCTCCTCTCTCTGTCTGCTTTACGTCTTTGTAAAAACGAAGAGCTTTAACCAGCTGTGTTTTTTGACTATTGTGAGCAGACAATCATTTCCTGTTTAAGTTGACTGAAATTGTCAACTTAATTTGGCCGTACTCCACCTCTTCCTCCACCCTTTGGTTAACTGACTTTCTTGCTGACTGCTGAACCAATTTAACATCAGCGTAGGTCAGTTCTGGGTCTTCTTCTAGATCTACAAACAAACACAAAGTAGAGACTCAGAAATGGCATAGTCACTATATTTGGTGCAACTTTAGACGAGCATTGCAAAAGCAGAGACATGCTTTGCAAAATAAGCAAGTGGTTACTTCAGATGTGTTTGTACCTTGCATTTAAATTTGCACTGTAGGCTATACATCTACATAAAACAGCAAAATATATACAGGTGAATCTCAAAAAAATAGCATATTGTGATAAAGTTCATTATTTTCTGTAATGTACTGATAAACATTAGACTTTCATATATTTTAGTTTCATTACACACAACTGAAGTAGTTCAAGCCGTTTATTGGTTTAATATTGATGATTGTGGCATACAGCTCATGAAAACCCAAAATTCCTATCTCAAAAAATTAGCATATCATGAAAAGGTTCTCTAAACGAGCTATTAACCTAATCATCTGAATCAACTAATTAACTCTAAACACCTGCAAACGATTCCTGAGGCTTTTAAAAACTCCCAGCCTGGTTCATTACTCAAAACCGCAATCATGGGTAAGACCGCCGACCTGACTGCTGTCCAGAAGGCCATCATTGACACCCTCAAGCATGAGGGTAAGACACAGAAAGACATTTCTGAACGAATAGGCTGTTCCCAGAGTGCTGTATCAAGGCACCTCAGTGGGAAGTCTGTGGGAAGGAAAAAGTGTGGCAGAAAACGCTGCACAACCAGAAGAGGTGACCGGACCCTGAGGAAGATTGTAGAGAAGGACCGATTCCAGACCTTGGGGGACCTGCGGAAGCAGTGGACTGAGTCCGGAGTGAAAACATCCAGAGCCACCGTGTACAGGCGTGTGCAGGAAATGGGCTACAGGTGCCGCATTACCCAGGTCAAGCCACTTTTGAACCAGAAACAGCGGTAGAAGCGCCTGACCTGGGCTACAGTGAAGCAGCACTGGCCTGTTGCTCAGTGGTCCAAAGTACTTTTTTCGGATGAAAGCTAATTTTGCATGTCATTCGGAAATCAAGGTGCCAGAGTCTGGAGGAAGACTGGGCAGAGGGAAATGCCAAAATGCCTGAAGTCCAGTGTCAAGTACCCACAGTCAGTGATGGTCTGGGGTGCCATGTCAGCTGCTGGTGTTGGTCCACTGTGTTTTATCAAGGGCAGGGTCAATGCAGCTAGCTATCAGGAGATGTTGGAGCACGTCATGCTTCCATCTGCTGAAAAGCTTTATGGAGATGAAGATTTCATGTTTCAGCACGACCTGGCACCTGCTCACAGTGCCAAAACCACTGGTAGATGGTTTACTGACCATGGTATTACTGTGCTCAATTGGCCTGTGTTGGATAAGGCGGAACTAATGTGAGCATGCATGTTGCAACAGGAATAAGGAAGTACAGGGTTACCGTCGAAGGAACGGATGTGATGTATGGAAAATGAGAATAAAGAGAAACGGACTGGTCGAACAGAGACGAGGTGTCATTTGTGTCTCACCCACAACATTAAACCAGCATACTGGTAACGTAACATGGTGTCAGAAGTGACGGAATAGCTTTCGGAGTCTGGACTTGTCGATGTGGAACAAAACAACCATTAAAGAGGATGATGGCGGAAGACGGGACGAGCGCAGTGCCCCAGATAATGGCGCCAGGCAAGTTCGATTTCACAAAAGTTACCGAGTGGCCAAGATGGCTGAAGCGGTTTGAGCGCTATAGAATAGCGTCGGGACTGGATAAGCAGTCACAAGAGTTTCAAGTTAACAGCTTTATGTACGCTGCCGGTGATGACGTCGAAGATATATTAAACGTGCTGCCACTCACAGAGGCTCAGAAGAAGTCGTATGACAACGTCACGGCGGCATTTACGGCTCATTGTGTGAGCAAAAGGAACGTTATCTTCGAAAGGGCGAGATTCAACCGGAGGTGCCAGGAGGCGGGTGAAAGTGTGGAATCTTTCATAACAGCAGTGCACACGTTGGCGGAGTATTGTGAGTTCGGCGTCTTGAGAGAAGAGCTCATTAGAGACAGAATTGTTGTGGGAATAAAAGACGCTAAGCTGTCGGAGAGTTTACAGCTAGATGCCGATTTGACACTAAATAAAGCCATGACGAGAGTGAGACAAAGTGAAATAATTAAAAGACAGCAGCCGGTGCTCAGAGGAACCGAGCAACCGGGGCAAGTAGAGCTGATACAGCGAAAATTCAAGAAGAAACCGTTTAAAGCCGAGATAGAAAAAGCTGAGATGAAACTAAGTGAATGTGGCAGATGTGGACAACAAAGGAAACACTCATGGACGGAGTGCCCTGCACGAGAAGCTGAATGCAGGAAGTGCCACAAAAAAGGGCATTTCGCGAAGAAATGCAGGTCTAAGGGAGGTGTCCATGACATTACGGAGTTCCACAGAGGAAGGGAGGACGAGGAGGAGTTTGCCTTTCTAGGAGAAGTTATGGAATTGGGAGAAGAAGAGTGGAGTGACACGGTGCAACTAAACCAGGAAAAGACCCTCTTCAAGCTGGATACTGGAGCGAGTGTTACAGCGATCCCATACAGCATTTACTCTCCCCGGAAGCACGGCGAATTGCGGCCTCCAGGAAAACTGCTGTACGGTCCGGGAAAACAGAAACTGGATGTTAGAGGACGCTTTAAAGGTAAACTATGTGTGGAACAGAAAGAAACAGTTCAAGACGTGTATGTTGTTAATGGACTGTTTAGACCATTGCTGGGTCTGCCTGCAATTAAAGCACTTGCGTTGATAAAGAGAGTTACAGAAGTGAGAGAACAGACGGAGGACTTTAAAGTTCGATATCCAGCGGTGTTTTCAGGTCTGGGGAAGCTAAAGGAGCCCTACCGGATCGAGCTGGACCCGGAAGCGGTTCCATACGCTCTGTCAACCCCACGCAGGGTGCCCTTACCACTGAGAGACAAAGTTAAAGAGGAGCTGGAGCGCATGGAAGCAATGGGCGTGATATCCAGAGTGACTCAACCTACACAATGGTGTGCAGGGTTGGTTGTGGCACCAAAAGCACGACCTGGAAAGATAAGATTGTGCGTAGACATGACCCAGCTGAACAAGTGGGTAAGGAGAGAAAGACATATTCTCCCAGCAGTCGACCACACCTTAGCCATGTTGTCGGGAGCAAAGGTTTTTACAAAACTGGACGCTACGTCAGGCTTTTGGCAAATACCGCTGGCGGAGGAGAGTCGACTCCTGACTACGTTCATTACCCCTTTCGGCAGATATGCATTCAACAGACTGCCCTTTGGGATTTCATCGGCCCCAGAACACTTTCAACGTCGCATGTCGCAGATGCTGGAGGGGTGTGATGGAGTGGTGTGCCATGCTGATGATATTGTCATTTATGGAAAGGACATGCTGCAGCATGACAAGAGACTGCACAAGGTGTTACAGACCCTCGAGGAGGAAGGCTTGACACTAAATGAAAAATGTGAGTTCTCCAAAGACCAGATTCTGTTTGTGGGACACAAGGTCACTGCAGAAGGAGTATCCCCTGATCCAACCAAAGTCAGAGCGATCATGGAGATGCCAGAGCCTAAGGATGCAGAAGGAGTGAGGAGAGTGATGGGCATGGCCAACTATCTAGGGAAATTTCTCCCTCATCTTGCGTCATACACAACACCACTAAAGGAATTACTCAGCGAAAAGAATGAGTGGCACTGGGAAACTCCGCAAAGAGTGGCATTCCAGAGACTGAAAACTGAACTGAGTTCGACGAGGGTGCTGGCACCCTACTCACTAGCAGCTCAGACATGTGTGGCAGCAGACGCATCCTCCTACGGGCTAGGAGCGGTTCTCACACAGGAACAACCTGATAGAACATGGAGGCCGGTGGTGTTCATCTCAAGAGGTTTAACTGAAGCGGAAAAACACTACGCCCAAATAGAGAAAGAGGCCTTGGCGGCCACGTGGGCATGTGAACGATTGACACCCTACATTCACGGTCTCAGATTCAGATTGGAAACAGACCACAAGCCTTTAGTGCCCCTCCTAAGTACAAAGGCTTTGGACGACCTTCCACCGAGAGTGCTGAGGTTCAGACTAAGACTGATGAAGTTCACATACGACATTGTGCACGTTCCTGGTAAAGGTCTAATCATGGCAGACACCCTGTCCAGAGCACCTGCTGGAGATGCTATGTTACAGGAAGACCTGGATAACGAGGCAGAGGTCAAGGTGTTTGTGGATGCAGTGGTCCAAAGTCTACCGGCGACGGGGGAGAAACTTAAAGAGATCCAGCAGAGGCAACACAAGGATTCTGTCTGCACAAAACTGGTCCAGTACTGTAAGTCAGGATGGCCGGAAAAAAAGGAGTTACCCCCTGAATTGGGACCATACTGGCCAGAGAAGGACAACATCTCCCTAGCAGGAGAGCTGATACTCAGAGGACAAAGACTGGTGATTCCACAAGACATGAGACAAGAGATCCTGAGCAAGCTGCATAGTGGTCACCAAGGAATAGTTAAATGCAGGGCGAGAGCCCATCAAGCTGTCTGGTGGCCAGGGATGTCGGTGCAGATTGGACAATTCGTGAGCAGTTGCATCGTGTGTTCCCAACAGAGAGCAGAACACAAAGAACCACTGATGACAACTCCGGTACCGCAGCGTCCCTGGCAGAGGGTAGGTACCGACCTCTTCTTCTGGGAAAAAGAGACTTATATTCTGGTTGTGGATTATTTTTCGAGATATATAGAAGTGGCTAAGCTGAAGGAGACTTCTGCTGTTACAGTGATATTGGCTATTAAGGAAGCCTTTAGTCGCCACGGGATACCAGAGACGGTGGTGTCAGATAATGGACCACAGTACAGTAGTGAACTGTTTAAGGAGTTTGCGACACAGTTTGGGTTTGTACATGTTACCAGTAGCCCACGATACCCACAAGCAAATGGTGAGGCAGAGCGGGCGGTTGCTACTGTGAAAGGACTGTGGAAGGGGGGAGGAGAGAAAACAACAGCACTCCTAGCATACCGAGCTACGCCCCTCGAGTGTGGTTACTCCCCTGCACAACTTCTGATGGGCCGACAGTTGCAAACAACTTTGCCACAACATCCTGAGACCTTGGTTCCAAGGTGGCCAAACATCAAAGGTTTCCGAGCCGAGCAGAGGAAATCGAAGGAGAAACAACAACGTTATTTCAACCGTCGCCACAGAGCTCGACCACTTACACAGTTGCAACCAGGTCAGGCTGTTTGGCTTCCGAGAGAGAACAAAGCAGGGACTGTTGTGCAGCAGGCAATGACACCTAGATCATATGTCATTCACACAGATGAGGGACACTTACGAAGAAATCGCATACAGGTGAGGCCCATAGGTACTACTGTTGATACATCAGCCAGGAGCCCAGAGGGAGGTACTGTTGATGTACAGAAGAGTTGTACTCCTGTTACAAGCAGTAGTAACAAAGGACTACGTACAGAAAATGCACCTTATGTAACAGCTTCGGGAAGAGTGTCCAGGGCACCAGAACGTTTAGACCTCTAGTTACATTGTTCGTGAGGAGGGTCGTGGAAAATAGTATGTTCTTGTTAACGGTGCATTATTGGGGTTACAGTGTGGGAAGAGAAAAAAAAAAAATAAATAAATAAAAAGATAATTGTTTATATGTTTAGTTATACCAGAAAAGGGGTTCTAACTACAGAGAGAAGGTGTTGGATAAGGCGGAACTAATGTGAGCATGCATGTTGCAACAGGAATAAGGAAGTACAGGGTTACCGTCGAAGGAACGGATGTGATGTATGGAAAATGAGAATAAAGAGAAACGGACTGGTCGAACAGAGACGAGGTGTCATTTGTGTCTCACCCACAACATTAAACCAGCATACTGGTAACGTAACAGCCTGCCAACTCTCCTGACCTGAACCCCATAGAGAATCTGTGGGATATTGTGAAGAGAAAGTTGAGAGACGCAAGACCCAACACTCTGGATGAGCTTAAGGCCGCTATCGAAGCATCCTGGGCCTCCATAACACCTCAGCAGTGCCACAGGCTGATTGCCTCCATGCCACGCCGCATTGAAGCAGTCATTTCTGCAAAAGGATTCCCGACCAAGAGTGCATAACTGAACATAATTATTTGAAGGTTGACCTTTTTTGTATTAAAAACACTTTTCTTTTATTGGTCGGTTGGAATATGCTAATTTTTTAAGATATGAATTTTGGGTTTTAATGAGTTGTATGCCAAAATCATCAATATTAAACCAATAAACGGCTTGAACTACTTCAGTTGTGTGTAACGAATCTAAAACATATGAAAGTCTAATGTTTATCAGTACATTACAGAAAATAATGAACTTTATCACAATATGCTAATTTTTTGAGAATCACCTGAACAGAGAGTTGCGGGGGTGGGTTAAAGCTTTATACCTTTGTTTTTATGCTTTTTCTTCAAAGCACAGATGATGATTAAACTAACGACAAAAATGATCAGTGCTGCAAATACTCCAAATCTTGATGAGTGCTGACCTGTTTAAAAAAACACAAGAAACTCAATCAGCGACATAAAAAAGACAAAAATGACCCTACTGCATACTAAATGACCTACGGGTCTCAGCGAGTAATCTATGACATCATTGGGAGGTTACGTGACATCATCATGCAGGTGATGTCTTTGACTAATGCTGAGAAATATAATGGCTACTTAAGTGTTACAAAGTGAATTCAATAATACCATTGTGACACCTAATACTTAAGTGTACAAAAGACCCCCAAAACAAGGTTCTTTATAATAAACAACAAATCTGCAGTAGCCTATTAATGAATTGATCATTATATATCTGAAATGAAATGTATTATGTGAATAATTAATATTTGTGGGAGTTGGATTGATACATTTAATTTATTTTTGTGGAAATAAAATATTTACCTCCAATAGACAAGTAAAGAGTTCTGTTTCCTGTCTGTCTTCCATTTGAATCAAAAAGACAAAGTTCATACTTTCCACTGTCGCTCATCATCAGGTCGTCAATCTTAAATGTTCCTGTAGTGGGAGTGAAGACAGATCTGTCCTTTATGGTATTTTGTATAATACTGTTGTCCTTCCATTGGAGTATTATTGATAATTCCTTCTTCAACTGATATCTGGGAATGTTTGATGCATTGTCCATCAGCTGAATGTTTACAGCTCCTCCGAAAACTCCAGAACACTCAGCTCCATCCTGTCTGCCGTCACAGGATGTCTCCACACCTGAAACTTGAAAGATAAAAAATACTTTTTTAATGTACATTTTCAGCTGGCAAATAAGATGTGCAAATTTAAGACCCTTAACTGTGTAAATATTGAGATGCCTGGAATTACTTCTGTTTTGCTTTCGGTTTAGAAAATATTGGTTCTGCTTGTTCTAGTGAAACGTAAAATGACATGTTTTCAAATAGGTTTTGATTATTTTTTGTATCAAGAAATTTAAGAATATTATAGGGTACAAAGGAGAAAATGAAATTAATAAGCCTTTTTGTCATTAACTGCAAAGTCTTAAACTTACAGCCACACTTTTATGTCATGAGAAGGTTTTAGTGTCTGAAAATCGAGTCAAGGGGGTTTCATGGAGTTTCTTGCACAGAAGTAAAATAGAAGAAGAAAAAAAGAGAAGTTGAGGCTTTGCTGCTTTGAAGACAAGCAGGAACCAGACCTGAAGCCAATACAGAAGCAACAAAAACTGCAGTTAAAGTTAAGTTAAGTTAAAGTCCCACTAGTTGTCACACACACTGTGTGTGAAATTTGTTCTCCGCATTTGACCCATCCCCTGGGGGAGCGGTGAGCTGCAGACACAGCCGCGCTCAGGAACCATTTGGTGGTTTAACCCCCCAATCCAACCCCTTAATGCTGAGTGTCAAGCAGGGAGGCATTGGGTCCCATTTTTTCAAAGTCTTTGGTATGACCCGACCGGGATTTGAACACCGATCTCCCAGTCTCAGGGCGGACACTCAAACCACTAGGCCACTGAGCTGGTCATTCCAGTTCCAGCCTCATCCACTAGGGGCTGGCACCAGAAGTGAGCAAATCCTCATTGACTCCCATGTTAAAAATGCCAACTTCACAGCAGAAATAAACATGTTTACAGCCTGGTTCAAAAAATCATTTTAGGTTTAATAGGTCTAGTTTACAGTCATGACAACTTTGAGGGGGGTGAATGGTTTTGTAACTCTTCAATGTAGGTGTAATTAAATGCTTGAAATGATTAATAATTAGATTTGATTGACATGTAGCATGAGCATCAGAGCTAGTGTCAGAGCTAGCATCAGAGCTAGCATCAGAGCTAGCGCTAGCGGCTAGCTCCGAGGAAGGCCTCAGCCTCTGCCTCACGTTAATAGATGTTCGTTCATTTCAACTCTGAACTTTAGTTGTGTCCTCTGTGCGTTCGTGTTTGGAGGTTAATCATGGAATTATTTGGACAAAGAGGGCAAGTTGTGGTATTGATTACACTAAGAGACCATCCAAGAAGTCTCTGCTTTTTTTTATCAGTAAGTAAAATTATATTTCTGTACTTTATTTTGCTGGTTGAATGGGGAAAAATGCTGTGTGTTTAACATAACACTGCTTGGTCAAAGATGGGTTGAAATATAACATGTTGGTGGGGCTGCCTGGGTACCAAAACTTGAGCTGGCCGAGGCTTGCACTGGTCCACTGCGAGTAAAGATTCACGAGGTCGCCGCTACAGCAGGGAGGTTTGCCGAATTTTGGTACTGAGTCTCTCCCTTTAACAGCGGTGGCCCTGCAATCAGAGATCTGCGAATCTGCCACTCCGTCCTCCCGGAGGTAGCCCAGAGAGGCAGGGGTCTGGCTTCTCCTGTCTCCCAGCCAGAAACAGCTGCTGGACACAGGCAGCCGGATACTCCCGTCTCCCAGGGCAGCCGAGCCGCGCAACCACGGTGGTGGTCGCCTGTGGAGTTCTGAAGGAGGCCACAGAAACAACGCAGCTCTTTGAGTTGATGCTGCTTCACTTTTGAGTCGCTCAACCACGTTTACCTCCATTAACTCTGGGTTTGCTCAGATAGTTCGTATAGCTAATCCTGTTGGCTCCAAGCTACGTGTAGCTTTGAGTTAGCTTGCAGCTAACCTTCCACTGATCACCGATACGGAGGAGCGGAGCGTGAGATCACATATGTGGCCCGGGTGCCCGGCTCTGGTCGCTGCTGTCTGAGGCTGTGATTGTATTTTAATAGTTATTAGTTAGCTCCTAGCTTTGTGTTAGCTTCGGCGGTTAGCTCAGTTAGCCCATAGCTACATTGATTCAGAGTTTATGGGTGTCAATCTTTTTCTCCCACCCTCACAGCCCCATTCTCAGCTCCACCTCTTTTCCCCATTTTTGGATTGTTTGATCGTGACGAGACGTGTGACATGGCCAAGATGGCGGTGGTGGGAACCACCCATTTGGCTTCATAATAGACTTTTAGAAAGCAATAGGTGGGGTTTGTCCAGGATTATATATGTCTATGTTTGACGACCAACAGTTTTAAAACCTACAGTTGGTCCAAAATATCTGAGCTGGCGTTTACTGAGGAAGATGTCCATTATTGGACTTGGTCATTTAAGGTTGAAGCAAAAATGATATAGAAATCACTTATAATATCCAATGTGAAAATATTTCAGAGTGCTCACCATCAGAAACTTGTAGCAGCATGAGGAAGAGTCCAAACACAGCTTCCATATCTATGTTGAGATTGTTCAGTCTGTTTGTTGATCGGGGAACGCTGACAGAACACACATTTATCCTCCACTTCTGCTGCAGATCTGCCTCAGAGAAACAGCTGTGCGTGTGTGTGTGTGTGTGTGTGTGTGTGTGTGTGTGCGTACTGTGTGTGTTATCTGAAGTGGAAGGAAGTGAATGTAACATGATGAAAAGACAAGACACTTTGTGAAGAAACTGTAAGGCGTCAGTCACGAGGTTTCACTTCTGGTTTAGCGCCTCCCTGAATACAAAACCCAGAAAAGAATGAGGAAGAAGAGGGAAAGGATGAAAGCAGAGTTGGTTTTGAGCTGGTTTCATAAATTAATTCTGAGCTAAAATACACCAAGCTTAACATCATCACAAAAGCTTGACTGAGGAAGAAAAGTATAGCTAGGAGGAGGAAGACAGCATCAGTGTCTTGTGATCAGCTGGTCCTTTAATAGTGTGTCTGAGATGTCCAGGTTCAAAGTGTTTAAAGAGGAAAATGTTTTAAGCTAATTTGAACCTTGTAAGAGAAAGATAAATTATTTTAGGTTGATTATATTTGATTTGGAGAAGCTTGTAAATGAATAAGTTACTTATTTTAATTCCTTTTGAAAGTGAAGGTCCAGGTCCACTGAGGTCTGGAGGTCTGAACTGGGAGGAGCTGCTCTTCATAGGTGGACAGCTGGATCCTGGAGGTTCTGCTCTGTTCTCCTCTTCCTCCACATAAACTTCCATCTTCCTCGTTTTTCTGATCCAAAACTATTTTATATCAGAGTGAAAAAGACAAACAAGTTACGTTCACTAAGGAAGGAAATAAGTCACATCTCTGCCCAGTCTTTTAGTTTTTGTTACTGTGATGGACCGAGCAGTTAAGGACAGTCAGGCACAGGTTGTAGTCCACAAAAATGTATTTTTAATTTAACCCAAAAAGCTGTGGGTAAATTTTACAAAAAAAATAAAAATAAATCTAGTTCTTGGCCCATAAATAAGGTCAAAGTAACAAACCTCCAATAAAGCGTCTAACAACAGAACACTTAACTCAAACAAGCAAACCTGCCTACGTGAGACAAAGAAGGAACTTATGTAAAAAGGTGTAAAACAAACAAAAACTTAACAGAAATCATGACAGAAACTAACAAAGCAAATCCCCTTTCCCTCATGATCCAGAGTGATGGTATGAGCTAATTTGCAGATCTCTTCATAGGCTTGTTCCATCCACCCATTCTCCACCTTTTAAGAAGATCAGTAGAGGGACTAGAGCAGCTGCCACCAAGGTAACTCAAAACAAACTGTTAAAGGAGTCATCACCTGAAATTTTCACTTTCCCACTTGAAAACATGTCTATAATGGCTTCCTAATGATTTTTCACTGGCTGAGAAGCCGATATTTAACATTGACGTGTTTGTTTAATCTTGCCTTCTTCAACCAGCTCACATGCACTCCACGAGCACGCCCACTCCAAAACGAGATTAGCCTATATGTCGACACAAAGGTCGAATATAAACAAATATGAACCAGCAGCGAACAAACCAGCACAACAAAGCTCATTTCATAACGCGAAACGCATAAATTATGTCTTACCGTTAACGACTCATGTTATAATCCGTGTTATGGAAAACAAAACTCCGATCGGTTTGTGTATCCCATCTTCACAACAGCATAAGAGCCGATGCCTGGCTGTTAGCTTGCTTTGTCCCAACTCAACAAAATACGAGGGCGCCATTACGCACGAGACGAGGCTCGGGCTCGTAAATACACACTTAGATCCCGTAGGTCACTGCCAGGTTGGGTTCAGTTATAACTTTTGTTGTTTTGGAGCGAGATGCTGAAGCTGCTTCCTGCTTCCTTCCACCAATCAACACACCCCTCAGTCTCGCGCGCGTCCGAGACAGCCGAAATATCGCGTGTGATCTCGCGAGAAAATATGCCCCTCACAATAAAGGATTAAAAAACCACATTTTTTATTTATTTTTCCAATACAATTTATTTTAATGGTCTAAAAGACTATAATAGGATGCAGATATCCATGGTATTATAGGTGATGACACCTTTAAATCATATCATACACAACAATGTAAACTAAAATGTGCACGTGTAATGCAATCATATAAATTTCAAATCAACAGAAGATTGTTTATTAAATTAAACCATATAATTAAGGGAAACAAAATTCAAATGTAGTGGCATTAGGCCTTAGTGCAACAAGGAGACATTTCATTACCTAAAATGTGTGGCCGTGACTGCAGCCACCACAGTTACATTTTCTTCTTTTACGTTTACTAAAACTTGTGATTTTTTTCTAAATGTAAAACAGCACAGTCAATTTGTTGCCAGGAGTCAGATTAACAAGTGCCTGTGGCCCGTGATTTAATAAAAGTAATCACAGCCTCCTCCAGTTCATTCTGGGACCTTGGGTTAATATAGCCTAGTGGCTGCCACTTGTTTTTTTGTCCTTTTTAAAAAGGGGGACTGTTACAAAGTTGCTACATATAAATTGTTTATTAAAATGGGTTAGGGTTACTTTCTGCTTCTCTATCATATATTAAGTGTGTTTTTTAAAAATACAATAGATCACACACCACCTGGTGTCTGATCCTTTTTGATATATTTTGATTCTCATTGTTTGACTGTGGGGCTGCACAGTGGCGCAGTGGTTAGCGCAGTTGCCTTGCAGCAAGAAAGTTCTGGGTTCACGTCCCGGCCTGGGGTCTTTCTGCATGGAGTTTGCATGTTCTCCCTGTGCACGCATGGGTTCTCTCCAGGTTCTCCCAGTTTCCTCACACAGTTCAAAAACATGACTGTCAGACTGATTGGTCTCTCTAAATTGTCCTTAAGTATGTGTGTGTGTGGTTGTTTGTCCTGTGTGTGTCTGTGTTGCCCTGCAATGGACTGGCAACCTGTCCAGGGTGTACCCCACCTGCTTGCCCGATGACTGCTGGAGATTACCAAACAAAAAATATAAATGAAACAAAAAGTAAGAAAAATCTAAATTTCTCTTCCATGGAATATTTGCACTTTTTCCATTAAATAAAATCCATGTTTGTACTTTTTCTGTGTTCACAAATCAGTCCGTGCATGTATTGTGGAATCTGTTTTATATTCTCTGTTGGGGAAGCTCCGAGCGGGGTGGGGGGAGGGGTTTGGGGGGTCGGGTGCGGTGCCCCGCGCCCCCCCTGCTCCTCCCCAAGGGGGGCGCGCCCCACTAATTGAGAACCACTGCCCTAACCCAAGTGCCATCTGGCACTTACACACTAGCACCAGCTCCGCACGGCCTAGTCTGGGTATCTTGTGTTCACATCCCAGTAGCCCAGGAATTTCTGGCGCCGAACCGGACGTCTTTTCAGCCCTCTTCCCAAGGCGTTCTGCCTCGGGCCGAAACCGGGCTAACACACCCACTGCCGACTGATTGGCCGGCTCAAATTCACGCCTACCATATGGGGAGCCTCTGATTAGTGGATAGAATCAGCCAGCGGGGGCTTCCCGCATGCGCCGCTTCATTATCATTCTGGATGCTGAGGAGTAACAAGTGTCTGACTGAAGTCGCTTTTCTCTTTCTGTCTGCTGTGAGGAGCTCACAGACACACACGCGCACCTACACACACACGCACACACACACACGCATACACACACACACACACACACAGACAGTGCTGCCGGGTTGCCACACACATCACAGCAGGATGCAATATGAGGCAAAGACTCTCCAAAGCACAACACTGCTCAGAACGCCTTTGTATAATGAGGAAAATACCGCTGACTTCTCTGTGCTCCTTTGACCTGCCCACATGCTCAGAGATGCGCTCATGACATCACTGATGTCAGGATTTTGAAAACCGCCCATGTGCTCAACTACGTCCGCATCCCTGAGGCAGTGTGGAACCACCGCGGCCAGGCTGGGGCCAGCGTAGCAGAGTGGAGTAGAGCCGATGCTAGTGTGTAAGTTGGCTCTGCCAGCTGTCCCAACTCACGATCAGCCCTGCCACTGCTACAAGAGCCAGACACTCAGTTTCAGGGAGCAGCAGGACAGCGAGGTGTTCACTGTCCTGTTGTCTCCCTGGCGGCATTTTGGTTTTGTAACATTTAGTTTACTTGTCTCTGTTTTGAAATTTTTAGACCCTTTTAGAAAAGAAAGCTTGGCTTTTTAATGAATCAACTGTATAAGACGGCTAAAGTCAATTACACCTTTATGTTCTTCCATATAACGCACATTTCATTCATAATATTATAAATACAGGCTTATAATTCCTTCACGTTTTTCTGAATTGTGTGAAATGGCCAAAAAAAAGAGGAAAAACAAAACGATTTTGTGGTCACCCACCAAGCTCAATTGGTTTAGTCTTGACTCCTGGTTGGTGATTGGAAACCTGTTTATTGAGTGGAGTGCCAAACGAGATGGACAGAAAAAGGCCTAAACCATCAGGTGCCCAATTCAGGAAAAGAAGAGGAGAAACGGGCTAAAGATAAAGGTAGGTAGTACGTTCTCATGCTAGGATGCACGTTTTCCATTTGTTTAAAACCGGTTAACTGGG
The DNA here is from genome assembly GCA_006937985.1 of Aphyosemion australe. Lineage (NCBI taxonomy): Eukaryota > Metazoa > Chordata > Actinopteri > Cyprinodontiformes > Nothobranchiidae > Aphyosemion > Aphyosemion australe. The sequence continues at coordinate 500,790 of SSNS01000417.1, forward strand.
GATTTTAACGGTTAAATTCGGTCAACTAATTGCTAACAGAGCTAATAGGGCTGAAAGTTTGAAACGAATGGTTGGAATAAATTCCTTGAATCCTTTTTTAATGATTCAAGCGCGCCGCGAGGACTCGTTAAATGCGCACTGCAGCCTGCCTCCTGAACAACAAAAACACGTTGGTCATGATTCATGTTCACACAGCCTAATAATGAATAAACTCTACAAGCAGAAAAAAGTCCCCAGTCCTCACTAACTATCCTGTTAGTGGCATTTCCAGCACTACTGAACATGTTAATGAAATACATTACTGATCTACTGGTCATAGTGTAACTGGATATATTTAGATGTGTTATTTTGACTAGGATGATGAGTGATATTAATACCACCTTAAATGTTACTGAAATATAGGTGAATATTGTTCTATAAAATATTAATTAACTATAAATATCAAATGGGAAAGAGGGACGTAGACAACACCCGTTGATTTAATACATATTATTTAGGCTTTTATAAGAAGAGTCTGACATCACAGCTTCATCATTTAGTTGTTTTATTGCACATCTTTAGCAGCAGACCACAGTCTTGTTTGGACAGATTTGTCAGAAGTGTGGCTCCTTCATTGCATTTGTTACACTGATTATTTTTCACATGCTTTGTTCAGTAATAAAAGGTGGCCTTTCTGGTAGTCTACAGTTTTTTTTTATGTCAGTTTAAATTGCAGTTTCAGGGGCAATTCTAAAATATTTTTGATCATCATCTGCCACTGGTCAGGATGAGCCACCCACCTCCCCTGCTGGACAAGACCTGCCATCCATCAGTCACAGCCTTGACCCTTGAGGAAGAGTTACTGTGTGCATGTGTGTGTGTGAAGGGGGGGGCACTCAAGGGATGTCTTGCCCGGGGAGTAATTCCATGTAGAACCGCCACTGACTGACCTGTTAAAGCCTTATGCTCCATCCCGAGCCCTCAGGTCCACCAACCAGAATCTTCTAGAAATTCCAAAGACCAGATATAAAAGTCAAGGTGATCTCTCTTTCCAGGCTGTTGCTCCCCGACTTTGGAATGAACTTCCTTTATCCTTACATAGTACTGAAAGTCTGGTCACCTTTAGAAAGCAGCTGAAGACCCTTTTATTTAAAACTGCTTTTACTTAAAGGAGTCATCACCTATAATAGCGTGGATATCTACGTCCTATTATAGTCTTTTAGACCATTAAAATAAATTGTATTGGAAAAATAAACTAAAAATGTGCTTTTCTGATCCGTTTTTTGTAAAGGGCATATTTTCTCGTGAGATCACATGCGACCTACGGGATCCAACAGTACGAGCCCGAGCCTCGCCGAGTGCGTAATGGCTTCTTCTCTTGTTGTTGAGGTTTTTTTCAGCGAAGCGCCGTAAACCGGAAAATGATGGGACGCAGCATTGGAGATCTGTAAACAGTCTGGATGGGACAAAGCAAGCTAAACAGCCTGGCATCGGCTCATCATGCTGTTGTGAAGATGGAATACACAAACCGAGTGGACTTTTTTCCCCGTAACACGGATCAGCAACAGTAAGACATAATTTATGCGTTTCATGTTATGAAATGAGCTTTGTTGTGCTGGTTTGTTCGCTGCTGGTTCATATTTGGTTATAACTGGCCTTTGTGACGACATATAGGCCAGAGCTCAAGCTCTCGTTCTGGAGTGCGCGTGCTCGTGGGGTGCATGTGAGCTGGTTGAAGAAGGCAAGATTAAACAAACGCTTCAATGTTAAATATCGACTTCTTGACCAGTGAAAAATCATTAGGAAGCCATTATAGACATTTTTTCAAGTGGAAAAGTGAACATTTCAGGTGATGACCCCTTTAAATCTTTGTGTTTTATTCCTTTTTAACTGGTATTTATAATCATCTTTACTTGTTTTATCATTTTATAACTTTATGACTTTGTTTTCTGTTTTTTATTGATTTGTTTTATTCTGTTGTTTTGTTTTAAGATCATTTTATGATGACTTTATTTTTTGTTTTGTTGATCTTTCTGAAGCACTTTGTGATTCTTTTTCTGTGATAAGTGCTACTTGTTTGTAAATAAACTTTGTTATATTGATTTTAAACACCTCAGCATGCATCTATTATTGTTACACCAGGCCCTCTGAACAACCTGGGGCGTGACAATCAGAACAATAAATCCTAGCTGTTACAGGTTCATCACATTATTACTGGAGTTTCACGCATGATGATCATCTAACAGAGTTTCAACGTAAATATAAAAGCTAGAAGATTGAATATGAATCTAGAGGTAAAAGACAGAAAACATTTAACAGCTTTTCTGGTTTTATCATCAACTGATCATCAGTTCACAGAAAATGGATGAAGAAAGTCTCAGTTCATTCCTGAAATAGCTCCTATGGAGCTGCACTGACTTACTTATGTTGTTCTACATATTGTTTTACATTTAAATGATTGATCATTTAAAGTTTTTCTCCAGAGGTAAAAACATAGAAGCAGCAGATGTTGCTCAAAAATACAGAAAACAGAAAAATAAAAACATCAACTCCAAACATTCATCATCATGATCCAGTCAGTCTCTTTCTACACAAACTGCTGCTTCAGCCTCTGAGGATCATCAGGACTCAGCTCATCTCCTCTTCTGGTCAAAGATCATCATGACTCCACCTGTAGAGAGAAGAAGAGAGGAGGTGACTTCCTGTTCCCAGACTCTCTCCATCAGCTGTCAGTCAGTGATGCAGCACATCCTCCATCAGCAGCAGCTTCCTTTCAGCTCTCATGTTAACGTTAAACACACACACTCTGTGTGTTGATGAACATCTCATCTGCTTCTGACACATCAGCTGACTCCTAAACATGGAGGCTGTCCCTGAAGACATCTGGATCAGACTAATGACAGAAGGACAGCTGGACAGATGTGCTGAGTGGCCTTCAGCAGAGGTTCTGCTCTGTAGAAAGACCACATGGTTCCTGAAATCAGAGCCAGTGATTTACAGGCTGCAGTCAGACTGATCTCAGAACTGTGACAAAGATAAAAGTGATCAGCTGTTTCCTGTTGAAATGAGAGAAGCAACAGTCTGAGATCAGATCTGATGGAGACACTTTGATGGATGAGGACCACTGTCTCTATACATGTTGAAGGCTGTCAGCTGGAATCCAGCTTGATCTCCTGGAGACATGAACACAACAACACTCATCTTCACATCAACACAACAAGCTTCTGGCTCTTCTGATTGGCTGATTGTTGTCCAATCATCAAGCCTGTCACCATTCTCCTCTCACAGCTGGACTGAGGAAAGCAGCCACTGGGAAGCTGCAGCTTTACTGGAAACACTGGATCTTTGCTTTGATCTTAACTGGGTTTAGTTCAATCCTGCTGACAGCAGCCTGGACTCACTCCACCCAGATACTGACCTCAGAGTCTGCAGGTTGTAGTCTGGACTCTTCACAAGATCCAACAGCTGTTTAACATCTGGATCCTTCAGGTCATTCCAGCTCAGGTCCAGTTCTGTCAGATGGGACGGGTTGGACTTCAGAGCTGAGACCAGAGAAGAACAGCTGATCTCTGACAACTTGCAGCTCCTCAATCTGAATAAAGAATAAAAGCAGTGAGCGGAAGCCAACAGGATGCAGGTTAAAACAGTCCAACAGAACCAGTTAAAGAGTTCTGATTAATATTAATGACATCAATAAAGACGTGGTGACTTCAGCTCTTAAACTCCGTCAGCTCCACCAGCAGCTCCATCAATACAAACTCATGTTGTTCAGCCAAATGATTCAAGTTTGACAGAAAACAAACAAGTCAGGAGGAATTCTGGAGGAAATGGGAATAAACGTCTATTTGTTGATGTTTGTAAAGACATGAATGATTCTACCTGTGTTCCATTGTTAGACAGGATACTGCATCACACACACAACTGATCTGAGATCAGTGTCATTACCACAGAAACAAGAACTCATTCACCACAAACAGTTCATTTATTCACATTTCCTCTCTAGAAAAGAAACATTATATGAAATTCAGATTTATTGGAGTCAAACTGACTTGAAGTTTTGAAACAAGCAGATTTCTGCAGTTTAGCATCAACACAACTTTCACATCAGATTCATCTGAACACAAAACTAAAACATGGAGTCTGACCTCAGAACCTTCAGTCTACAGTCTGGACTCTTCAGGAAACCACAGAGCTCCTTCACTCCTGAATCAGACAAGTTGTCATTCCTGCTCAGGTCCAGTTCTGTCAGATGGGACGGGTTGAACTTCAGAGCTGAGACCAGAGAACAGCTGATCTCTGACAAACTGCAGCTCCTCAATCTGAATAAAGAATAAAACCAGTGAGCTGAAGCCAACAGGATGCAGGTTAAACAGTGCGTTGGTTAAATATTCTGTTTTTATTCAGAAATGACAGACCCCTTATGGTTGAATTAAATCAAATCAAACAAAAACCCTGAAAATGAGCTTGTGTCACAGCCTGATTTTAATCACAAATAAACTAAACTCATTTCTTTTGTAACTAAATTAGCAGGTGTGTGTTGACCTGAATGTATCTGCTGCTTAGCAACCACTTCATCAATACATCCATAAAACTCAGCAGCAATGTTCAAGTTAAATGAAGTTTATCATAATAAAATGAGCAGATAGTAGAGAAGACATTGCTTGTGATGTCAATGAGTTCCTGCAGCCAGACCCCAACAAACAGCGGGATCCATGAGCCCACATATGCACAGTTGCCATGATTTTCTGTTTTTTAATGTTTTGTCGTGACCTGTCCGGCTGTAAAGCAATCAGAATTTATGTCTGAGTGCTGAAAATAAGCCTTACAGTTTTACTCTCAGATGGAGCGTTATAAATTCAGGTATAATGCCCCGCCTGATATAAAAACTTTATTAGAAATGCTTTCGGTTGTTTTAAAGGCCCTATCAGTGATATTCATAGAAATCATGGTAAAAACTGCGACTCTTTAGCGCCATGCAGTTTCGAGTAAGTATTGCAGCTACGGTGGCCCACTCAAAAAGGCAACAACTCCAGCGTTCACTCCAGCTATCTGGTTCGTTTTTTTATAAAAAAGCATGAGATTGATTTATTTCCAGTCTCTGTAGCCTAACCCACACAAAGCATATAACTACTCAAGCAGGTAAAAAACATTTTTTAATGAGTGTTCAGTCTTAATGCATAATGCCACACGTAGCCCCCCCTCCCCCCGCGCGACGAGGCGGCGCTATCCTACACCCCCCTTAGTCAACAAACATCACGGCTGTGAACATTTCTAGGGGAAACACTGCTGTTAGCTGTTATATCAACCTACCAGTCCTGAAGGAAGCTAGCATAGCTATCTGTCACCGATTCACACACGGAGGAGGGGTGGCATCAGCTGTGGCGTCCGTCATGTGGATCAGAGCAGCGGAGTAAACAAGAGTCTGCCGGTTAGCCATCAGCTGATCGGTGTGCGCCGCAATGAGGATCGAGATGGAGCTAACATCAACCACTGGCTGTTTAGCGATCGGATAGCCGATGAGGTTTGGCTGGAGCCGGGGACACGCTGTGGAAATAAACTACCGGTAACTAATGCTAACATGGCTACCGGCTAGCGGACCACCGTTGGGAGAGACACGGCAGGCTGCGGTAAGAGAGGAGACTTTAATAGTAGGAGCTTTCTTGAAGAAGGACTTTGGAACTGATATGTTGGGACCGGATTGGGAGCTTTATTATGAAGAAAAGATCAGCTGAGGTGAGTCATAAAAACAACACTTAGAGGCTGGTGTCTAGCTGTTGCGGGCGGGGTTCTCATCATATGCGGCTGCTGAGTGTTGGAAATCAATAAGACCTGACATATTTGATGTGTCTTTTGATTTCATTGTTTGTTATTCAAACTAACAAAGTCCAGCAACAGTGTAACAGCTAGTCTCGTCTCTTCTTAGTTGAATTGTCAGACGCCATGCTTCCACGGCGCACTGCTGCCCTCTGCTGTTTCTTTCAGGTTACAGTCATAGTGCAAACGCGTAACTCAGAGCTGTATGTCCCTAAATAGCTACCGTATTTCAAGATGGAGGATGACCATGGAGCGTGGACCACAATTTATGTATTAAAAATGTAAAATTTGAAGCTGAGAGGAATATTTAGAACTGATGTTGGTGAGAAATATTAATGAAAAGGGACAAGTTTGTGCACTGGATACACAGAATTTGGTAGTAAACAGGTAAAAATATTACACATTGTGGCTTTAAATCCCAACGGACACTGAGACAGAAATGAAAGAGAAAGGGGGGAGAGGAAAGGAAGAGGTGGGGAGAAAAAAGTTCACAAAAATAAACAATAATGGATGTACAAGAATCTGCTTCTAGACCTGCAGAAAGAGAGAGAGAGAGAAAAAAAAGAGGACACACGAAAATGCAACAGAACCAAAACATCACTGCACCAACAACATGAGGATGTATAACAGAAGCAATTTTTGCTGAAAAGCACTTTCAACCTTTTTCAGTGATGTACCCCCTGTGATTCATTTTTTCAGTCAAGTACCCCCTAACCAGCACAAAGCATTTTTGGTTGTAAAAACAAAAGACCTAAAACTGAGCACTGGTTAGGGAAAATGAAATTAGCCTACTCCTTCTGAATATTACATTTTATTTAATTTTATGAACTTTTTATTATTTTTCATGAAATATTTATTAAATTATTTTTTAAAGGATTTTTGCATGGATGCTATTTTTTAAATATATGTATATTTTCTCACGTACCCCCTGGAGTGCCTTCAAGTACCCCCAGGGGTACTAGTACCCCCTTTTGAGAAACAATGCTCTAGAGGAATGTCCAATAGTGAGTGTGAGGGGCCACAGACCTGCCCCCAAAGACCCATGGAGGATGGAGGAGATCCAAGCCCCAGAGATCCTGAGGTTTCCCCCAGAGCGTGGGGACCCCAGGGAGACCGCCGCCGGAGCAGCCCCAATCCCCTTCCAAAAGGCGTAGAAGATCACCCCAGGGGTCCAACCAGCAGCCGTGCCAGAGGCCCAGAGAGATTGATTTGATGTGAAGGCACAGGCTGTTTCAAGTGTAATATGGTCTAACTAAAGATTTCTATACTGGTTAATGCAAAGATTATTTTATTTTTCCAGTTTATGAGGATAGCTTTCTTAGCGATACATATAGCAGTCAGAACCACGTGAACTGAGTTTCTATGCGGACATCGTCCAGGTTTCCCAGCAAGCACAGTAAGGGGGAAATTGGGATTTCACATTTCAGACACTTTGACAGGTCGTCACATACTCGGCATCAGAATCCCTGAACCGGTGGGCAAGACCACAGTGCATGGATATAATTATCCGGAGTGTTGTCCGTGCAGTGTGTACAGGTGTCAGACGGCGCAAACCCCATTCTGAACATCTGATGACCTGTATAATGTACTCTGTGCAGAATTTTGTATTGAATTAATTGTAAATTGGGGTTCTTAGTCATTTTAAAGATTTTTAAACAAGTCTGGGACCAGAAACTCAGGTCAAAGCTGACTGACAGATCTACCTCCCATTTTGCTATAGGAACTGCTATTGAATCATCTATTCTGGACAGTGTCTTATATATTTTAGACAGTAGTTTCAGGTGGGTGAAATTAAAGAAGTCCAATACCCTTGATGGTACGACAGCGTAGAGCTGCCACCCACACAAAATAAAATTGGAGCGATATCATGTTATAACATATTAACTTTATTGTTCTAACAATATACCTTTCACGTTTTTGTACAATATACTATCACATTTGTACAATATACTATCACGTTTGTACAATATACTATCACATTTGTACAATATACTATCACATTTGTACAATATACTATCACGTTTGTACAATATACTATCACATTTTTACAATATACTATCATGTTGTAACAATATAATTTTCACGTTTGTACAATATTGTAAAAACGTGATAATTGTATTGTACAAACGTGAAAGGTATATTGTTAGAACAATAAAGTTAAGATGTTATAACATGATATCGCTCCAATTTTATTTTGTGTGGGTGGCAGCTCTACGCTGCCGTATGATGGTGTTAGTAATTCTACTTTATTAAAGGAACATGGGGCAGGATCTTTAAAAAATCTGTAAAAAATTAAACATGTATGTTCATTTTTTCAAAGCTAATGGGTGATGAAGCGTTATAAACCTAAAAGAATGAGGCCACCCATGTATCGTTCCATTTTCTTAAACAGGCTGTTTGCTGCAAAATGCGCTGCAGTTTGGTCACGAATTTCCCGCGCTGCCCTACGGATGTGGCGTCAATTGACACTGCTTGCGCGTTCACGACAGCTTTAAAACAGAAAGAAAATGTGTTCGACACTGCAGATCGGTAGGTGGTGCTATTGCACCTTAAGTTGCTTGCCAACCGCCAAACTCCAAAAGAAGAACTGTGGGAATGGATTCTACTGCAACCAGCAAACGACCAAGCGTGGCACAAAGGAGGTTTATTCAGCGGCATCTCGTGAGTCAAAGACCAAATATGGTAAAAGACAGGCAGGGACCTGAATCTATATCGGATACGTGATTGACGAATGGAGGCTGCTTCAACTATATCTGGGACTCAAAAAGGATGCTGCCATGGCTCATTTCCTAGTGAGCAGGTAAGAAACATTATAGGTTGTGTTTAGAGATGATGACAATGATCTGACCTCACCGACGACTCAGAGAGAGCTAGCGTGCAGTAGCATTAGCTGTGATCATGCTACAGTAGTAGCATTAGCTGTGATCAGGGCTGCAGCGTGGATTGCTTCGCCGCAATATTGTCCGTAAGAGCGGCGGGGAGTTGCCTTTTCAGCGTGAGATATTGGAGGTGTGGCATGAGAGCGTGTGAAGAGGGTCAGGTAATGGTATTTTTGTGTTTGTGTAACATAGCCGTCTGTGCACGCTCCCGTGCTGGGCTGCAGTTACTCGCAGAGCCGGGCGCGTCGCTCGTGAGCATCGTTTCTTTTTTCCTGCCTCTAGTTCCTTTAAGCTTAAATTTATGTTTAACTACAGATTTTATTTGTTGATATTCTAAAAATCTATTCTTGTCAATCCCATATTGGGAGACTATTCTGTTAAATGGGATAAAATGTATTCCTTCAAATATATGTTCAAGGTATAAGATTCCTTTACCCTTCCAATCTGAAAAGTTCATCATATTGTTGTTTTGTAAAATGTCAGGGTTATTCCAGATGGGTGTGCGCCTATGGGATTAGTGAAGTTTTAGATATTCCCACCATGCTGCCAGAGAGGTGCTGATATTAATACTTTTAAAGCTTTCGTGTCTTTTAAAGTTTGAGCTGATAAATGGTAGGGCCAAAAGCTCTATATTATTGCAAAGTGTCTGTTCTACATCTAACCAGGACTCGTCTAGTGGGTTAGGCTTTAACCATCTTGATAGGTATTGGAGCCTGTTGGCTAAGAAATAATTATAAAAGTTGGGCAGATCCAGCCCTCCTCTATCTTTGGTTTTCTGTAGTGTTTTTAAGCTAATTCATGGGGGTTTATCCTTCCAAAGGAATTTAATGATGGAGGAGTCCAGGGTCTTCATTTATCAACCGTACTTACGAACAGATCTGTGAGTATTTTGTGCATAGGAACTATTTTATGCATTGTGTAGTAGTATTCATCATTTTGTACGTGTGTGACGTACGCCTCCGCTTGTCTTCCACCAGAGGGTGCAGAAGGACAGGAGCAGCACCTCAAGCAACGCCCTTAACCCTGCTCCACTCTGGGAGAGCCCAGCTGCACCTCATTCAATCAGCCCAATCTCCAGTGAAAAGGGTGCAGCTGGGGAAACCTCAGGGGAGAGAAACTTTGAGACTTGGTCCTTGGAGGTGGAACCTCTCGCTTTTCTCCCCATTCGGTGTCTCACATCCCTTGGTACTGTGGTACATGGTTGCTTAGACTTAGAGTTTGGTCTGTGGACTGATTGTGGGTTTTATTCCCACCGTAGTTGCTAGTTAAAGGTTTCTCCAGAAGGTGACTGGTAAGATCCGGCCTTCTCTGTTTTGTTTTCAGGTTTTGTAATCGACTAGATCCTCAGGTGGTTATAGTAGTAACTTCCCAGTCGCCCTTTTTGACTGGCGCCTTTAGTTATAGTTAATTTAGTATTATTGGTAGTATTATCTTTTGTTGTTTAACTCTCTGCTCCTGCCCTTAGAGAGGGGGACACAGGGAGAATAAAATAAAATCTCTTTGTAAATAGAAGCAGACTTTGAGTTTTCTTTGTGGTAAAACACTTTAATTTTATTTTTATGCATTACTCCTCTCGCTCACTCTCCTAAACGAGCTGAGGACGTAATAACGTGTGTGTGGAAATGACTGTTCCTAAATATAAGAAAATCTCAGATCATGTGTACGAACAGCATCTAGTGGTAGAATGGGGGAACCGTAGTACTGAAGGTCTGAGTCGTCCATACATTATCCTCATCCACAAATTATTCTCAATAAATAATTATGTCTGGAAAAAACAGCTTTATTTTATAATAGGTGCTAAAAACCAATAAAGTACACCTGTGACTGATGGGATCTGACATTGTAGCATGGCTGATGTGTGCTATTGGAGGATTTGGCAAAGCGTGCACTCTGGAGGAAACGTGTCCTCATGCGCGCACTTATCTCCCTGAAGAAGATCCTTCTGGAGCTATGCTGTGATTTGGAACCCTTTGTGGAGCGACAAACCGCACAAACCCGATTACCCTTCATATTCAAGTATTGAAAACTACAAGAACCCCCAGAACCATCCTTTGCTCATACACGCGTTGTCAAGGTAACCAGACAGCTCAAAGGAGGCTGCACTCTCAGACAACATTGATTACCAAACAAGAACAAAACTAACTCTAAACAGAACATGCATACAACTCCTTCAATAAATGACAACAGAGTGGAGCATTCAGTCTTTTTTAAAGTCAGGTTAACCATTTTTCTCTATTTCTGACAGAGACCTCTCCCGACCGCGTTTACAACCTCCTCAACTTGTTTGGTTCTCCTCTACTTTGGCAGCCAGCGCTTCAACCTTGCTGTCAGTAAAGTTTTTCTTTTTTTCCCCGTGAAGAACGCTGGGATTCCCCTCATGAGCTGAAGATGTAGTGTGACCAAATATGGTTAATTGAGGGCGTTTCTGTATGTGGGACACAAGCACCTGGGTACTCACAGGTGGGATTTATCATCAGATGATTGCAGAGGAACATGCTTACGAGAGGCCACCACGTGTTTCATAAATCAGGATTTTGATCGTTCATACAAACATTCTAAATTAGGAAAATATTAATTTTCTATAAATATTAAAAAAAAATATCAATATTTCTATGAACGTTTGATGAATGAGGGCCCAGAGATCTAAACCAGTCAGATGGTGGCTTGCTTGGAATCATTGAGAATAAATAATTGATTCTTGGTAAAACCATCATTTTAATTGTGGCAACTCTCCCCATGAGTGATATCGGTAGAGATTTCAGAATCTCAGTGTAACTTAGCAGAGGGCAACTATTTCATTTCTAGCCCTTCACAAATTGACGGTCTAGTTCATAGTGTTACTTCCTCTTTACGTGTGGCATTAGACAATGTTGCCCCTTTAAAAAAGAAGGTCATTAAGCACAGGAAGTTGGCTCCCTGGTTTAATTCTGAACTGCGTACTTTAAAACAAACCTCTAGAAAATTGGAGAGAACATGGCGCTCTACACACCGGGAAGAGTTCTACTTATCCTGGAAAAATAGTCTAGTGCTTTATAAAAATAAGCTTCGACAAGCTAGAACTGCATATTATTCGTCACTAATTGAGGAGAATAAGAATAATCCTAAATTTCTTTTCAGTACAGTTGCTAAACTTACACAGAATCATAGCTCTGAGCCAGCTATTCCCTTAGCCTTCAGCAGCAACGACTTTATGGAATTCTTCACTAATAAAATAGATTCTATTAGAAACAAAATCATCAGCATCCTCCCCAACACGACTTCTTCTTCCTCAGTAAGTGAGGCAGCATCTGAGGTAACTGTAGAACCTCATCTGTGTTTGAACTGTTTTGATGCAGTTGAGCTTTCAGAGTTATCAAAAATATTAGCTTCATCTAAACCTTCAACTTGTATTTTAGACCCAATCCCAACCAAATTATTTAAAGAAGCATTTCCTTTGGTTACTGCCCCCATTTTAGATATAATTAACCTATCCTTAGTAAATGGATACGTACCGCAGGAGTTTAAGGTTGCTGTAATTAAACCTCTACTTAAGAAACCTTCTCTGGATCCAGATGACCTAATGAATTATAGACCAATATCTAATCTCCCATTTTTATCTAAAGTCCTTGAGAAAATAGTGGCCAGTCGAGTATGTGAGCATCTAAACACTAATGATCTGTTTGAGGAATTTCAGTCAGGTTTTAGAGAGTATCACAGCACTGAAACCGCATTAGTGAAAGTTACAAATGATATTCTCACGGCCTCAGATAAGAATCTTGTGTCTGTTCTGGTCTTGTTGGACCTCAGTGCTGCTTTTGACACAGTCGATCACAATATTCTCTTAGAAAGGCTTGAACATGTTGTAGGGATCAAAGGAACAGCGCTAGGCTGGTTTAAATCTTATTTATCTGACAGATTTCAGTTTGTTCATGTACATGAGAAATCTTCTTCATACTCTAGAGTTACTTGTGGAGTACCACAGGGTTCAGTACTTGGACCAATTCTTTTCACTATATATATGCTTCCAATTGGTAAAATCATTAGACAACATGGGATAAACTTCCACTGTTATGCTGATGATACTCAGTTATATTTATCCATAAACCCTGATGAACCTAATCAGTTAGGTAGATTACAGGCTTGTCTTGAAGACATAAAAATCTGGATGACTCTAAACTTTCTGCTGTTAAATCCAGACAAGACTGAAGTTATCATCTTTGGACCAGAACCTCAGAAAAGGAAACTGCTTAGTCAATCACCTAATCTAAACGGTATTAAATTAGCCTCCGAGAACAAAGTAAAGAACCTCGGTGTAATCTTTGACCAGGACATGTCATTCAAATCCCACGTTAAACAGGTTTGTAGGATTTCCTTTTTCCACCTTCGGAATATTGCTAAGATTAGAAGCATCCTTTCCAGGAGTGATGCTGAAAAACTGGTTCATGCATTCATTACCTCAAGGTTGGATTACTGCAATTCATTACTATCAGGAGGTCCACAGAATGTAGTCAAAAGTCTTCAGCTGGTCCAAAATGCTGCAGCTAGAGTTCTGATGAGAATTAAAAAGAGAGACCACATCTCTCCTGTTTTAGCTTCCCTACATTGGCTGCCTGTTAAATTCAGAATAGATTTTAAGATCCTCCTTCTCACATATAAAGCTCTTAATAATCAAGCTCCATCATACATCAGTGATCTGATTGTTCCATATGTTCCTAACAGAGCACTTCGCTCTCAGACTGCAGGTTTACTGGTGGTTCCTAGAATATCTAAAAGTAGGATGGGAGGCAGATCTTTTAGCTATCAGGCTCCTCTACTGTGGAACCAGCTCCCAGCATTAGTGCGTGAGGCAGACACCTTGTCTACTTTTAAGACTAGGCTCAAAACTTTTCTATTTGATAGGGCTTATGGTTAAATTCTGATGTTAGCCCAGGTTTAGACGAGTGGGGAGCAGAGGGAGGTGGAGTGTACAGAGGGGACTACTGTCGTTAAAGACTTCTCCCTGGCCCTGCCTCCCACATGCCTCCATCTAAAAGGCTAGGTTATCCTGAGTTATCTCTGTAGTTATGCTGCTATAGGCTTAGACTGCTGGAGGACATACTGACCACTTTCCACACTCTGCTACTCTCTTCTACCACCACTCTCTAACTGCATTATTTCCTGTTATTCCAGCTGTTAACTTTATTTTCTCTCTAAGTGTTTTTCTCCCCAGAAGAAGCTACACTGGCGTTCTGCTGAGCTGTGGTGGCCTCATGGAGGGGGCCATCGGCTGGCACACTGCTGCCAACCACCTAACATTCTCCCTTTCCTGATATTACATCTTACTTTCTTTAACATAGAATGTGCTACTATTAGTTCACCTATTGAATTAATTATAGATTCACTCAGATAAAGACAATAAAGTTTCTCTTACTCTTACTAAATAGAACTTCTACTAAGAAATCACAGTGTAGCCATAGAAACACTACTTGATATATGTGGTGTGTGTGTGTGTGTGTGTGTGTGTGTGTGTGTGTGTGTGTGTGGGTGCGGGGTGTGCCTGTGCCTGCTCTGTCTTCTCAACCCCCAGTGAGCCGTAGCGGATGGCTGCTCATACTGAGCCAGGATCCTCTGGAGGTTTCTTCCTGTTAAAAGGGAGTTTTCCTTCCCACTGTCGCTAAATGCTTGCTTAGTATGAGGATTGTACCAACACAATGACACTAGTCAGTGTCTTGATGCAATCTGCTGGGTCCCTTATATAGGAAACTTTTTTACTGATTGGCTTATGAACTGAACTGTATTGGAATGTTTACTTTGTGAAGTGCCTTGAGACGACTCTTGTCGTGATCTGGCGCTATATAAATAAACTGAATTGAATTGAATTGAATTGAATTTCCATCTTTAAAAGTGGGGTGTAGTTTAGTTTTGTTAAATCTGCCAGCCTGGGAGAGTATGTAACATTCCCTGATTCCCTAGGCGATGGTGGCAGAGGAGTTTAGTGGCTGCCTTGCAATCGGAAGGTCGCAGGTTCACGACCCGCTCAGTCTGTCGCTGTCATTGTGTCCTTGGGCAAGACACTTAACCCACCTTGCCTGCTGGTGGTGGTCAGAGGGACCGGTGGTGCCAGTGTACGGCAGGCCCCGCCTCTGTCAGTGCGCCCCAGGGCAGCTGTAGCTACGATGTAGCTCATCCCCACCAGCGTATGAATGTGTGTGTGAATGGGTGGATGACTGATTGTGTTGTGAAGCACCTTGGGGGGTTGTAGAACCCTAGAAAGGCGCTATACAAATACAGGCCATTTACCATTCCAATGGTGTATTAACGGAATTGACCTTTCGCCGAGCCCCACCCTCCTTAGTTACTGTTGCTAAGTCCTACAAGCAAGTGATCAAACTGGGTCAAACACTGACCAGTGTGGCAGATCGCCACGATGGAAAGACGTAGACAGATGCGTGTCAGCGACATTTTTTTGGAGCAATTCCTCCGCAGTATCATCCAGATCGAGGCAAAAAGGGTTACAGTAGCAGTGGAGGGATATGTTCAAAATATAAAAATATGTGTCGGCTCCGCTGAGCAAAGCGTAGCAGGGAACAAGGAGTTGGGAGCATTCCACATGCGAAGGACTGACTGGAGCAGGAAGAAGGCAGCGTCTGGGGACGCATGGATCAGAGGAGCGGTGGCGGGGATGCGGTGTGACCAAGAGGAGTCAAGTGGCGTGTCTGTGGAGTTAGGCTGGTTGGTTTGTGAGTACGGTTTACTCAGGGTCTGGAACACGGAACATGGACCAGGAGGAGCTCATGCATGAAGAACACACGATGACTGAGCGAGTGAGAGGTGAGAGAGCCTTTTGGATAGTCTGGGAGGTGGACCTGCACCCAGCCGCGGGCGGGGAGCACTTGGCTTGGCTGTTGCTGGTTGAGCTTGATGAGGAGGTTCTGACAATACGCAACAAAGGAGACACGACTACTCTAACGCTTAGCTTCACCATCTTGTTTGAAGTTGTCGGACAGTAACAGTTACTATCATGTGTGATGGCCATTTTGGGGGCGGGGCCGGCGAAAGGTCAATTGAGAGAAGAGAAATGAATTGGGAGAACCGTAGATTTTAAACAGTTTATCAAATAATCTGAAACTCTTGAAAAAGAGTTTATCAGTTCAATTGCTTGGGAGAGAGAGAATTAAGAATGCTGGAGAAAAAGTAACTCATCATCTGCATAAAAACTGATTTTATGTTCTATTTTCTTACACTTTATGCCTTCAGTAACTGTAGTTTGCCTGATTGCTGCTGCTAGTGGTTCAAAAAAATAGCAAACAGTGAAACTCTAAGACTGCAGTGTTTTATATGAGGTAGACTAGTGTGTCCACCTTGATCTGAATGTGTATGCATACGATGCAAGTATGTGTCTTTGTCATCAGTTACATTTTGACAGAATGGTTAGGCTTTGATAGCTTCAGTTTGACACATATGTGAATGGTATATTTCCCAGTGTTGTATCATGTTTGCTTGTGTGTAGAGTTTTGGCACAATGAGCAAAGTTTTGCAAAAGGTGTTCAAGCAACGGGCAAAAACTGTAAACATCTACAGCGCCTCCTGCTGGGCTCCTGATGAAGTTACCTGAACTCTGTTATTGTAGAGCTGCTATGCATGTATGAGGATATTGTTGAATGCTGCATCAGGTCACATGATCTCTATATTTGACCCCCCAACGTGTCCAGAAACTATTTAAGGGTTAAACACAGAAAACCTCCAACAGCTGCAGTGAACTGACCTCAGAACCTCCAGTCTACAGTTTGGACTCTCCAGTCCAGAACTCAGAACCTTCACTCCAGAACCAGGCAGGAAGTTCCCACTCAGGTCCAGCTGTGTCAGATGGGACGGGTTGGACTTCAGAGCTGAGGACACAACTTCACAGTGAGTCTCCGAAAGTGCAGAACCAGAACCAGTTCTGTGATGAGAGAAAAGTTCAAGTCAGTGGTAATAAAATCAGAGAACCTGTCTGATAAACAGCCTGAAATCAGATGATGACTAAACAGTGATGTCATCATCTGATGAACATCTGCTCTTCACATCTGTGCTTCATCTGGTCCATCTGACTGTCTGACATGAGCCAGTGAATCTGTTCAGTCTCTTTCACACCTGCAGTGTGAGAATCTGAGTTTAGCTTTAATCTGCAGATGAAGGAGGGAACATGGCGTTCCATTTCTGCTTCCATCATGTCCAGAGTCTGTCAGTAGGATCTGATCCAGAGTCAGAATCGACACGTCTGCTGTAGAAAAACACTTGGACTCTTTTCTAGTTTCCATCTGAGCTCAGAACCTTTAGACTGAGTTCAGCTCAGTGAACAGGTCCAGTTGGAAAGATGATCTCTTTGCTTCCTGTTCCTGTCAGCTCCAGCTGTTGGGTCCACCACTGGGTGGACTGGGATTCAGAGCTCTAATGTGGAACAGTGAGGTGTGTGTGGACACACTTCACCAGAAAGCAGTGATGGATTTGTTGTTTGTTCTTAAAAAAGGAACCAAATCAACCAAGTTCAACCTCAACAAAGCTTTGCTGCAGAAAGAGGCAGCAGAGAGTGTTGATCTGTCCAGAATCAGACTCTAAACCTTCTGATTCACTTTGACGTATTTTTCAGTCACTAAAGAGATTTTCTGTTGAAACTGAGCAGCTCTAATAACTACTACTGACTGATGTTCATCAACACATCTGGACTCACCTGAACTTTCTGCAGTTCCTCACAGCTGGAATCAGTCTCTGTCGTCCCCATGCTGATGCGTTGTACTTGTCCAGGTCCAACTCCTCCAGAACCTCCTCTGACATCAGCAGCATGTAGGCCAGAGCTGAACACTGGATCTCTGAGAGTCTCTCTGATCTGTTCTCTGACTTCAGGAACTTTTGGACCTCCTGATAAACTGAGAGGTCCTTCATCTCCATCAGACAGTGGAAGATGTTGATGCTTCTGTCTGGAGAGTCTCCATAACTGTTCATCTCCTTCAGGTTGTTGATGATTCTCTGGATGGTTTCTGGACTGATCTGTGTCTGACCCAGCAGACCTCCTAAGAGTCTCTGGTTGGACTCCACAGAGAGGCCATGAAGGAAGCGGACAAACAGGTCCAGGTGGCCGTTTTTAGTGCTGAGGGATTTCTCCATGACTCTCTTCAGGAAGTCCTCCAGAGATGAGTGTCTGTAGTCTCCTCCCAGGAAGTTCTTCACCACCTCCATGTTCCTGCTGATGAAAGAGTGGAACATGTAGACTGCAGTCAGAAACTCCTGAACGCTCAGATGAACAAAGCAGTAGACTGGTTTCTGGAAGATCACACACTGTCTTTTGAAGATCTCTGTACAAACTCCTGAGAACACCGAGACCTCTGAGACATCAAGACCACACTGCTCCAGATCTTCTTGGTAGAACATGATGTTTCCTTCCTCTAGATGTTCAAACGCCAGCCTCCCCAGCTTCAGAAGAAGCTCCCTGTCAGCCTCCATCAGCTCCTGTGGCCTGGTCTCAGGTCCTTCATGGTACTTGTTCTTCTTCCTCTTTGTCTGAACCAGCAGGAAGTGTGAGTACATGTCAGTCATGGTCTTGGGCAGCTCTCCTCTCTGCTCTGTAGTCAACATGTTCTCCAGAACTGTAGCAGTGATCCAGCAGAAGACTGGGATTCCACACATGATGTGGAGGCTCCTGGAGGTCTTGATGTGGGAGATGATTCTGCTGGACAGCTCTTCATCACTGAACCTCCTCCTGAAGTAGTCCTCCTTCTGGGCGTCAGTGAAGCCTCGTACTTCTGTTAGCCTGTGGACACATGAAGGAGGGATCTGATTGGCTGCTGCAGGTCTGGAAGTGAGCCAGACCAGAGCCGAGGGAAGCAGGTTCCCCTTGATGAGGCTTGTCAGCAGCACCTGGACTGAAGACCTCTGTGTGACCTCAGAAACCAGCTGACTGCTGCTGAAGTCCAGTGGAAGTCTGCTTTCATCCAGACCATCAAAGATGAAGAGAAGTTTCCAGACAGCCAGCTTCTCTGCTGGGAGCTTCTGGAATGTTGGATAGAAAACACGGAGCAGCGTGAGAAGACTGTGCTGCTCGTCTCTGATCAAGTTCAGCTCCCTGAAGGAAAGCAGAAGCACCACATGGACATCTTGGTTCTCCAAGCCCTCGGCCCAGTCCAGAGTGAACTTCAGCACTGAGAAGGTTTTTCCAGCTCCAGCGACGCCATTGGTCAGAACCACTCTGATGGCTCCATGTTGCTCAGGTAAGGCTTTAAAGATGTCCTGGCACCTGATTGGAGCATCATGGAGCATCTTGGTCTTGGAAGTGGTCTCCAGCTGCTCCACCTCATGTTGGGTATTAACCTCTTCACTCTGTCCCTCTGTGATGTAGAGCTCAGTGTAGATCCTGTTCAGGAAGGTTCTACTTCCTGCTTCATCACTTCCTTCAGCCACACGTTCACATCTCCTCCTCAGACTGAGCTGATGTTCTTCTAAAACCTCCTGCAGACCAACATCTGCTGAGAAATGTGACACAGAGCAGATCTGAATGCTGCAGCAGAACCTCCAACATTTTATTGGTAGTTCAATCTGAATCATCTTCAGAATGATCTGAAATCTTCATTCTGAACCAAACAACTACGTGTTTTAAACCAACAGGTTAGCAGAAACGTCTCACCTGGTCCTGAGCTGCTCTGATTGGCCGTCTCTTCCTGATGTTCTGGAAGCTTCTTGTTGGCAGCAAACAGCCTGTTTAGAGCTCCAGATTTAGGACTTTTCACATCAAACATTAAATGTGTTCAAACTTTCATCCTGCTGTGATTCTGGAGAAACGTCTTCAAACTAAACAATCAAATCTCTCATTTCATCACAACTGAACAAAGTGACAGGAAATCCAAGTCAAAACTGATAACAGCTGCATTTTCACCTGCTCAACTTGGTTTTAAACACTTTAGAACTCCACTAATTCATCACTTCTACCAGGAATCAGCAGGAATTCTGGTTTTTCTGTCTGAGGAGTGAAAGGAATCAGTTAGAAACAGTTTTCTCACTTTGTGTCTGAAGGTCCAGATTCACTGAAGACTACAGGTTCCATCATGGAGTTTTCACTCTTCATAGACAGACAGCTGGGTCCTGGAGGTTCTGCTCTCCCTCTGAGGTTCTGACCTCTGAAACACAAACATGTTGTAACTCAGATCACATCAATCAGTGAGAAATTCTCTGATGAAACGATTTCAGAAGCTCTGAACACACAAACTGCTGCAGAGAATCAGAAGGTTTCATGTTTGGAACTGAGGTCAGATGAAAGCTTCTCTAGATGATGGACATCAGAGAGG
The DNA here is from genome assembly GCA_006937985.1 of Aphyosemion australe. Lineage (NCBI taxonomy): Eukaryota > Metazoa > Chordata > Actinopteri > Cyprinodontiformes > Nothobranchiidae > Aphyosemion > Aphyosemion australe. Next base: position 520,735 of record SSNS01000417.1, read on the forward strand.
AGAAACCTGAAGAAGTTCAATCAGCTTCATCAACACTTTTCTTACTTTGTGTCTGAAGGTCCAGGTCCACTGAGGTCTGGAGGTCTGGACTGGGAGGAGCTGCTCTTCATAGGTGGACAGCTGGATCCTGGAGGTTCTGCTTTGTTCTCCTCTTCCTCCACAGAAACGTCCATCTTCCTCCTGAAACTGATGTTTCATGTTTGAATCCAAAACTATTTCTTTTTAGAGTTAACAAGACAAACAAGGTTCATTTACTAAAGAAGGTAATCAGTCACGTCTCTGCCCAGTCTTTTAGTTTTTGTTACATTTTCTTCTTTTAAATTTACTAAAACTGATCATTTTTTCCTGAATGTAAAACCTCATTATGCATTTTGCTTTGTGTCATTTTGATTAAGTTCTGACAGGTGAGAACTTTCTTTTATATTATAGTAAAGACTCATCTCTGCTATAACTAGAATAAATATTTCATAATTTTATTGTAACTTTTTGAAGAAACAGTCAAACCACCTCCAGATTATTTGTTTGTTCCTTTTCCAGGACTTTTTTTCTCCCAAATCCTGGAAGGTAATTTTGAGAACTCTTACATTTACAGCTTTGTTACTTCTGTTAAATGATGTGGTTTTGAAAGTTATTTTAGATTAAAAACTTTACTGGAAAACAAAATGATATAGAACCTGGATCATCATTATGAGGTACCTTGACTCAGTATTTATCCAACGATCTACAGTAAAACTAGGATTTATTTATGCTGGTTACAGTGTCAGTGATCCTTTACCAGAACCCAAAGATAATTCGTTGTCACCTCTAAGCAGGGGCAGAAATCCCATTTCATTTTTGGGGGAGACAGTAAACAGTAAAATTTCAGAGTAATTTTTGGGGGGTGACATAAAAAAAATGGCTGTCTCCTGCTGTTCTGCAAATTGCAGGTTAGGCCTCCATCATTAGTCTAGTCTTATGTTTTACTTTTGTCCTTTAGTCATCTGTTAGTGTTCTTTCAGCATTGAGTTCTAGTGTCTTCTTGTTATGTTTCTGTATCTTATTGTCTTATCTGGTTTAGTCCTCTTGTGTTCTTGTATTGCCTCCCTGCTCAGTTTATTGGTCACACCTGTCTTCCATCTGTTATCAGTCATCAGTGCACCTGCTCCCTTTGTCTTCATTCTCCTCCTACAGTATTTAAACTCAGTCCTGTTCATAGCTCCTCCTTGCGGATGCTGCTGCAAAGGAGGCGTTGGGGAGTCCGGAAGTGGCCATGGGGGTGGGGATGGGTCAGCTGGAGTGTCGGGCCGAGATAGGTCGGGTGGCTCGGGACCTGTGGCAGGCCTCCTGGGATGTGGGGGTTACTGGGAGGGGTTATTTTGAGTTGCAACGGCGCGTGGGGGTCCGTAGGCCTGCCCTTGTTTGTGGGAGGCGGGACGCCGTGGTCTTGACGCGCCTGAGGCTGGGCCATAGCTGCCTTAGGGGAGGGCTGTTCGTGGTCGGTCGTCATCAGGATGGCTTGTGTGATTGTGGGGAACAGGAGACGGTGTGTCATGCTCTTTTGCACTGTCGTCTGTATGCAGTTGAACGGCGGGCGTTGCTTGGGGGCACTGGGTGTGGACCTTGCTGAATGTGAGTGATCGGCAGAGGGTGGGGGCACTTTTGGGCTTTCTTAGGAAGATCAGTGAGTACGGGAGGCTGTGACTAGCCTGGGCTGCTGTGATTGGGTTGTTGTGGCAGCAATACGCCATCTGAATGTCCAGCCTGCCCCACCTGAAGAACTGGCTCCTCCCTGTGTTTGCATCCTCATGTTTTTGTCCTCCTGTTCCTGCTCTAGAGTCTAGACCATGACCTTAATAAACACTTTTGATTTTTGAATCTACCCGACTGCTTCCTGGATTTTCCTCCATTTTGGGTCCTGCTACATACAACTTTATGACAAGTTCGTTTAAATTATATCCGCTGCTCATCAGACATGTTAAATAGATGTCTGGAGAAAATATCCAGTTTGCCTAATAAATGTGAAAACGGACACCTATTGGGTATTTGAGATTCCTCAAACTTAATTCCTACTTCTGCATTATATAAAAAAGAATTTATATTAACAAAATATCTGTTACCTTTAATTTCAATTATGACTAGTAAAAATAATATTTGGACTAAGATCAATTATATTATGTAAAATAGGAATTGGGCTATAAAAAAGTGTGACTATTAAATGTTAAAAGGGCCTGCCATAGAGTCAAAGATGGCCCATTCTTCTGCTCACAGACTGAAGCCATGAATAACCAGGTGCTTTATTACATTGGTGGTATTTCAATATTTATAGACATAATTTAGCTCTGTTTACTTTTACTTTAGCAAAATGCAGCAAAAGCTTTGATTTTTTGGGGGCATTTTCTAAGTCCACCAACTCAGAGGAGTTTTGTAAAACTCTGGTCAGGTGACGTTCTGCAGCAGAAGGAATGGAGCTGCAGCTCCTTAACAGGAACATTTAACTGGGAAAGTACCGACACTTAACACAGAAAAGATATTTTTTAATTACCAGTAGAACAAGTGGTGGTGTGATTAACTTACTGACTTTAGCAGCACACCACTGTGACTGTTCTCCTGTTGCTCTGATTAAAAACACATTTTTTTAGAGGTTTTAATTTTTATCAGCTGTGCTCTGCTTTCATTGGACAATATATCACTACTAAATATGTCTATATGCTCAGTTTTTAGGGGGGGGCACTTTATGCAAGGGGGGATGTGTCCCCCTGTCCCCCCACCCCGGGTTTCCACCTATGACTACAAGGATTTTTGAGAGGAAAAAAAATCCTAGAAAAAGAAACAAACCGCATAATCTGGTCTGGGTAGGCATAATGAGGTACTTTGAGTCATTTATCCAAAAAATGTAATAAATGATGAAATATTTACTCTGGACAGTACATGAAAGTATGTCAATAAAACATTGTTTTATGTTTCTGCCTTTGTTTCCTCCATGTCAACTCACCCCTGCACTGTTACCGTAATGCACCGTGTATGTGTGAAGCTAATATTTGAGAGTACTAATGTTGGCTCACTTGACCGAGGACCCAAAGCTTTGCTTAAAATTATGAGAAAATTTACTTTAAGGTAAATTTAGGAAAAAGAATCAACATGTTACCAAGTCAAGAGTTTTCTAGAGTGAACCAACAGGAAGTGAGCCGGCGAGACGTGATGCAGCAGTTTGTTCTGAAGGTGAATCACAGCAACAATCCACAGAGAGAAAAGCACTCAGAGACTCTGACAGGAGAACAAGAACAATGTTCACTCCTAACTCACCTGATTCACACACTTTGCTTTGCTTTCTTCTCTTCTGTCCACATTAAATCCAGTCTCAATCTGTTTGGGTTTTTTCTGATCTGATGAGAGCTGGTTCATCTGGTCTATGAGGCTCCGCCCCTTTCCATTTACAGGAACCCAGGTGAGTTTACCTGTGCAGGTGGAAGTGAACATCACATGTATTTAAAGCAGTAATGACATATTTCCTGTTTGTTTTATCTCTAAAGCAGCAGATTGAAGATGTTAAAGCTTCAGTAAATCCTGGATGGTAGAAAGAAGCAGAAGCTTCATTAAACCTGCTGTGATAACAGCTGAAGTTCTGATGAGAAGATAAACCACCCAGAGTCTCAACCAGAAACCACAGTTACAGTCAGCCACCAGAGACAATAAAATGTCTCAAAGCTCTGAGAGTCCAAAGTCAGGTCCGTGGGCCATTTGTGGTCCTCGGAGAGATTTTTGTGGCCCTGGATTCCAGAATGATAGAACTGAGTCCAGCAGCACAAGCTGTTGATGCAGATCAACACTTTATAATGTTTCTGTTCAGACTGTTACTAATGTGAGGTTTAACAACAAAAACATGAATTTTTTTGTATTAGAAAAGATGAAGTCCAACACAAAGTATCAGTCTGTTATTAACCAGGTTGTTTTCATTTAACATGATAAATAAAACCACAAACCCTCGCTGACTGTTACTAACAAGCAGAGCATCATTCAGAAAACTTGACTAAATACAGCAAATGTCCAAAAGTTCCTGTTACCTTACTGAACTCAGTTTCCCAGAAGGCCTTGGTCAGACATGTGACAGCAGCATGAGCCTGGAGCTCCTGTGTGTGTCCTGTTGTTAAGACTGGTGTGTGTGTGTGTGTGTGTGTGGGTGCGTGTGTGTGTGTGTGTGTGTGTGTGTGTGTGTGTGTGTGTGTGTGTGTGTGTGTGTGTGTGTGTGTGGTGTGTGTGTGGTGTGTGTGTGTGTGTGTGTGTGTGTGTGTGTGGTGTGTGAGTGTGTGTGTGTGTGTGTGTGTGTGTGTGTGTGTGTGTGTGTGTGTGTGTGTGTGTGTGTGTGTCCAAATAACATCAGTTATGCTCCAAATGGTCGTATGCCTGTAGGGTTGACTGTGGTTATTTCAGCTCCCACCTGAGTGAATCAACCGTTAATCTCTGGGTGAAGGTTGAAATTGTCCTCTGCTTTTACGTCACATTAATGGAGTAGAGTCTTCTTCTATAATTTAGGATGTCTACGTTAAAACCATTCTGATCTTTAGCCTGTTGTTCATGCATTTGTTACTTAAATGTCTGGATGATTGTAACTCATCCTGTGTGATGTGGGTCTGGCTACTTTAGCTTGACTGCAGCTTGTTCAGAATGCTGCAGCAAGATCTATGGAGAGCATGCAGAAGCTTAAGCATGTAACACAGATTCTGGCTGATTTACAGTGGTTAATTGTTGTTTTAGAATAGTTTTTAAAGTGTCTTTATTAGTTTGTAAAACTTTGAATGGGTTGGTTCCTCCTTATTTGGCTGACTTACTAAAGCTTGTGTCTCGGTTCAGACGCTCAGAGAACCATTTGCTGCTGCTGATCCCGAGGTCTGGGTGGAAGATGGGGGGGCTTCTCAGTGGTGGGTCCAAAGCTATGGAACAAGCTTTGTTTGACCAGAGATTCTTCATCTGTGGTGGTTTAGAAAACAAGCCAAAGACTGTTTTTATGATCTGATTTTTAACTCTGCGTGTTAGCTTTTACCTCTTCTGATTGTTTTACTTGATTTATTGAGTTGTCTGTGTTTTCTTTTATGATTGATTTCATCTGTTTTTATATCTGTGCAGCACCTTGGTGGCATATTTATGTTTATAAGGTGCTTTATAAATAAAGGTTCAGTTGAGAGGTTGTGTAAATAAATTCCTGAAATACCTTACTCTGTGTGGAATGAATGAAGTTTAACTTTTTCAGGACATCTTAACTTTTGTAGATGTAGACAGGAGATCTAGGAGTCTAATCTGAGGGTCTGAGATGTAATAAATGTAGATGTGAATGCTGTTAAATCATTTTGTCTTCTCGTCTAAAAGCTCTGAGATAAAACCCATCGGAACCTTCAGACTCTGTAGTTGGACAACTCCTCTAACATCTTCCCTCCTCTGACTGGATTCCAGTCCAACAGGTCTGGCTGCTGGAACTGAAGCAAAGGGTGAAGTATTAGAAACTAGAAGCCTCTGGAACAACAAGTCTCCTCTTGAACCAATGAAAACAACAACCTTCTACATCCTCGTTCCTCTCACATCTCATCAGCCACTGATTCAAACTTCTGTCAGAACAACAGCTCCAGGTTAAACTCTGTTAGCAGAATCAGAACAAGGTAACATAGTCAGTAGGGTTTGTTTTACATAATCCCACCATGTTACAACATGTGAGCTGAAATAATCCAGGCTCAAACTAAATCCTCTCTCTGGTTATTCAGTAAAAGTGTTTTCTGTCTGGTCTGACTACTTTAGCAGCAACAGCTCCCTCTGCTGGACAGAAACATCCCAAACCCTCTACTAGAATAAGCAGCCTCTAGATCAGGACCACTGCCTGCATGTTTTCTAGGTTTCTCTGCACCAAAACACCTGGTTAGAATAAAGCGCTGATTAACAGGCTTATAAAAAAGTTTAGGGTGTGTAGAAAAGGGAATTCAATCATTTCATCAGGTGTGTTGCAGCAGCTCAGATCTACAGGGCAGTGGGCCTTCAGAAGCTGCTCTAGGTGTGAGAGCTTTCACCAGCTCACCCTAAACTCACATTTCTACAGAGTCTTTCCTTTCCTCTGCTAAAGTCACTATTCAGGATGCATTTACTAAACGAACCTAAAGAGAAATATCAGACAGGTTGATGAAATAGAAAAGACAGATACAGCCTGAGAACAACATATGGGATCAATAGAAGGAGCAAATTTGTGGAATTCCCTGCTTTTGACATTATTCAACAAACTCCACAAGATATTATGCATGTCATTGTGGAGGGTGCAGCTCCTTAGGAAATCGAGAGGTGTTGAATCATCTTGTTCAGTCAGGACTGATAAATCTGGACTCTGTGAATTCTAAAACTCTGGGTTTCCCTTATTCCCCTCCGGATGCTAGAGATCAGCCATCCCTAATTTCCCCCAGTACATTAACCATGCTGTATCAGTCACATGGCTGGTGATAAATGGCAGTAAGTACATAACTCAGAAATCAATGATCCTTGCCAAAGTAGTAGATGGAAATATGCCAGCACTTGGACTGATCAAAAACATTTATGTTGTAGATTGGATGCTGTATGTTTGGAATTCCAACCATTTCAAACTTTTCACTTTGATAGAAATGTCATGGCATATCATATATATGCTCTGAAAGCAGCCTTGCAACTTGACCTTAAGGTTACATTAAGGTCCATGGATGATCTGAATGTATAGTGACAAACTTTTTCTCTTTGAATTTGTTTCAAATGTTAGAAGTTAAAATGTTAGGTGTCAATTTACAGTCAGCTGTACTAGTATACAAGTACTTATTCTGCATTGTTGACATCAAACAACTACATTTGACTGTTTTTAAGTATATGAGGAGATAAAGTTATGTCAAAGACACAATTTCTTATTTCCTTCTTGAAACAAGAAATTATTACTTTGAAAAGACAGTTTTATATTGTTGCTTTGTAGATATTGAAACTCTAGTTTCAAGCATGTTCTTACTCATAATAGGTAATAAAATTTTTGTAACAAGCTTCAACATCTAAGTACGTACCAAAACTCTTAAAATAAGGGAAATTCTCTGGAATAAAAACCACTTAGTGAGAAGAATGATCTTACCATTAAATAAATAGCGCTATCGTAGATCCTTCATCCCCTCTGCTGTAAGAGTGTATAACTCCTCAGTTTAAGCTGTGCTGGTATCATCCTGGTACACAATAACATTAATGCAATATTCATGTGTTCTATACTTGTGCAATACCAGATTCTCATTGTTGCCTGTGTCTCTTACAGTATGCTGCATAGTGTTGGTACCAAGTTTGTTTTTATCTTTTATTTGTGTTTTTTTTAGTGATCTAAGATTACAATACTAGATTACTGTGTATATACATGTATCCTTGTTTTTTATCTTTCTTCTAATTACCCTTTGAGTGATGGTGCTGCTGTGACAAGTGAATTTCCCCACTGTGGGATCAATAAAGTCTATTCTATTCTAAATAAGCATGTGTGCTTGTTTTAAGATATTTCATCTGACTTAATTTCAACTTTTGCAGTGCAGGTGTTTTTTTCCTCCATAAACCCAGAAAAAGGAACCAAAGTAGAGAAAAACTCAACGTGAACCCTCAAGTCCTCAAGCTGATACAGGAACTCTCTGATCATGAGTGGTGTGAAGCCTAGATAGAGTATCTGTGGATTATTTGACTGTTTAAGGAAGGTTACTGCAGGTTTTCCTTTGTGGACACTTTTTTAGACACCAGAAACCGCTAATGTTTTCTCTCTGGACTGATCGTTTCAGAACAGGCAAGTTTTTCCCTTGTTGACCGATCGTTAGAGAACAAATACTGCAAGTTTTTGTTTCGTTAAATTCACAACATATGTTATGGTAATCGGGACATAAAATGTGTTTTGGTTACATTTTTTATTAGAAGTCCTGAGTCCTCACAACACTTTAAGAATACACAAACTGTCATGAAGTAGTGGAGTTGTAGCAGGACCCAAAAGAAGGCAGTTTAAGTCCAGGAGGCAGCTAGGAAGTTCAAAAATCAAATGTTTTATTTTAAGGCAGTGGTCTGGAGCAGGAACAGAAGCACAAAAAACCCATGAGGATGCAAACATAGACACACACGTAACAGTCAAAAACTAAAGGACAAACTAAAGGGAAAACTAAAGTGAAATAAAACACTAATAGGCTGGGGAATGGAAATGGCAGGACTGATGATGGAAAATAAAGTAAAAGAAATTGTTGTTGACTTAGCTAAAGGGACTGAAAAACATTTCAGTTTCAAGAGGCAAATGTTCTGATGTATTTCAACTGGAATTCATAGTTGGGAAAAACCAGTATGTAGCTTTAAAGGTGCTATGTGGGAAATTCATAGAAATCATGGTAAAAATTGTGACTCTTTAGCGCCATGCAGTTTAGAGTAAGTATTGCAGCTACGGTGGCCCACTCAAAAAGGCAACAACTCCAGCGTTCACTCCAGCCATCTGGTTCGTTTTTTTATAAAAAGCATGAGATTGATTTATTTCTAATCTCTGTAGCCTAACCCACACAAAGCATATAACTACTCAAGCAGGTAAAAAACATTTTTTAATGAGTGTTCAGTCTTAATGCATAATGCCACGCGTAGCCCCCCCCGACGAGGCGGTCCGATCCGCCACCCCCCTCAGTCAACAAGCATCACGGCTGTAAACATTTCTAGGGGAAACACTGCTGTTAGCTGTTATATCAACCTACCAGTCCTGAAGGAAGCTAGCATAGCTGCCACCGATTCACACACGGAGGAGGGGTGGCATCAGCTGTGGCGTCCGGTGTCATGTGGATCAGAGCAGCGGAGTAAACAAGAGTCTGCCGGTTAGCCATCAGCTGATCGTAGCACGCGGTGTGAGCCGCAGTGAAGATCGAGATAGAGCTAACATCAACCACTGGCTGTTTAGCGATCGGATAGCCGATGAGGTTTGACTGGAGCCGGGGACACGCTGTGGAAATAAAGTAACTAGTGCTAACGTGGCCACCGGCTAGCGGACGACCGCTGAAGCGTGTTGGGAGAGACACGGCAGGCTGCGGTAAGAGAGGAGACTTTAATAGAAGGAACTTTCTTGAAGAAGGACTTTGGAACTGATACGTTGGGACCGGATTGGGAGCTTTATTATGAAGAAAAGAAATGATCAGCTTGAGGTGAGTCAGGAACAACACTTGGAGGCTGGTGTCTAGCTGTTGCGGGCGGGGTTCTCATCATATGCAGCTGCTGAGTGTTGGAAATCAATAAGACCTGACATATTTGATGTGTCTTTTGATTTCACTGTTTGTTATTCAAACTAACAAAGTACAGCAACGGTGTAGCAGCTAGTCTCGTCTCTTCTTAGTTGAATTGTCAGACGCCATGCTTCCATGGCGCACTGCTGCCCTCTGCTGTTTCTTTCGGGTTACAGTCATAGTGCAAACTCGTAACTCAGAGCTCGTATGTCCCTAAATAGCTACCGTATTTCAAGATGGAGGATGACCATGGAGCGTCGACCACAATTTATGTATTAAAAATGTAAAATTGAATATTTAGAAATGATGTTGGTGAGAAAGATTAATGAAAAAGGACAAGTTTGTGCACTGGCTGCACAGAATTTGGTAGTAAACAGGTACAAATATTACACATTGTGGCTTTAATACATGCAAAAAATAAATTAAAAAAACTTCATTGTTCAATTCAATTCAATTCAGTTTATTTATATAGCGCCAAATCACGACAAGAGTCGTCTCAAGGCACTTCCCAAAGTAAACATTCCAATACAGTTCAGTTCATTTAGCCAATCAGTAAAAAAGTTTCCTATATAAGGAACCCAGCAAGATTTGGCCAAGTAACGTCTTAGCAACCCCAGTTATATTGTAACAACAATTACAATATAAAATGATATTTAATGTATATTTAATTTATTTTAATTTAATGAATGTGCAATTTTTTTCAGTGTAATAAGTCACAATATTGCGCAAGCACCTTTACTGAGTTTAATGAGCCACAGCTGCAAATATGATCCCTCATGAAGTTACTATTTTACACCAGAAGATAGTGGAAAGGTGTAACTTCAATCTGAGCAGCACTTTTGGGTGTGATTCTATTGAAACATTCGGGGTTTATAGAGTTTGAAAACCACCTCCTGCCGGGACGCTCCCGACGGGGAGAGGAGGAGACGAGCGGAGCTCACAGAGGGCGAATATTACAGAGGAAAAAACTACACTGCTGACAGGTCTGTTCATTGTTGACAAAGTTCTTTCACTGGTAAGGGCTGACTCTGGTTCTGAAGAACATTCACCCTCTGATGAAGATATTCACTCGTCCAGTGAAAGTTGCATCGTGCAGCAGCAGTCTCACGAGAGTAATCACCAGGCTGCACACACATGATCCGAAGCTTATTCCACCGTGTTCAGGACACGCTGGGTGTAGAAAGGATGGTAAAAACACCGCTAATGGTGACAGATGTAGCGGGAATGTAAAAGAAAAAGTCGTAAATCGCGGCAGATGCGGTAGATAAGGTGCGTCACATAATCAATATGAATATTTCATGTCAATAGCAGCGCTGTCCCGAGAGCTCTGCACACTTAACAAGAGCAGAGCAGCTTTGATGCAGAAGTGTAAAGTTTTGTGCCGTTAGTCTAGTAACCAGTCTAGTCTAGTAACCAGCTCCGGTGGCCTAGTGGTAGAGTGTCCGCCCCGGGACTGGGAGATCAGGGTTCGAATCCCGGTCGGGTCATACCAAAGACTTTGAAAAAATGGGACCCAATGCCTCCTCGCTTGACACTCAGCACTAAGGGGTTGGGTTGGGGGGTTAAACCACCAAAAAGTTCCCGAGCACAGCCACAGCTGCAGCTCACCGCTCCCCACCACGGGGATGGGTCAAATGTGGAAATGTAATTTCACCAGTGTGTGATGATGACTTGGGATTTTAACTTTAAACAGAGAAAAAAAGTCTCTTTGAACAGCAGCAAAACAATAAAGCGTCAAATTGCCTACATTAATGCAATCTCTCTCCTCTATTTCTCTTTTGGTCCTTAAAATTGAAATTTAACAGAGATTCATGGAACATGAACACCAAAGCGACATCTAGTGTGTGGAAGTTGTAGTTGCAACAATAGAACAAGGTTTCCAGCCTTCGTGATGCCAGGTTTGCTGCCAATACGTGAAGTGAGCAGCCAGGACCATGTCCAGTGACGACCTAAACTCACTCTGGTTTTAGATCTTTTATGGTCGCTCCTCTTCTGAGAAGGATAACCACATCTTCTGGGATCAGAAGCAGCTGCTTGACTTGCAGAGTCCGCCATTTTCCACAGTGCCAGCCTCGCTATGCCGAGCGGACTGTTTACCGCATAGACATGAATATGTAGACGCCCCATTGGGAGCTGGTGAGAGTAACAGCCTCGTCGCAATATTGGATGGGTTCCTCACTCTCCAAACTCAACTGGAGTCAGTGCAGGGTGAGCAGCTATGCCCATTTTTGTGCAGCCTACAATTCCAACAACCAGCACACTATTGAAAACAGATCACGTGGGATTACTATTGACTTCTCTAGCCTACCTGATGGGGTTTTATATTTTAATTTATTGTTTAATTATATTTATATTTTAATTATCATGCCCTACCATATGTTTGATTTTGTGTTTACAACACAATCAGTCATTCACCCATCCACACAAACATTCACACCCTGGTGGTGATGATCTACATTGTAGCTACAGCTGCTCTGGGGAGCACTGACAGAGGCGAGGCTGCCGTGCACCGACACCACCGGTCCCTCCGTCCACCAGCAGCAGGCAATGTGAGTTAAGTGTCTTGCCCAAGGACACAATGACAGTGACAGGCTGAGCGGGGCTTGAACCTGCAACCTTCCGATTACAGGGCAGGTACATAACTCCTCTTCCACCATCACCCTTTTAGTAATAGGAAACTGGAAGGTTGCAGTTACTGACACACACACTTGCATGCATGTGTGTGTGTGTTTGCGTGTTGGTGCATGTGTGTCTTTGCATGGGTGGAGGGATAGATGGGTAACACATGTCTAATATGTTGCACGATGCTTACATGTCTGGTGGAAAGTCTGGGTTAGCTGATAGGTTCAGTTTGGGGGAGGAAGATGTTTACAAGTGATTTTTATGACTTGGCCTTCCCGCCAGACGTGTTTGCATCACATATCCTATTAGGCACATTCTACCCACACGCTCAGCAGCACATCCTGCAGCACACAAAACTGCAGCGAAAACGTTCCACACAGCTGGTCTCACGAGGTCACAAAATTACAGAAGAATTGCAAGATCCTGCATGATATTGGCAGTTGTCCATAACTAGTTATTAGTAGTTTGATATTTATTTATTCTCACAGCCATAACATCATTGTCAAGAGACCAGTAAACCTGGACAAAAGGTGCTCATATTTGAATGAAATGAAACTAACCATACCACTTTATTTGGAGAGCGCTTTTACCACAGCATTACAACCGACCAAAGCGCTGCACATTAATAAAACAACACAGGCAGAAATAGTCACATAACAATTACAAGAACAAGGAAGCAAAATCTAAACAGGGAGAAATAGTGCCACTCCAACTTGAGCCTCATTTATGCTTTTTTAGGATCTGCTTTCAGAAAACTTGTCTTTTTTCATTAATCTGCCAATGATGCTCACATCTGTCAACTCCAGTGAACAGAGATCTAATCAGGCATTGCTGTAGGTAAAATAAGTAAACAGTTGGATGTTCTAATCTAGTACACCAGTTTCATTTGGGAATTTATTTTCTCTTTGTTCTTCTCGTGTGTTATTGTGAAAGACTGTGGCCCCCTTTTATATGTTGTATTTCACTTTCCTTTTTGATTTTACGCTTTCATTTTATTTCATCACAGCTGTTCCTCATTCTTTCATTTGCAAAAGTCCCCCAGTTTTGGTGTAATTTCTTTCAGATCCTGTTTTTTCATCATCCAGATCTATCTGGTTAACAGACTCTTATGTCTTTAATTAGTTAGGGTTAGGATTAGTTATTGGAGCGCAAGAAAAAACGTGATTTACCAGCAAGAGCAATCATTTCTGATGAACAGTTCCAGTTCCTGTTCATTTCCATGTGAATGTTAAATACCACTAGTTCACCACAACCTGACCATTAGCTAACCAATAACTGACCATTAGTTCATCATCATCTGACCATCAACCGTTAGTGTCATGATATACTTGTAATGGCTAAGACAGACGACCCACAGGTGAGATGTTAATTGATTTCAGTAAAGCCTTTATTAGTTATAATAGTGATGATTATGGCTACAGCTGATGAAAACCCCACATTCTAAATCTCAGACAATTAAAATATTGTGAAAAGGTTCAATATTCTAGACTCAAAGTGTCACACTCTAATCAGCTGATGAATCCAGAACACCTGCAGAGGGTTCCTGAGCCTTAAGATGGTCTCTCAGTCTAAGCTGGATTACTATAATAAATGGAATTTTGCAAAATTTTCAGTGTTTTCAAATTTCACCTGTATAAGACAACCAAACACAAGAAGACATTTAAAAGCTTTATTGCAGATTTTGAGTTGCTAAAACACTAAACTCCATTCTCTAAACCACATTATCTTAACTCTTTTCCTTTAATTTGAATAAAAATACCCCAAAACGGCCAACATGTGTTCAGTCTCCATTTTATGTTGCGATCCCAAGAGCCGAGTCAAAACTGAACACATCTCATAAATGCACAGCAAAACTGTTAGCACTGGCAGCCAAATGTGAACACAAGTAAACACAGCTGTCATCTGCTCAAAACTCAACACACGTTTCAAAAGATGCGATCAGACCAACTGTGCAGGACAAAAGAAAGTTCAGTGTCTAGGTGGTACATGTGCATCTACATAGGCACACACAGAGAGACGGAGGAAGAAGAGTCCAAGTAAGAGGTGGTATAGTTTAGAAGGGAGTAGATGATGAAGACCAAGAACAGTCATTACTTATGAGATTTGGGCAACTGTTGTGCACCCTGACCTTTGTTCATGGAACAACAAGGACAGCAGGGTGTGTGTGTGTGTGTGTGTGTGTGTGTGTGTGTGTGTGTGTGTGTGTGTGTGTGTGTGTGTGTGTGTGTGTGTGTGTGTGTGTGTGTGTGCGTGTGTGCTTTTTTTCTTTTTATTGACCATGAATCTAATGTGATGTAGATAACAACGGTGCTTCATCTGGTCTGCACATTGCTCATAATCACGAGTCTATGACCCAAAAAAGTAATTTGTTTGAGACTGATTGCCACCTAAGACAGAACAGCCTACCTTCAGGATGTCCTAGTGGAGCTTAGCAGCTCACAGTCTGAAGTGTTGAATGTGCTTCATCGCTCCAACACTATACCTCAGGAATTACTTCGAGTGCAGGCTCCAGAGAAAGGATACGCAACAGGCTGCCTTTACCAGCTATAACTCTGTCCAATGTTTGACCCCTTTGAACAAAACAGATGAACTATATCTACACTGATCAAGTCTGATCCAGATGACCATTGATCAAGTCTGCTTTGCTTTACTGTGACGTGGCTCTCTGAAGGTGCATGTGGACATTCAACTAGAAGAATTTACAGCTTTTCTGATTTGCTAAAACACTAAACTCCTTTTTCTTACATTCTCTAAACCTTAAAAGTGATTTTTTTGAATCATACACAGTTTTGAACGACCTTTAGCACCTTTAGCATATTATATAGATACATATATATCTATATCTATATATGGATGAAAAAAAATGGTTGAAATTTCACTATAATTTCTACAGAAGTTCCAAAAGTGTTTCTGAAGCCTCAAGCGTTCCATTCATCAACCACATGTTTTTTTAGATGTGCTCTTTCATTATCTTGTTCCTCTCAGATTTGGTTTGTTTCAAAACCAAATTTGTACAAAAAACCACACAGCTGTTGAAACATTTGCAATACTTTCTCATTGTTAAGAAATATATACAACTTTTTTTGATGTTATGCTTGTTCTGATATAGAAACACTTCGCCTGAATAAAATATCTTATGAAACATTAAGGAAACTGGATGCAGAGGTGACAGACCGAATGCACTCAGCTGAAGATGAACTTCTAACAAAAAGGAAACAAAACTCACCACAGGAATCAAGAATTACTTCAGCTTTTCTCAAGGGCACGGTCCTACAATGGTTCAATTTGTATCTGTCTGGTAGGTCGTATCATGTGGAAGTTGGCTTTTTCAGCTCTGACTAATCTTCTCTCAGCCGCGGTGTGCCCCAGGGTTCAATTCTTGGACCGGCTCTTTATATGCTGCCTCTGGGTTCAATTATCAGAAAGCATAATGTTGCTTTTCATTGTTTTGCAGATGAAATGCAAATTTATCTGCCATCTCCTTTCAAATATGTTTGAACAGGTGATCCACCTTATTATTGCATGTAGACTGGATTACTGCAACTCCTTGTACTGTGGCCTTGAGCTGTCAACCATTCAATGGTTTCAACTGGTCCAGAATGCAGCTGCTCGTTTGCAGAGGACGTGGGTGCACATCACTCCAGTGCTGGAGTCCCTGCACTGGCTTCATGTATTTTATAGGATTGTTTTATTTTATTTTATTTTTATTATTGTATTATAATCTGTTCCTCATGTTGTGAAGCACTTTGGTCAGAAACAAAAAAACATTGACATTGACCTTTTTGGAAATCACCTTTTGCTAAAAATTATTTAGTAAAGAATTTCACCTTTTATTAAATTTTATCAGACTGCAATGATCCAACTAATTGTGGCCAAACATAAAAACTAGTCCGAGCACTTGTTGCACAGTTATGTAAAAATACATCACCAAAACAATATCTCAAGCTTCACCATGGCCCCCAAGATTGCCCGCTGACACAGTCAGACTGTTGTGCAGACTGATGCAGCACCTCAGGTTGGGCAGAGAGGATGCAGGGGGGTACAGTACCTATCTTACAGTCCACTAGGTCCAACCCACCTTGTCCTATTGAGCCTTTGAACCTGTAGAACAGACATGGAAGTTTGCAGAATCAAGTGATTATTAAAGGACACTCTAACCCATCAAAGAGCTGTAAACAACCTACTACTTCACTCAGTTGCTCCTGCATGCAGCAAAACATCAGCAAAGTGTTCCAGAACCAAGTTTTAACAGAAAACTGATTGAGCCTAAATGAACCCTTTAGGCCAACCCTCACAAGGCTGCAGGATCAGTGTGGAAGACAGTATTTACAAAGATTCTGATAATAAAAAAGATTAGCAAGAATTTGTTGAAATCAATTGCAAAGGTGAGAATATAGAAATCTTAGTCTGCCAAGTCTGCAGCTGACTTTCCAGAAAATATCCTCTTATAGGAACAGAGAGGGTGGAGAGGAAAACAAAGGCAGGACACGTCCTGCATTATGGAACCGAGTCTGCAGAAAACAGACTGAAGCTTTAACAATTACTACTGTCAGGACAAGCAACAGATATGTCAGCGAACTACACATTTCAAACTATCCAGTGAAAGAAACCGTTCAAGCTATAAAAGTGACCCAGCACAAGTAAAAAAAATGATCTACCAGAAATGTCATCTGTTGAGGCTGGCAGAATGAAAGTCACAACTTGCTGAAACTGAAGAGCTCTTTTCTCACCAGCTTGTTCAAGAGTCATAGATGCACCTACATAAGAGTCACACTAATTGCTGCAATGCACACATGATAGTAATATATGATTTCCTGAACAGGAGCACAACAGCCATTACCACATTACTAAAAAACAATGTTACTACACATCAATCACAAGTAGTAACTAATAGTCAAAAAAAAGCATGAAGCCATGTATGGCAATACAAAAGGTCACAAAAAGTAGTCCCACATCAAGAAACTAAATCTGCAAATGTGACATCATAAAAAAAGATTAGTACCAGTGTGGTCCAGTACCAAAAGGTTACTGCTTTTACTCAGCCAGTAACATAAATGATACATGACCACACTTGTATAGTGCCTTTCAGAATCAGAGGACTCCAAAGCGCTTTACACTACAGGGTATCATTCATCCATTCACACACACACTCACACACTGGTGATGATGTAGCCACAGCTGCCCTGTGGTACACCGACAGAGGCGAGGCCTCCAAGCACAGGCGCCATCAGTCCCTCCGACCACCACCAGCAGGCAACGTGGGTTAAGTGTCTTGCCCAAGGACACAACAGCAGCATTCTCTGCCGGGAGCATCCCAAAGTGAACCCACAAACGTTGACGTCTTTACAATGTAACAGCAGCCATCAAACACCACATATACAACCAATCATTAATGCATCCATAAATACAGAAACAAAGTCACAACAGACACATCTACACACAAGTGCAACAATCAAAATACTCACTCTGCTGTAACAAACATGAGCTAGCATCCTCCAAAGAGCACACACACACACACACACACACTCACACACACACACACACACCAAAATACAGACATTAAAAAATAAAACTGAGTAACAACTTCCTGGCTGTTCTTCATTTATTTTATCTCCATGATCAGCAGTACAGGTGCAAATTAATCAGAATCATGTCTGGAAGTTAACATGAAGACATTTTCCTTTCATTTTAACGCAGATAAACCCTGTTGACCGGTTTCTTTTTTCTGTCTGATGTGACAGGGTTTCTTTCTAATTGCCTAAGCATGATTTAGAAATAGGCGTTGGTTTTTCCACAACGCTTCACACAGTTAGAACAACACCTCAGATTGTTTGCTAAATGAAACACTTGAGTAAAAGCTCTACATTTTCTTACAAATAATATGTTTTCTCTGCAACACACCCTGCATACGGTGTGACCCTGTTTGAGTCATTGACATTCCTGTACTGATCTTAAAACACATGTAGCATTTACAGAGAAAGTGTAAAAGTAAATTCACCAACACTACATGGGAACAGTGGAATTCATTTTTTCCCTTATTGTGACGGTTTTTAGCGATTCTTATGTAATATGCAGACTTATGTTTGGTATTATGCAAAAAAAGCTAAAAAAAAAAAAAAAACATATATACCAACTGAATAAAAAAGTAAATGATTGTTTAACAAAATAGCTATAATGTAAAATAGAAATTTAAAGTAACCAAAATGTAGATGAATTTCTGAATATCAGTTACAATAAAAAGATAAAGCATGTAAAGTTATTTACATCACATTAGACCAACAACTTGGCATGAAAGCCAGATTTATATAAGCAAAGACTACGACTGAGAATTAAGAGCAAAGAAACCATCAGAATCAAGTTTTTTAAACAAATTTTTATAAAAGTTTTCATGAACTGACTTTAGTCCAGCTTGTGTGGTGTTTGTTCTCATGTCTTTTGGTTGGTATTTGACGATGATGATGATGATGATGATGATGATGATGATGATGATGATGATGATGATGATGATGATGATGCTGTAGCGACATCAATCCATGGTTTTTCTCCTAAATGAACTGTGTAACACTTTAACTTACAGACCACGCCAAGACTGCAGAAGAGACTCTGATATCTGTTCAGAGTCATGTGCTTCTTAGTTTGGTCTAGGTGCCGCTAGCTTATCCAGCAGGTGACATCACGACTCGAGGATGAAACTCAAGGATCTCCTGTTTTCATATCTTTAATTACACATTTAGGATTCATTTAAGTAATGCTAATCATCATCTGATAAACATCCACAAATAATAGTATTGTGTTTGAATATTTAATTCACACTCACATTAAGTTAATAAGTCACACCACATTAAGCTGAGTCATCTTTAAGTGTTGATGAAACTGGTGTCTGAGGTAACTTGGTAACGCCTACTCTAATGTGTCCAAATTTGATTTGCTCAAATTCATAAACAATTAGAATAATTAAAGCTGCAAGCAGCGTCGTTCGGCCCTCGCAGCTCAAGCGCGACCGGGGGAGCACGACCACCGCCGCGCCACACACACCTCGACCACCGCGACCAGGGACGCTGCGAGCCGACGCTTGACCCACGCCTCACCCAGACCCAGCATGTCCTCCGAGCCTACAAATAAACTCTGCACGAGCGCCGCTGCGCCACACACACCTCCACTCCGCGACCAGGGACGCTGCGAGGCAACGCTTCATCCATGCCTCACCCAGACCCAGCATGTCCTCCGAGCCTACAAATAAACTCTGCACGAGCGCCGCTGCGCCACACACACCTAGACCCCTGCAACCAGGGACGCTGCGAGCCAACGCTTCATCCACGCCTCACCTAGACCCAGCATGTCCTCCGAGCCTACAAATAAACTGCACGAGCACAGCTGCGCCTCATAACCTGGACCCCTGCAACCAGGGACGCTGCGAGCCGACGCTTCATCCACGCCTCACCCAGACCCACCATCTCCTCCGAGCCTACAAATAAACTCTGCACGTCACCTCGACCGTTGGGACTAAAGACATTGCGAGCCGTCGTTTCATCAGCACCCCACACCAACCCAGCATGTACTCCGTGCCAAAAAAACAAACTCTGCACGTCAACATTAGGGGATACAATATTCGATTTGGTAAAAAACTCAACTTCAAAAGATATTCAGTTACCACTTACAAGGTCACAACCAGCAAGTTTGGCCTGGTTGTGACCTTGTTTTTGAAGTTAGTCAAGGTTCAATCTATCTAGGTGGCGCTGTCTTCAATCAAAGTAAAATCTGAGTTGAGTTGTTCTAGAGTGAACCAAAAACATATTGGTGTAGTTTGGTGTAAATCACATCTAGCATGTTTAATTTATAGCCAATTGTCTGTAAGTGGGTGGAGCTAAATTGATTTGAGCTAATCACCACAGCATTGTGGTTAGTGCAGTTTTGTGATGTAGCCCAGCAAGTTTGATACACTTCTGACCTATAATGAAGAAGTTATT